>OY755236.1:66515378-66925378 GCA_963576725.1 Azorinus chamasolen | reverse complement strand
GTAGTATCAAGCCGACAGTAGCTTTAGGCAGGCAGTAGAATTATGCCAGTAGTAGTAGTAGACCGGCTGGAGTAGTAGGCTGGCAGTAGAATTAGGCCAGCAGTAGTAGTAGACCGGCAGGAGTAGTAGGCCGGCAGTAGAATTATGCCAGCAGTAGTAGTAGACCGGCTGGAGTAGTAGGCTGGCAGTAATAGGATGCAATATTTCACCAGACACCTCTTGCCGCAGAGCCACATAGAACTCAAAGACAGCCACTGACACGCATTTCCCCTTTCATTACATATCAGGTACATATTCAGGCTCGAAATTTATGTCCATGTTTTGATATTTCATTTTTTTATAATAATTAGATTGAAATACCAGTTGTAATCCTTTAGAAATTGCATTGATAAATAATTACCTAGCTTCGCGAACAGTGTAGACCCAGATTATTCTTGTTAGTGCCAACAATGGGTTATGTTTTTTCACTGATACCCTGATTAGATGAGATATCAATACATAATTATGATGACTAGTGGGGCCAATACTGTTTGCAAATACTGAAAACCGCTACTCTTTGTGTATGTTCAGGGAAATAGCCGTTTACATCAGATAGCTCTCAACCCATTCCCTCATATTGATGCCTTTTGACGTCTCTGTAAAAGTCACTTTCTGAAACTATTGTGATAAATAGAGCATTTGCTGTGATAAATAGAGCATATGAGCTCCACAGGAGCAATTGCTCTATTTATCACAATGGTTTCAACACCACACAATGCTAAATATTTCCCTTCCTCTAGTAGGTGTTCCTTTTCGGTAGAGGTAGGGTCTAAAGATAACCTATGAGGTAATGGGTTAAGGTTTATCAACAAAACTTATTAGTTTATCAAGAATATGTTTCATTAACTGAAGGACATGTTCAGGTGTATAATTGTTTCCAATGGCTTTAGAAACTCTCGACTTACATTGTCTATCTTATTACGTTGTCATGGTTGCCAGATTTGTGCCGCCTCTAAAAAGTCATTATACAAATTATTTTGTAACACATGCATGGTGATTTAATATTGTAATTGGTACTTTTTAGCTTAAACTGATTCGGGTGCATTGTTTTTCTAAAGGGAATTCATAAAAAATATATATTTCGTTTATGAACTTGCTTAGTCTGTTGCGAAACTTAATTTATGTACAGTAAATCCCCTCTATAGCGACCGCGAAAACATGTCTAATTCTGGGGTTTAAAGGCAAGTGGTAGCTTAATGCAGAACGAAAGTTTCTGCATTACTTTCGTTCTGCATTAAGCAGCCAGAGGTTTTTAAAGATACTATTGTTCATAAAGTGGCCGCTTAAGCCATGTATTATTGTATATGATATTTCTGTACAATTTAATAGCTAAACGATACGAAGTTTTGTTAGAAATGAAACATCGCTTTGATGTCTGTCCCATGTTATAGGATTTCAAGTCATGTGTTTATTGTAATGAATGTGTACGATAGATATTGGTTAACATTTAGCCTGCTGTGGATGCATGGTTACCTTTGCAAAAAGTTTGGATCTAGATGAGATGCCAATAACTCGGTCTTTCATCAGGATTCAAACTGCTTGGCACCCTGATTGAATTATGTTAGTATAAGTGAGTAAAGCTCGATTTTTGAAAATGTAGTGGGTAAATAATTGTGCAAAATAATTTGCTCAGCAGGCATATATATATGCAATACTTCAGGAAATAACAACTTTTATGATTTTGTTAATTTCATTAATATAATAGCAAATAGCAGACCATCTGTCAGAAGGGAATAACACCAACTTAACTGTAAATTATAATATCTCAAATATATCGGTTTCTATAGGCTAGAGCGAAATAAGGAGATAGATATATACTTTCTGATATTGATGTGCTTGTCTATGACATTTTTTAGCTTTCTGGAAATACTCAAATAGTAAACCCCAGAACGGTATGCGCTCCGGTCGGAGTTAAAAGGATTTCATTATGAAACAATCAAGTTTCCCATGTGAATAATTGACAGGATGAAATGAAAATTGGATGATGAAGGGCATGTAAATCCCTTTCGGTGTTAGTTTTAATTTAATCTTGAAAAATAGCAGGGGGTGAACAGAGTTGGTTGGATTTGGCCAAACTACACTAGCTCTAGAACATGGCACATGCAAACAGGCATGCCTTTTACACGGAGGGGTAGCTTCTCGACACCCAGCTGTCGCCGGATGGGGTTTAGCTTTGTCCCTCAGAACCACCCTCTGGGCGTATGCACTCACTCTCGAAACGGAAAGGTACGCAAGCTTGGCCCACTGGAGGTAGTCGTTGAGGACCTTTTGGGTTGTGGATGTTGAGGCCCTGGGTACATACCCGAACCGCTAGTCGTCTGTCTTTATGGCTACATTGCTTCGATCGTGATCTCCACAACGTCGTTATGGATTAGCGGTTCGTGCGGGGGTGTACATAGAAGTCCCCCACACGTATATAGCTTGACGATCTTATGTATTTAAAACAAACCAGGAAAATGATCAGGTTTCCTATATCTTTCTCTAAACATTCAGTTTTCGTCAGAATCATGACCGGGATTTGTTTATCCTAATTTCACAAGTGAGGCACATACATTCTTTCTACAAGTACCACTCATCTACTATCCGTCTGAAGTATAATTGGGGGAGCAAGAAATATGTAAAAGAGAGGTGAAATGAATATATTAGTAACAGTATGCACACGAGTAATTAAATTGCATTTCCCCTTGGCATCATATACCTGACACAACATCGCTACGTTTCAATCCTCCAAGGACAAATAAATTCAACTTATAATATAGAAATTATGTCATTTAATGTAGTACTTTAATTCCAATCCAGACATAAATACCATTAGGAAATCATGATGATGGCGAGAGAAGACGTCCCTTGGGAGATCACAAAGATATAATTCGCCAGCAATAATATTGGAAATATACAGGAGTGTTGCTATAGAAATATCTAAATTGATCGGTTTTAAATTATTTATTTTCAAATTATAACAATGCAGGATATGTTATAGAAACAACAACATTAGCTAATACATACATTTGGAATTGAAGAAATAGGTACACGATATATATCAATACAATTATTACTCTAATTTGGCAATATAGGAGAAGTAAGCGTACATGTTTAACAAACGAACGGACGTTTTCAGACTCCTCAATGTCTGTTCCAAACCAGATAATCTATTTTTACAATGTGTTGTGCAAGTGGCGAGCTGCACGAGTCAGTATTTCATCTTCATGTGCTTAGGGTACATTTACTTAGTTATCAGATCTCTAGGATTTGAACATGAAAATTGCTTTATAGTAAAACTATATATATTTGATAATTACACCACCAATCCTTCAGGGGATTGGTATATACTGTACGGTTGTATTATGTAGAAACGTATCACGTTAACAACTAAGCAGTTTGACAGTATTAGCGTTGGAAAGTTCTGCGAACATACATACTACATACTTTTTAAAACTTTGAACGAAAAAACTCAACTAGTAGTTTGTTCCATAGACAATATAACGTAACAATCGAATGTATTAATTTGCTCATAGTATAAATCTAGCCCCGAATAATCTAAAAGGTCTGAAATATAAAAAATGTTTATCAATATAAACTACAAAAACCAGAGTTGCCCCCGGTCTTCACATACATGAATGTACCAGCATTGTATTTCCGGAACTGGGTCAGCCTTTCCTGAGTAGATAACGATACAAAAGTCATGCAAGTCGAACGTGGACTGCATTGATCCAAGGTCGGAATTTAGGAACACCACGTGTTGGTGCTACATTAGACTTAGGTTTGAATTGAGTACATTTTGTTGCGCCGAGATTGCCACATTTTTGGTTCTACTCTTAGTTGAACCGAGACATGTCACAAGTATGTGGTTCTATTTTAGTTGCACCCAGGTATGTTACATCTATTGTTCAATTTAGTTGCACCGAGACATGTCACAAGTATGTGGTTCTATTTTAGTTGCACCCAGGTATGTCACATCTATTGTTCAATTTAGATGCACCGAGACATGTCACAAGTATGTGGTTCTAGTTTAGTTGCACCCAGGTATGTCACATCTATTGTTCAATTTAGTTGCACCGAGACATGTCACAAGTATGGTCTTATTCTTAGTTGTACCGAGACGTGTCATATCAATGACTCTACTCTTAGTTACATTATGACATGTCACATATATAACTATTATTAGTTGCATTATGACATGTCACATATATGACTATTATTAGTTACATTGTGACATGTCACATATATGACTATATATATGACTATTATTAGTTGCATCGATACATGTCACATCTACGGTTCTTTTTTTCTCAAATATTTCGAAAAATGTTTTGGTCGAATATAGAACCCATGACTGGTTTTCCTATATGCCGTAACAGATATCTGGCACATACTGGATCCAATGTGTTGTGCAAATCACTGGAATTTACGTCCACCAAGTGATGCGTAAATTCTGGACACCATACACTGACATTTTTATAGATATATAATGCTCAAACTGCACATATTAGCACACACTATCACTGAAATGGCCAGTAATTACGTGAATTTATACTGTAATACTTATTAACCCTTTCACCGCCGCAGTCGCATAAATGCACCACAACAAATAGTGCAGTCCCAGATCAGACGCCGCTTTTTCAAGGCGGCGTCTGATCTGGGAATTCACTATTTGTCTCAGTCTCTATTTCTATATATGTGCTTTATTCCTTTGAAATTCGCATTTATTTATCTCATTTCCTTATTTTACTGAATGATTTAACATACTTGGATTGCAGACGACAATTAGAAATTTGGCACCGAAAGGGTTAACCCTTTCCTTCATATTAACACCCTTCACACATTTGCAAACAATAGACCCTGATCAGACGGCTCCTGTAGGAGTCGTCTGTTAAGAATCTACTCTGTTTGCTTATGAAGTTTTAATAGAGCTGGCTCAACACTTTCTAAAATCACCAAACATTCCTGTGTATATGCACTACTACAAAAACTGAGCCAATAAATATTCATGATGCCATTATTTCTTTCATGAATATTGAACAGAGAACGGGTTAAAAAGACCGACAACAATTAATATATAAGTGTACACTGTATACGCTGATAAGAAACACCAATGGAATCTGATCTTCTCCGATTGACGTGGTTGCGCGCGAAAATCAAAATTGAATATAGGCGATAAAACCAAATAAGACTACACTCAGACACAACATCAGTGTGTGTCATCGGGTTCTACACAATTAACAAATGTCAAATATTCCTGTATATCTTACCATTTATTACAGCACAACATGCATCACGACTTTAACCCGTTACTCCATAAATACGCCTTTTTACTCCTACACTGGAGCCTTCTGATAAGGTCCTGCTCTGTTTGCTTATGATATGATATAGATCTAGTTCTATAGTTTCTGCCTTAAATTATAATGTTGTTCTTAATCAGTAAACTAACAGCCACAGTTGCTGTTTAAAATAATACTACACATCTCATGAGCTCGACAACCTTATCCCGAAACCTTCAACATTTAGCCTGTTGTTTCTGGCGGATAACTGGCAGATTTGCAAACTGCCGGATCCAGATGATAACGCCGTGTAACTCGACGCCTCGTCTCGTCTCGTCCAATCAAGGTCCAAACTGTTTGACACCATAACAAAACTTTGGTAGGCATACAGATTATAGCTTGGAATTTGAAAATGTAGTGCGTGAAAAATTGCGTAAAAATAATTTATTCTGCAGGCTAAAGTTAATTAAATAGTTGGTATACTACATTATAAGTTTATAACAGAGTAGATATTTTATCAGCAGATCAGCGTGTATAGTCTGCATTGAAGATCAAGACTCTAACCTTTTTTTGTGGTGTCTTTTTGTATTTCTGTACTTTGTTTAGTGTATTTATCCCCATTTAACATACATTGCCAGGGCTGTTGTATGATAGCTAACATTGTACACGTGTGTATCAGAAACCAGCCATGATATAGAGAGTCATGTACGACATTTTATATTGTACGTGTACAATGACCAGGAAAGACAGTTTTCTTGCGTGGCCTTAACAGATAGTTTTACAAATATGATGTTACATTTTCATATTTCCATTTGACACTTTCCAATAAAAGAGTGTCAGTGAAATCCACTCAATGTGACAATAGAACATGATCGATCAAACCTATGAGACGCTATAAATTTTACATGTAAAATGGCACATGACCCTAAGATTTCCCAGTCACTGCGTGTATCCAGAACTAGTCGTGATTGGATTATATCTTCATACAATAAGTTCCTTTATAGTTAATTTCGGCTTCTACAAATACATGTTACGTTAACAATTGCCAAAAGCGTATATGTAAAATATGACAGGTACATATTAATACGTATTTGACTATAACTCTATTGTTTCGATTTATTTCATAATTTCATAATATATTTATATCTGAAATACTGTCAATATTTGATACGAAAATTCAAAAGAAGAAAAAAAAGGTCGGCATGATGATATTTTTGCTTTTAAGGATTAAGTGAAGATAAAATGTTTGCATCAGTGATAATCAGAAACACGTTTCAAGACTGATTTTGTTATTATCAACTGAGTTTTTTTTGTCATGGAAATCTTTCAATCATGATTATGCTAAGCATACGAGGGATGATTACCCGATACCTTATAATTATGTACACAACTTGCGCGTTACTTGCAACACCTCCCAGGAAACATGAAACATGAAATAGTGATGTTGAAGTCATGAAATTATGACATGTAAATCCTTAAAGTATGAGTGTCTTCGTAATCGACCCTTAATCCGTTACCCTTATTCTGCTGAATAATCCAAACTGGCTCCTCATTTTCTGATTTTAAACTTAGCAAACAAAAGTTCTGTCAAACATTATCACTGAAGAGAGTGATTTGTATGACAAACAGTGCACACACACAATCCAAGATATTCCTCAAGAGCCTTTTGATCTGGGTAGTCATTGTTTGCAATGGTCTTATATACCCTGTTCCATAAAACTAAGGGTTAGCATCATCACATGCGGTGTCTAAATTATCACCACGGATAGTTTAACACTATCAAATTGAAATTAATTATGAATGGTTGCTTCCATAATCATCTTGCTAAATACTCGAATATACAAGTAAGTGAAACAAAAGTAGTAGTAGTTTATTAGTTTCCTCCATGTATGGAGATCCATAACATATATACAGGTATCAATACATATAAACATGCATGTAACAAGGACACAGGTGAATAATATTCAAATAAGCAAAAACAAGACAGGTGGCTGTCCAAAGCAACGCGACAGCAAAACAGAGAGCTCTCTTATAGGTTTTCCGCCTTACACTCACCCAGTTCCAAGCCACAACTTGTCTCCCACACACCCATTAACCTTCTACATTGAAACAAAATACACCCATGTATACTCTCCAACGAAACGAAATTTGGAAAAGTAATTCAGGTGCAATAACAAGACGGTTGGCAATTGAACACGCACTAATAACTTATATAAGCAAGCAGTTTTGATCCATATCAGGCGCTACGTAGCATGGCGTCTGAACAGAGTCAAACCCGTCTTACGCTCGCCTTAATCAGGCTATAGTCAACCGTTAAACAACTTAAACAGGATGGCACAAAATCTCCCATTCAGAGGAATCATATAATTACCTATCAGTTTCCAACGAAATATGCGAAATAGGGAAAAGGATAAGATATAATTATATAAACCTGAAACTACTCTTAACCCTTATTTCGCCGTAGGCCTCAAGCCGTGTGTCAAACAGTTTGGATCCAAATCGGACTCGCGGAATCCAATCTCGATCCAAACCGCTTGCAAATAACAGTCAAGTCGCGATCGACAGGATATGGGTTAATACAAGTCAAATAACAACCGAACGGGCATGACCAAAACAGTGTCTTTACCGCTAGAGCATACAAATATCCAGACATCCCGTAATACCTATACGCGTTCATCAACAGATAGTGTACCTGTGGATAGTATATACGTACTATGCAAACAGTACAGACCCGACTAGAGGGTATGCTCTGTTTGCCATTTTGCTATATAGTGTTAAAATCAAACATAATACATATGTACGAATGGACTAGAATCTGATGAAACTGAACTGCTCACTAGAACATTGCTATTCGGCGTTCATATAAAATCACAATAGCCGAAACAACACACTATAATATCTAGACGGTCAAGCTCGTGTTAAGCGATAACCGATAGGAAGCATGGCGGTTCGTACATACAGGCGACCAATCAATGCAAGACAAATGCGACGGCGAACGGTTTCTGCGCCCAACACCACTTCCGTCCTGCAACAAAATACCGCCATCACAAAGACTACACACTTTCGATAATAGCCAAACAAAGCCCGACCAGTCGATATAAAAGCTCGGCCTTATTTCCGTATATCTATGTGACTATGACATAACGGTAACACAGTGAGACCTATGTTAAGCGACCACCCAATAGAGAAGCAAAGAGACTCCATAAAGCCAGGTGAAGGCCAAGAGCAGCAAGGAAGGCTCATTACGGCATTCCTCACCACGCCAGCCCCTACAAAGCTGCCATCTGCTGCTTAGCCTACGCAGCAATATTCTACTGGGAAGTCGCTAACACAAGTCTAAATGCATGTGACAACATGAAGAACTAAAGGTCAAACAAGCTATACGATGGCAATACAATTGATGCAAGCTCTACAGTACGAATATACACGTATTACCTACATACAGTTCAACCTCCCCATAGCGACCACCACAAAGAAGGCCAACAGAGTTTGAAAACAAAAATTAAAACAATAATAAATAAATAAAACTAAAAGGACAGATGACAGCCTAAAGCACGGCGAACACAAAACAGAGACTTCCTAAAGGAGTCCTCTGTTTCATTCCCTACCGCTCCAAGAGGCCACCTGTCCTAAACCCAATTCAACCAATATAATGACGCGGTCGTAATAGAGGGGTATAACTGTATATTGAATCTGTGTTCAGCGGTTACCAATGAGTACCCTGAAACAAACCCTGTCTAACGTTAAATACCCTCGCCATACTTCCGGATATTCAACTTTCTATCGACCGCCCAAACAAGGTTTCACTGTATACATTTACTTGCTTTCTACATCCGTCAACACAAAGTTTAATCCCGGAAGATGCTCCGAAAGATTGCTTGCAAACTTTGACTGCGTATTCTACTACATACGAGCGACACACACGTATTCAAAATACTTAAGCACTGTTCCCGGATAGGCTTGTGCATTAATCTTAAGAACTCATCTTTACCCCTATACTCAATCACAATGTCCCATAAGGCGCGCACATGGCCTGATGTTCTGTCACAGAAGCACATTAAATGTTCTACAATGTTGTTGCACAACCGGTTGCATTTCCTACATGTCCATAGGTCCTGACCAGATATTAATAGTCCTATACCGGTAACCACTGCGCTACACGTATCGCGTATCCACGGTGCGTCCCTAGCCGCCTCCCAAATACCCGATACTCCCCTTTCCCTCACTAGATCACTGTCGGAGAGTATACCCAACGATTTGCGTAATCTATTCAACGTCCTGACTTTCCATAGACGATCTATCTTGTCACAGAGAGTCCGCTTCCAAGCATATTTAGATGGAAATGTCCCGAACTTGACAAAATCGTTGATAACAGTTTCTATATTGTATTTGTTCAACAACCGGTAAATGTCTGGCATAAATCCACGTGACTGTATATCTGCATTAAGGTATCGAATGAGGCGGTTGACGAAAACTCTCTTCGACAAATATCTACATGGCAACCGACACAGCTGACCAAAGAAAAGTAGCTTCCTCTTATCAACGAGAATTTCTATAGGCGCAATATCAAGCAGTACATGGGCAAAATCATTATTGCAATTCCTGGGTAAGTCATGCGCTTGATACAAAAGCGATGTGCCCTCTCTAAAAGCATAATGTCAGTAGGTGAGTAAGAGTCCCATGATTCACAACCATACAAAGCCTTCGGCAGGACCGCTGTAACATATAATGTCTTCAGAAGCGTCGGCGATAGCTTCTTCGACTGAATTCCGTTGTGCACAATATTGAGATAGGTACCGCGTAAGGCAACACTGGCGTCGTACATCTGAGCACTACAAGACAGATTTCTATCACAACTTACACCTAAATGTGTCTGAGAGTCTGTCTCTCTGATAGTTTCATCACCTAATCTGTATGTCCTTTCCGGACATTGGTCGCGGTTACCATTGAATACTATCACAGCACACTTAGCAGCATTATAAAAATAGCGCCATTTCCGCGAGTATTCCCAGCAGATGTCCAACATTCTGTCCATACCTACTTTGGAGAAAGAAAGCAAAGTCATATCATCTGCCACGGTTGGAGATGACACTTTCATTCCATGAAGGCAAACACCTAGTCCGCTGGCTTCGATCTCCTTTATAAGCCCGTCAATGAATACCAGGTACATAATCGGGGAACTTTTCCCCCCTTGCTTCGTTCCTTGTAACACTGGAAATTCCGCTGATCGGAGCCCGCTAACTCTAACCAAGCACGATGCATTCCTGTACATTTCTCTCAAGGCAACCATGGTGTTTCCGTCTACATTAAATTCCTTCAGTTTGAAAAATAATCCGTCATGCCATACGTGGTCAAAGGCCTGTCGACCGTCTAAAAAGCACACAAACACCTTTGATGACTGCTCCCGGGCGTAATGCAGTGTTTCACGTAACACAAATGACGTCATAGAACACCCCAACTGTTTCTGAAACCCACCCTGCTGAATGCTTAATTTATCGATAATTCCATCTTGACAGCGATCCAATAACACCACTTCAAACAGTTTAAGAATGACAGATGACAGAGTAATAGCTCGATAGTTATCCGGGTTATCTTTCACCTTCTTCCCTCCCTTGTGCAATGTAATGATCTCACCCTTTTTCATCTCAGACGGTATATACCCATATCGAATCATAGAGGTAAACAAATTGGATAAAACAGACGAAATAACATCTATAGAAAATATCAAATGTTCATAGCAAACTCCATCTAGCCCACTGGATTTCCCTTTAGGCAGTGACCGTATGCTCTTTGCAATGAGGTCCTGACTTACCGTTATCGTACTGTCCATTGTCACACTACCAAGATAATCTGTTACGGATGAGTGCACAATCCGTTCCCATGCCTCGTCAAAGTATGGAGAGTCAGATGGGCCATATAAATTACAAAAATAATTTCTCCACTGCTCTGTCAAATCCCTCGTATCCCTATACAGAACCCCATCGAATTTTATCCCTGCTCCAAGTGTCGACTTACTCTTGCCTCTCCGACCTTTAACAAGCTTCCAAAAGAGAGCACTGTCGGATTGAGCAGCGTATTCAAGTTCTCCGTCCAGCGAAGAAAGATACCTCAGGACACACCGTCTGTGTGCCCGTCTAAATTCGGCTTTCTTGTCCTTATACACCCGGTATTCTACCACATTGGGGTCACGCGGTCTGCCTGCTCGACACCAGGACGCACGAGCCAATTTCATGTCTGCGTGTAAAACGGTTAGCTCGTCGCACCAGTAAGGCTTAAGATAGGATCTGTACCTTTTGATCGGGAAAGTACGCTCAGCACAAGTCACAAGCACTTCACTCAATTTACTGTATGCCATATCGATTCTATCCTCACTTATCTGACCATCCGAGATCCGACACAATTCAATGTCATTACAAAGTAACATATTATATTGTCCAATAGATTCCGCATCAGTCCTTTTCCAATTAATATTGGGACGTGTACACGAATTAGCATCTGCTACAGTATTACCACTACGACAGTCTATGCAGCACCATATAGGCTTGTGTCTCGATACATTTAAACAATGGTCACCGGCAACTTCACAGTGTACAACATAACTTACCATTTCTACCGGAACAATGATATAATCAATAACGGACATACTACTATTGTCATATGAGACATAAGTGCTCTTTTGACCACAACAAATATCCATAGTGTTCAGAGCTGCAAGGTTACAATCATTTATAAATTTCAGCAAACATTTACCTCGAGCAGGCAATTGACTAAGCATAATATTAGCATTCATGTCACCCATAAAAACACATGTTCCTTTATCTGAATACGTGCTATACAAATCATATAACTTAAAAATATAGTATCGATACGTATCAAAACTATAATTAACGCACGGCAAATACATCTGAAACACATACATATATTGTCTGTTTACTTGCAATTGTATGCCTACTATACACTCATCGTCTGTATCTAACGGTACAATGCATTGTGCTAAGCGTCTATGCCACATAATAGCCACACCACCTCTACCATGTCCCTTAGTCATAGTCCTCTTACTACATGCACCTAAATAGTCATAATCACTGTTTATAGAGTCAAGGAAAAACAAATTATTTCCCGAAAGCCAGTGCTCTGAGATACCACATAAGTCGATATTGCCTTCATGCAATAAATCACACAAGTATGATGCACTAGACATAATACCTGTTACATTCCAAGTTATAATATTCAGTGTATCAAGTACCATAACAAATTTCAACAAATTTACTGTTACGAGCATAGAGGAACACACGCTGTCTAATCAACGTCACTGATCAAATTGGACTGATACACATTCGAATTAGCGAAAGTTTCCCTACGAACTTCCCTCTTACCGGTATACCCTGATGCAGGCTGCGCGTGTCGAGAAGCCCTGAACCTTGGCGGCAGTTCAGAACGCACTTTCTCTCGGCCTGTCCGATTATGTGACGCCCATGGCCTGCAGGTGACGTAATACGGCCAGAAACCCTCATCCATAACACGGTCAGAATATCCGTTTGCCACCAAATTCAAACGGAGCAAAACTTTCGACGGATCTCGTCTACACGTAAACACACGTATGCTAGTTACTGTCGGTCCTTTGGCACTAATTACTCGCGAAAGAATGTATGTGTCGACTTTACTACTCAGACCAAGTACACAGAAATGCCGCGTACGTCTCCGCCTATACACACTGAAACCATCTTGATCACGTGACAACTCTCCCTGATCCGGATTACGATCCAGTCTGTTAGTAATCAGTACGGGTATAGCAGCACTACTAAATGTATCTGAACTAACCTTGGGCTGAGACACGGGGTTCCGAACTACCTCCTTAGAATACTGAGACGGCCCAGTATAATCCCTGGAACCGTGCTCTGTCGTCTCATCAATGCCTCTGCCAGATGACTGCACATATATCTGTCTAGCAGTAACGCCCTCCGCTGAGTACTCTTCGGAGTTTTCATAACCTTCCCCAAGTCGCAAATCACAACAATCTTCTCCGGCATCAGCATCAGCATCTGTCTTATCCGGGGCATTGGGGACTTTAACAACATCCCCGATGTGCAACTCCACCATTGCCTCAAGCAGTCTAACCTTGTCTTCAATGGACATCACTTGTTCCATCACTAAGTGAGACACGTTCCGTATAGCAGCCACCGTACTCGATGTAATGTCTTTAATACTGCTGCTACAGTTAAGCAAATACTGTTTCATTTCTACCGTCGACGATTTCATATGGCTATACTGTTCGTTTATCGCTCATATGCATAGTCTGTTTCATCAGTAAAACATCAGCTTGTAGAGATGCAACAGTATCTTTCAGAATCTTTAACTCCGAATTGCACACACACTTGTGGCTTGTCCCATTCCCCACAGAACTGTCAATCCGTCGCAAGGGACCACGCCCACGACCACGCCCACCGCACGCGAGTGACGCCCTTCTAACTTTCTGTCCAGTGCTCATCATGTTCTTGAGTATAACCGGATCGGCACCCTCCGTAACATCTATAATGCTGTAGATGTCCTGTGCAAGTCTGACTGCCACCGGGTCGCCTGTCCGAGTAAACATCCTCCGCTTTAAGGTCGAATCCTGTCCGTATGGGAAATCGACGCACGTCTCTTTTAAGTGTCCGAAATAGCAATCGCGCACTCTTTCAAGATCACTCTCACACGAGGCAAATACCTGCAATATCTGTGCCACACACATATCCTTTGGCACGTCTCTGAACAGCTTCACTAAGTTCCGGTACTCCTCCACAACCCGGAAGTCCTCTTCATTTACGGAAAACACACTGTCGTCCTGGCTACCACTGTCGGAAACACGGTCCACGTCGTCTTGGAGACTATGATCAGAACAGTCAGTAATATCATCACGTGACTCCATAACGGACATCATCGCAACATCTACTCGTGTTGCCCTCAGTCAGATTTCAACTTTTACCGTAAAGTCACTGCTTATATACGTAGTCTATTGTCACCACACACAAAAGACCCAACCTGCGTTGATCACAACCTGCGCTGATCACAATTCACACTTACTGTCTAAAAAATCCAAAACAAAGAGAATGTAGAAAAACAGTCAAAACTCACATTTCCCTTCAAAATTCCACATGATTTCGCTTTTATCACACTACTCAATTAATGCCTACACTCTCATGCCAACGTTTTTCATAATCTATAGGCAATAAACCACAAAAAATCCAAAAATTATCCGGAGCTAATACCAAAGCATGTACTATCTCGCGCATGCGCACTAACGACCAACTTCGTTGAGCAACAAAGCCGTTAAAATGTACTAGGTATGAACATGTCTTTGATGCTCCATGCATTTCCGGTAGTCTACGGAAACTCTAAATGCGTTAGTACCTACATGGGGTGTTATATGGATGGCTATATTACAGTAGAACCTATCTAAAGCGACCGTGTGTTTAATGGACATAAGAGCTTGAAAAGACATGCGGTTTCTTAATGCAGGGCAAAAATAATGCAATGCGAAAACCAATACGAGTTTTCTACGTTACTTTCTACGTGCATTAAAATACCACCTTTCTTAAAGTCCCATATGTAGACCTCTTGTTCATGGTCGCTCAACACTAGCTCTACTGTTCTATTAATAGTAATACTATAAATAGATTTTGTCGGCGTATTCGTGATATCTAAACCCATTCCAAAAAATCAATCCTTTCCCTGTTCAATGTTTATTCTAATACCTTATTAATATTCATAGACAAAATAGTTATAATGAAGTATGGAAGTTGGAACATTATAGTCATTTTAGAAAGTAAAGAAACAGATCTGTCAAATTCCATTAGCAAACAGACCAGACTCTGATCAGACGGATCATATAGGAGCCGTCTGATCTGGGTATTCTCTGTCTGCAAATGCGTGAAAAAACGTTTATATGAGGGAAAAGGTTGAGATGCAGCTGTGACATTCAGTAATTTGCCATGTTACATGGATTCAGAAGAGACTAAACAGACATAAACAGAAGAGAAAATCGAATTATTTATTACTTCTCTATCAACATTCAACATGATTTTACTTGACATATTTCTTACCTCTGTTCATATTAATGGAAATGTATTACAGGGAATGTGATAAACGCACTACAATGACTAAACATATAATCATATTGCAATATGAAACACACACGTGATAGAATATACGTGGACATTCACTTATACCAAAGTGATATATTCATGTTACGATAAACAGTCTCGCTGATAATAGTTGTAAGAAGATGATGACCCAAAGCTGCCCGTGTTCGCATTAACTTCTTGAGTATGACATTCCTGTTTAGATTCAGAAAACTCGTACGAAGCACATGCATAACCTGAGCTCTGCAAGCAAGCAAATCTACACTCTGTAACGTTGTTTGTCGATATTATCTCTACATCTTTAAAAGCCAATTTCATATTTAGTTCTTCTTGAAATGTTTCTGCAAATTGTTGGCAGGATCTGACACATGAAGAAGTTGCGTAACTGTAACTGTACTTCGTATTACATTTACAACGCCCGTCTCTGCATTCTGTATGTTGAGTTGTACAATCACTAGTGTCAACACAATTATTTAGAAGTGCTGACGTCGTTTCATCACAAGTGGGTAAATCTGTCCAGTTTCCATCTATACATGTTGATGAAACAATTCTATTATTCGAATTTATATTGATACATTCAAATTCGATGAAGGATTGGTTAAAGAATTCAGAAATATTTCCAAGAATCGACACATTTGTGTTATTCAATATCACAAGTGACTCGGTGGTGTAAACTTCAGCATAAAATGGAGTCCAATGACTAGCATCATAGTCTGGCTGCTTGCAATAAGTTTGACAGGCGGCAGAAAAAGACCAATTTCCGTTTGCCCGACAGAGAAGAATATCACTTCCGGTGTTAACATAATTTGTATCGCAAATCACACGTCTCTTAGCCCATATACCATTCATATTACCGAGTATATGGCCATTATCCATGTCTGCCGAATTTGAACATTCACGAAATTCACATGATTGAGAATTGGACACATTTTCACACCTGGAGTTCACTGAGCAAGTACTATTGGTGCAAGCAGCTTCATATGTTTCGTTTCTTACATTTTTGTAAATGTATCCAATGCATTGCTCCAATGGATACGACTGGTTCGCATTAATAGAATTCAATTCGCAGTGATTAAACTGTTTTCCAAAATTGATGGATCTGCAAGAAGTCCTGTATGCACATTCATTCTCGCACTTTTGAACCGATTGCGCATACAGTGACGTAATGGTTACTCCACGTAAACACTTGCTGAAAACCGGAACAACATGCTTTAGTCCAGAGCAAGGTATTGATGCAAGTCCAAAGAAGAAAACTACCGCCAAGATTGGTTTAATCATCGGCATTGTTTGGTAAATCTACGAAGATTCTTATCCAGGTTAAATCCGCAGTAATATTGTAATAACAGGATTCCTAAGATTTATCAATATTGATAATACAATAATATATTTTAATCTAATAAAATTATTCCTTGATATCTTTAGTTTTATGTCGATTTGTTTTTGTTAATTTAAACATTTAATCAAAATATTTTTCTGCAGAAGTTTACAGCACCATTCGCTCTCGTGTCATTGGCACATTATTCTGCTTCAGTTTATGTTCTTTGTCACTATCTTAAGGTGTAGCATCTACATATAAGTTCTTTTGTAAGGGACTCTAAATATAATCTATACAAACCGTGAATGATTCGCAAAGGAGACATTCGGCGAAACTCGATCTTGCGCCGAAGTTACTCGATACACATTCCCCGATACGAATTATGTCGGCCGTTTTGTAAGTGGCCAGTGAATTCATGTCAGCTACCTTAATTCAAAGTACAATTTAGTATAGAATAGAGTCATTTGTTAAAATCACTTTGCCGGATATTTAACAATGGACATCTGCTGAGCTTGTAAACGGTGGGGTATGAATTCCTTTACTTACCAATTTCGCAATGCATACCGTTTGGTGATAGCTGTTACAAACATGCATTTGAGATGCCGAGTGACTTAGTGTCTTGATAACATTCGGAAGTTACATACACTGTTTTGAAAAGAATGATAAACGTACGCGTATGTTCTGAGAATTAAAGCAGACGTTAGGTTTTTGCAAGCAAACTGAATCCAATATTCAAAGGGCTTAGTTTGTTTACTGTTTGTTTGTTAGAAAATAGATAGGCATTACGCATCTAATATTGTGTGAATTCATGACATTGACCATTCAAGTCGATTATTCAATATTATTTAATATTTATTGGCAGTTTTTATTTGTATAGTTTTACATTAAAATGTTTCTATTATTTGATAAAGTATGTTATGAAAAGGATCATTTTAGCTTGATGAAACCATCGAAGTTTTAACAATATTTACGTTTGTTTGGAGAAAAGTTCTCAATTGTTGTCGTTTCCGGTGCACTTTCATCGTAATCAATAATTCGTTTCCAGTGTTTACAATAACTCTACCGTTCGTGTTTATAACATACGAGAGCCCTCGGGTTGGATATGCGCTGTTTGACGCACACGTTGCATTCCAAAGATCTTACCAGCAAATACAAACACTTGCAGAAATACTCCTTAACCCTTTACTCCATAAATACGTCACCTTTGCAAACAGAAGATACATATATTAGAAGGCTCCTTTATATCAGATTCTGCAGTTTCTGTCATTACTGAAATGAATCTTATTGTGTCCCTAAAACGAAGTTAGGGGCGTTATGTGTGTGTGTGTGTGTGTGTGTGTGCGTGTGTGTGTGTGTGTGTGTGTGTGTGTGTGGGTGGGGGCATATTATGTTTTTAACTTTTTCGATTCTTCCGATTCTTCTTCCGTTTCTTCTTCTTCCGCCCTGAACTTGTCCAACTCATTTCTCGGTAAGTAATGGTCAGATTCTAATGAAATTTCACATGAACATTGCTGGCTACGTATATATGTGCATCCAACTTGTTAATTTTTAAGATGTTTTGAAATAATTGGTTGCCATGGTAACAGTTTGTGTTGGCCTCTAATTGGTCACATTGTATATATTATTTGATTTTGCCGAAAATGGTAAGTAGGGGTACATATGTACCCCAAACGTCATGACAAGTGTTTCAAAAGTTGTGTTGCCATTGTAACATAGTGATGACCTATGATTGGTTGACATTTAGGTATTTTGCTCATCAATACCTGTTGTCCGTTTCTGTAACGGATTCCGTTACAATTAGATCTTGTTAATATTCATGATGTCAATATTTCTTACAACAATATTCATGGAGCAAAGGGTTAAATGAAGATAGCACATAACCATATATAGACGAAAGTGCTAAAAGTGTGTTCTATTTGTGAGATTGCTATTCTTTCCATCGTGGTCATGCACTGTACCAGGTAACAGTGCTTAATAGCCATATAAATGTGCCTGAGATACTTTTAAGGGTTATGATAATGATTAGGTAAATACGGCGCTTATGAATAAAACGATAATGATAATAGATAATTACAGTAATTGGATTTATAGTTGTTTATTGAATAGTATAGTAGAACCTGTCTTAAACACACATTTAAGAAGATGTCAACATATAATATGGATCTTTAAGAAAGGTGGTCGCTAATTCATGTAAAACGTAATACGATTGGAGCTTTCTGTATCACATGTGCCGAATAATCAGCAACCACCTGCTTCATTGTTAAAAAATGAATGACCGCTTAAGACAAATTCTACTGTAGCTGATTAAATAGTATGCGATGGAAATCAGCACACAAGGCGAAACAACTTGTGCGTACACATACCAAAGTAACGCTTATATATATAGTTTGACAAAAGAAATGTAACTTGATAAATTACAGAAACCGTAGAGATAACAAAAACTGTTGAAGCATTTCTTATCCGCATAGTATGTGTCAATTGATGTAAAATATATGCTACAGTTTGGAAAAACCCCAAGAATGCTGTACATTGAATTTCATTACTGTTTAGAACACACATTTAAAGATGATGCCGGCTACAGAAACATCTCTCTATACCAGACACTTATTGAATAAAGATAAATGTCTTATAACTCGTGTGACTGCTAAGTGTAGGGTAACCGTCATTTAGAAATCTCCTCATAACTTTCGTCCTGCATTATTTAGATTTCGGAAAACACATTGTTCCATTTCTCCATATACGTAATTAACAGAGCTACAGAGAATGGTGCCTACTCAAATACTAAAATCGTCATTTCTCCACCAAAAGGGTTTGCCCATCTTACTTTACGCATCTTATCCGGACCTCTGCGTAATTAGGGCGTCCAACATTTTGGATCCTAATGTCATGTCGAATTACATTGTGTATCATGTTATGGTGGAATATATGCATAAAATGTAAGCGACATATTTAACTACATGTATAGGTAAACTATTTTCTACAAATTCCAAACTTTAACTGAAGTATATGGTATATCTAGAAACGAAATACTTTTTACAATCAACTAAAGTCAAGTTCTCCGACATAATGGAAAACCAAACTTTGAAATGAAACATTAAATGATGCAACACGACGACATGAAACTATTTGGTCTAGAGTATTAGAAGTTATTCAGTGCTCCCTCCCTAAAACGGCCCTCTCAATAACGATTCCCTCCTTACAACAACGCATGTCACTGTTTCCGAAACAATAAGCCTCCAGAAATATCTTTTTACATCGTATTTTCTTTATTCCTCCATCAAACCCTATGTCTTTAGAATCGTCACTTTGTGACGATTCTAAAGAGTGGTCACAACATAGGGTTTGATAGAGGCATAACGGTTTTAGTTTTTGAAATACACCTTATCTAGGGATCTGCAAACAAGCTAATTATGTTTGATTTTCCCTCCCCATAACAACTCCCTCTGAACAACACATACAATCTTCGTATCCCAAAGGGTGTCGTTGTAGAGAGGGAGCACTGTACGATGTATTATTCTATCCAAGTATTTCATGTCTTAGCCAAACCATATATTGATGGTATTCATTAGAACTGCATGTCTGTATGATTTTAATAAGCTACAGGAAATAAGCTCATGAGGGGAACTGCATAAGATATTTATATTGATATTTCTCAATAACTTTCTATTTTCTGGAGCTCAGTCGGCCCTTATACTGCGAACATTAGAGACGCAGAAATAATTTAAAGAGGGGACTTCGGCATCCATATCAGAAAACCACTTTCTATATACTTTCTATACCGTCATGGTGAAAGTGTACACATATTACAAAAAAAGTTTATTTGCTTATGATATTATCAGTATAATTATATCAATTTCCCACATCGCTATCTTTATAAACTATTGTTGTCTAGTTTATACAATATAGAATTAGCGGTATGCTCGTTTTAAAATTACTAGCAAAACAACGACGTTGTGCAAGTCATGGTGTTATTAAAATATTTGCTTCTTAGTTGTTATAGTCTTCATTTATTTTACCCCAGCAGCTATAAGTAATCTTTGAAACAAGGAAACAACTTACATGACATTTGCAGACAGTATAGACCAATATCGAAGTACACTGGTAAGCATAAGCGCTGTTTTATATTCAAAATCATCTAGCACATTTTACTATATATTTGAAACTGCATATACCTTACCGTTAAACAATGACGGCAAATTCTGCTTGAATATTCAGCACTGAGATGGTAAAGTTGAATTATCGGTGATATATATGTAAGAACAGAGTTTATGTTTATTCTCGCTTTTGTGAGTTTGTGGTGGTCGGGGGGAGAGTATGGTTTGATTGTGAATACTACATGAGAGTTGAATTGAAGGTGTATTTGATTAACCGGTATCCAGCTTTTATGATTGAGGTTGGCTGAAACTCTGCAACTGAACATAATCTGAAGATTTAGTCAAAAGTAAAGCCTCTCAATATTGACCACATTATTTATACACATGGAGATTATGGGCGTTTTACTGGGCACATTTTGTAACGGTTTCAACATCGATACAGTTGTCCCTATCAAACCTAAACATCAGAACGGGTACACTCTGGTAAAGGGCCTATGAAATATTGATTTTCGCAGTAAGAGATAAAGATTGACATCCACATGCCATGCTCTTGTTCTATGATGTTTTGTAGACAGGTTTACTGAATTACCTAATTGGCAATATGCTGATCCTGTTTGAATCCAAAGCTGTCTGCAGCAGATGTAGCTCATATGGCTTTATGTATTATGTTGATCATTCGATTCTCTTTTTATTATGATGTCATCTTGCTATAAACATGAATATTACTATATTAAGAGACTCTCGCTCTTCCAAATACATACAGGTTGCAATTAGAAAAAGGAGTCCAGGATTATCCATTTCATTATTGCCTATGTTGATTAAATAATGATTAGCCATGCTTTACGTACGACAGCTGCTTTACCAAGTGATCCTCTGTTTTGTAACATTCTCTCACATCGACAAATGTTATGTTTAATATCTGTAACGATATTAAGAATTCAAAAGACCATCGTTTAAACATCGATTATGGCTTTAAATGAATAATAGATATCGAAGTTCGAAGTGTGCACGTTATCTCGTATGATATTGTATATGTTTGATTCAATTAAATAGAAGAGTGGATATTTGACAGACTGACCGGTACATATTACTCTAGAATATACAACTATATATGTTTGTGATCGGAAGCATTCCTTAAAAGAGAACTTACCACATCAAACAGTACAAACATTTAATTGCCGCATCCTACTTTGAATGTTTAAGTTCTTTATTTGTTTATGGGTGCATCTCTACTTCTCTCAAATTATCTATTTGAAATATTGTCATATTACCCGACGTTTCATCCTCATCTGTGGTGATTACACAGTCTCTCTCGTCTAGCAACAACAATTACCGTTTACATTGGATTCTCAAATTGTTTAAACAAGCGGCTTGACTTTACCTACAAACAGTTGTAACATTCGCTTTAAACTGCCATTGGAATTTTCTTAGATTATGAGTTATAGTTCTTGGATTTTCTAAATGTTACAATAGATTCAGGCACAAGTTCGATTTTCATCTAGGGAGCAACAACCATTCGACTGAAAAGTTTGTCTTTAGAAATATAACCATATTACTATTTGAACAAACTTCATTAGTTCCTGTTGGCAGACCCAGGTCTCACAGGCGCCGTTGAATGGTTTATGCAAACAAGAAATAACTTGATTAAATGCAGCTGTTTTAAGCAGAGGAAGTACACAATTTAATTACTGTTAAAAATCAAGCTGAATTAGTAGAATCGAAAAAGAACATCTTTCTGTCATTTTATGCGATATCGTACAAAGCGTATTTTATCATATACCAAAAGTAAGTGTCCTTTGAAGGTGAAATACATGTATAATGGCTATAATTCTTCTGATTCGTCCACATGAGTGTTATCATTCAAGATTATTGACCAGTTCGGTCTCAGCTTTTAACAAAGTAACACAAACCATTTTCATCAACAAAGAGAACATACCTCTATACTTACTCATTGAATTTTGCTCATAATCAGAGATAATGGATATCTTGTGGTCATGCAGGTGCTAGGATCTGTACAAGGTAAACAATGCCTATTTAGATCAACATTACCGGTATTCGACTGGGATTTATCTTGCTACTCCGTCATATGAACTTCTCCAACCTATTGAATTCAATCAATCAATTATAGTTTATGGATTAACTTTACCTCGCGTTATTCAACAATCTCACTGGTCTTCAACCCGCGTTGAATGATTTTTTTTCGTTACTCAATGCGTATTGTATTCGACCGGGAATTATTTTCGTTTCTTATTGATACAGGGTCAGTCGAATACGGCATGACCATATTCACACTTGCCGTAGAGTTTACAGCCACGCACAATTCTTTGGATGTGATAAGAATAAAGGTGAGAAAGAGTTAATCAGGTGTTATATGTCATTGTGTTATAAATTAATTATAGTGAGACACACCATAAGGACCACGATGGTAATAAAGGACCACAATGGAAATAAGATATATATTTTCTCTTTTTTGTGTCATCCTTAATATTGGTGCGGTCCATAACACACATATAACACTATTATTATTAATGTTTATATTGTTATAATTTTAAAATATGTATATGTTGTTAACTATTGTCTTGTTACTCGATATTGAAATAAATATATCTATCTATACATACTCTAGAACTA
This sequence comes from Azorinus chamasolen, assembly GCA_963576725.1. Taxonomy (NCBI): domain Eukaryota; kingdom Metazoa; phylum Mollusca; class Bivalvia; order Cardiida; family Solecurtidae; genus Azorinus; species Azorinus chamasolen. The sequence goes on along the minus strand of OY755236.1, from coordinate 66,901,920 downwards.
CCTGTCTATGACGAAATAAAATGCCAGAGAATTAACACGGTAAAGTCAGTTTTATATATCAAGGACTTTAAACTCTACACAAACTGGTTCCATAATTTAACTCGAGTGAGACACACGGCGGATGAGTGACATCCAACGATCCCAAATACACGCACATGCCCCCACACGATCCAATACACCAACAAAACACATACACACATGTAATTAATACCATATAATTATGATGTATGCCATTTCCTGCTTATCTGCCTTTAATATGGTTTTTGCACATACATGTACGTATGTTTTAGAAAAATTAAATATATATCTTAGGCAAACTTCTAATACATTCTGTAGGAATTATAGTTTGATATTTATTCATAATCTAAATATAGAAATGTACTTTTGATTTCACGTAACAGTGCGAACATGGATAACGTATCGGACAATGTCGCGTGATGTTATGTAACGTCGCATGACACAAGCTTTACCTCGTATCATTTGCTGCCGAATTTTGTCGTCTGCAAACTAAATCGTCTGCTATAATTTTCTTTTTTTATTTTTCTTCAGTTTTTTATGTAAAAAAGGTCACTCGACATCTAATTTGGATCCAAATGGTTTGCATAGGAAATTACAGAAACGACATTGGCAGCGAAAGTGTAAGGGTTTTGCTGGCATGTTTTTTTTAAACAATTCAAAAAAAGTTCAGTGATTTTAAATAAGGATCATTTAGTTGGTAAGAAATGAGATTAACAATAGTTATTCTTTTGATATTTGTATATATCAACACATTATTTCATAATACTTTAAAATATTGTGTAACTCTTTCGCTTCCGGTGTCTCATCAGGATCTAAATTGTTTGTGACTATTTCTTGAAACAAAAATGAAGTAAAATGAAAAAAGAAAATTGTAGCAGACGACAAAGTTTGCAGACGACAAAATGTGCAAGCGAAAAAGTTAAACTATATTTATATTTAGTAGATGAATTAATTACAAAAGTATTTAAAGGTCAAGTACACAGGTTGGTTTTTCGTCAAATTTGCATGGTATGTATATAGTCAATCCAACACTTAAACCTAGAGTCTTACCCTTTTATCTTATTTTGACTAAATAGAAACTATATTCAGAAAATATATTAATAGAGTTTTTATTGTAATGCGTACCGAGCCTTTTGACATTTGGGTACTCGATAATCTCCCTTTGTTCGCGACGTCATTTGTGACACATCATCATTTTACAAATGAGCCATACTGCAATTATGGATGTTGAATATAACAGTGATTTGGAAGATATCTTCGACTCAGTTATATCACCGCACTCGTTCAAACCAACGACTGTTTCACCGATTGACAGTCTCATTGGCATTGTTTACATCCTGCTACACCAGCTAGGGCTTACAAACATCCAAGAGAGAGGGAGGAATTCATACAGAAACTTATGAACCCCTTCCTTCTTTCACACGCTTTGGCAACAGAGTAGAACCAGATCAGAACATACAGGAGCCATCTGACCAGGGTCTGCTCTGTTTTCTTGTAAAATTTATGACTGATTTCACAGTTTCAGCAAAATAGAGCAAATCCATGAGTTGAGTCGAAATAACTTTTAGACAAAATAGGGCATTATCACTTTGATGACTCTAAAATGAAATAAGAATTTGATATTTATGCAAAATGGGGTTAGAAAAAATGGGACGTTCCCGTTAAATGCATCATTGTATTTCAAGCACTTTGCAGAAAATACAGAAAAAATAGATGATATTACTTTCAATTTTTGCAAATACAAAATTATGTGTTACTTTGAGAAAATTGAGTAAAGGCGGATGTTGAACGAAAATACGTTTGTGCCAGACCAACTTAGAGCAGATATTAATATTACACAACATACATTTCCTGCAACGTATTGGTTACCTTAACTACATAACAAGAGCACCGCAAGCGGGTGCGAACGCTCGTCTGTTATCACGTTGGTCTGTGTGGATAGGCCTTGTCAAGATGAACATGCATACCAAAAAATGAAGGTTGTAAATGAAAAATTGAAGAAGTTATGGTCTATGTTAAGATTTCTGACGACGACGACAACGACGACGACAACGACGACAACGACGACGCGGACGCCGGAGTTACAACAATAGCTCGTGGTTTCTTCGAAACAGACGAGCTAAAAAACAACAGAAGTTGTCTATACTTTTGAATTATTGTTTAACTAAGGTGAAAGGATATATACATTTCTAGTGTGTGATTGTGTGCAGTATGTCTTAGACTTGTAGTACTATAGAATCATACCCCGTACTTGACGAACAAATTAAGACAATTGGCATGTCCAATACTTGTACGTCCTTTGTAAATCGCATCACCATAAACATTCTGATGTGAAATACCGCGACGCAGGAGCGCCTTTAGATTGCACTTATACTTGCTGAAATAAAATATTGAATTCATGTTAGTTCCCTGATATCCCGGTATTCGATCTGAGTCAAAGCTTCGGTTAAGCTGTGATAGTCAGCCGATAATTGCTTCACATATTTTTACGACGTGGATAATGTTAACACAAAGTTAATTGGAACACACGACTATATTTTTGGCAGATAAAACGTAGGATACAAACAACATATTTCGGTATAAAAAAGAAGGACTGTGATTAATTATCGATGCTATATTTATTTATATATATTTATGTTATGTAATTATCGATGTTAGATTTAGATATTAGATTTAAAATATAGTTGTAATGACCTATATCAGTTTATGTTCAGTACATAAAATGCAAAAGAGAAGCGATTCTTTTATGATCTTAGTAGACCAAGATGAGAGGACTTCTGTAGAAGCCATCTCACCAGGTTCTACACTGTTGCAATGTAGGGAGCCGGTAGCTACTTGTGATCATCCTGGAATTTAACCTCAATTTCCACTTCTGTTGCATCTCCATCCTATCAGCGGTTAGCCAAGTCCCATGGCACTACGGCGTTTGTATTTCCAATAGATATTTGCTTGTGTGGCCGTGAGGGCAGTGCTAGCAGAATTGTATACGGTGACCAGTTTTGCTTTATTCATTTAGTACTCGTAGTCGATCAAGGTCTTTAATCCGGGTGTAATTGAGCTTGCATGTCTTCTCGATCAGCGTAAGACTGATCCTACATGTAGGTATGTATTCAGGCTGGTTGGTGATATGTGAATGATTACACATGTTTCAATATTTTTATGACAAGGTTATTCTGTTGTTCTAACTTTTGACATATGGGAGATTGGTTTTGAAGCGTCGAGTTCGTCAAAGTTGAGCTCGTATTTAACCAGATACTTGGAGGGCCTCTTGGACATTTGGCTACTGGGAACAGAGTAGACCGGATGGTCAATCTGAGGTAGTGATCATCATGGTGTTTCACGTTGACCACAGGCTTCGTATCTTTCAATTCCTTGGATATGCTAATTTTGATTATGATTACCTAGACGAAAGAAAGGAACTCGAATATACTACAGCACACAATGAATATATTGTGCTATGTTGAGCTATAATAGAAATAATCCTATATGTGTCATGAAACGTTATAACTACACCTGTACAGTAGTCGAATCATATCCCTCATCTAGATGCCAATGTTACAGTCGTCGTTATTTGCTGTACATCTTTGTATGCACAGAAGAACATCTTGGGTCGTCCTCCATCTGTTATTAGCTGGATGTCGTGATATGACTGAAATACTGGCAAAGCAACGTAAAACGCGATCAAAACCAAAACAAACCAAAACATTGTATGCTCACGGATCTGGACAGGAATTAATCAAATTGGAGTTATAAAGGAAACGAAAACGCCCAATTGTATTCAATGATTTAATTCATCAGTGGTATATCCTACATGCAAATTAGTAATTTGTTATCAACTGCATATGCCATTTACCTGTTTCAGCGGTTGTCAATTTGTCAATGTGTTCAGTATTTAATAGTGTTTTGAAATATTCAGCCCGTACTGGCATGCAAACATAAATTTCTTAAACTATATTCCATTTATATATGAAGTTTGTGGTCAAATACTTATCGTTTTATGCGATACTCTGTTAAAATCAACAGGGTATATTCCAACTTGGGTCTTCTTATTGGGTCTACTTTTCCCTAAGACCATATAAATTCATTTTTAAGTTGAAATAGTGGTTTTAACTTGTCCAAGTTAGAAGCAACATAAGCAACATAGCCAAGCTTTAAACCTTATCCTGTCGATCACTACCTGATAGGCACATGCAAACAGCTTGATACAAGATGAGACACCATTAAGGTCAGCGAATAATCAGGGTCCAATATCTAACAACCTTGCTGAAGTGTTTCACAAAGGCATGAATAAATCGAAGTAAGTAATATCGATCCAGATGAATTGGATATTTATTACAAGCTAATGGTTGATATTGTCAAATAATGTTATATAATTATAGACTAAGCATGCACATTCCCGCATGACATCAACACATGATATATACATTTACAATAACATATAGGACAAGTTAACATGTCTACCGACTGTAATAAATGCTCCCTATAACAGTTGCAATGTATATCAATTATACGTTTAAGTTTCGTTTTGATACATATGCAAATAAACCAGAACGGTTTGCATATTGGCATACTGCGAGTCATTGTTAAATGTCGTTAGAATTTGAAATCACACTTTTATGAAAGAATGTCATTGTATACTACCATCGATGATTTGATGGAACATTGCAGTCGATATCCAGCTACTCTTGAACTTAAAGAATTGTCTGTTCCCGTCTATCATCAATCATTCAACAGTCTGTTGCATTTGGAATTGATTGCACTTTAATAGTCTAACTTTTCAGATAAATCAACTGATATATTCACTCAAGTATTAAAAGACTGTAACAAGAATTACTCCGCGCTGAAGTCTGTGCATTCATCAATCGATGACAACATGGCTATGGTGTGACAACTAGTAATCGGTAAATCGGTATTGTTAAAAGTGACAGACACTAATGGTGTATGTTGGTCCTAATTCTGCAATGGAAGCAGTAAAGATAGATTACTTTTGTTTTGAATACGTGTTGAAACTTGTAGTTCTGCATGATGAACATCCGAGTAATTTGTCCATTCTCCATTCGCAGACATCTTACATTTTCCCTCAATAGTATTTGAAAGATTTTCATTCGGCCGACTGCGTACATTCCTTCAAGTGCCTAGGACGTATATTACGAATCATACTGCAGAATGACATCAACTGAATAGTATACACGTACCAGTCTTCAAATATTCAGAATCAGACATATTAAATATCTGCCAATCGTAATGAAATATTTTGTTACGAAAATACAGCATTGTTAATAAATAATGATATAGTACTCTCAATTTCGAAATATATGTTAAGCCGCAGTGAGTATAATAAGAGTTTTCACCATCGGAATTGGCGGCTATCTTAAATGTTGCAGTTGCTTTGTTCAACGAATTTGTTAACAGCTTTCGTTGCATATTCATGAATGTACATTACTAATTACAATGATGAGCAATTGGCGTGTAGCACAAAGCTTTCCTGATCAAAAAGAGTGCCTATCGGTGGCAATCTTGGAGTTTGCCTGTTCTCCTGTCGAACGAACTTGGTATACGTTTTAAAACCTAATGTAAGCCATCATTTCGTCTTTGCAATTGAATTCAAGATTGCCGATTGGGGACCTACTTGAATGTTGCAACTTCTTTGTGGTGTGAACTACTACTACGGTATGGTACGAGTATGGTACGAAAAAGTAGGGTTTCCTCGATGGAATTAAATGGTAAAATACTGTCCATCTTAGAATTTATAATTTCCACATGGCGTAAACTTTTTCATAACCCCAGCTGCATTTTCTTGAGAATTAACAAAAGCGATTGGAAGGCTGAATTCACTGCATAACATTATGTTCCGACTGGCGACGAGGTTGAATCTGATATATCTCTGTAGCGCATACTACGCCTACATGTTTCGCTGCATGTTCACTGGTGAACCGTTGTTCGCAACCTCTCTCTCTCTCTCTATCTCTCTCTCTCTATATATATATATATGTAAAAATAAGTAAATGACCTTACATGCCTTTAAATATCTTCTTTATTTCTTAATAATCACTAACATGTATATATATATATTTTTACTAATGAAGTTTGTAATGTCTTTGTGTGTCTCATTTTGACAGACATGTACATTTGCGGTTCTTTTTTGTCATGGTGCTGTTTGGGCGGTTGTATGTTGTGTATATTATGTTCCCTGCATGACTCATACATACAAATACTTTGCAATTTCTGTTCGGAGTTAACTTGTTACACAGTGTTAAACATTCACAAAAGTGGTATGAATATTTCCCGATCAGAATTACGATGGCCACCGCTTTAGGTTTTAAATTTACCTTATTAGATATAATTTCACCTTTTCCCACGGATTTTACCCTGTGGTTCAAGTGGGGATACCTTCTTTACACTATTTAAAGCTAGGGTGACTTTGAGATAAGTGTGAGGTTAGGACGTCCGTAAACCGGTTTAAACCCCCAGTGGTGATTTTGCTACTGACCATGCCAAGGCGGTACTCTCTTTGTCACCCTTACTTTTATTTGTCTTCTGTCTTTGTACTTTTGTTCATGTATGCGTCTGTTTGGATGGCGGCCGTAAAAGGTCGCCCCGTACTTCATTCTCATTGTTGTTATATTTTCTGGTCCCTCGGGATCATTAGTTTTGATGGTATTAGTTTTGAAAATTGATTACTGCTTAAGCCGGTTCTAGGGGGCGTGAGTAGTGTTGCACTTTTAATTACTACTCATGAACAGACTCAATAAAACCGAGTCTGCATTTTTTTCTTGTTTTGTATTTCTGCTTTTGCTTTCGCTTTTGTTTTCGCAGGATCACCCATTTTCAGAATATTTGTTTTTAACGAATGAATCAAAGATAATTTAGTACCATGGCTTATATCTAACCTTTCGTATGTTTGCACATAAGTTCGTTCAATACAATTTGTCTACTAAACAAATACTAGGAACCAACAAAATAAGTATGTGACTGCATCATGTGGTGTCTTATCTGTCCCCTAAGTAGTTCTAAATGCTATAGTAAATGCGCCCGTACAATGATTAAGGTTAAGATTAACCAATTCATCCTAAGGATATTTGTAGACCCAACCTCTTTGAATGAATCTACCGAAAAGGAGCATTTACTAGAGAAAAGGAAAATGTTAGAATTGTGTAGTATTGAAACCATTGTGATAAATAGCAAATACTCTTTTTATCACAATGGTTTCGAGAAGTGAGTAAACTACAGAGGCGTCGAAGGGCGTATTGATGGAGGAAAGGGTTAATGTGTCTTGAATCCATATTATCTACACATCAACTTTATGTGCCTTTATATATAATGTTATGTGAGACAATGCAGTATTTCATTACATGTTTCTCAATGTAATTCAAGTTTTTTCTATTAAACATTCACGTTTGTTCTACTTCTAGACTTGAAAGTTTTGCAATACACCTTGTATCAACTCTTTGCAACTTTATGCGTTACTAAGTAATGTTTCGTTAATGTAAACAGGCCACGATTTTCAGTATCTGAGTTACAGCACTGCGCATTAATGTTAATTGTTTATAACATGTTTCTTTGCATGCAACATATACAGCGTTGCACGTATAAGTGGAAAACAGTCACAAAGGGAGAGCCACACACGAAAGGGCACAACATCAAACAAGAAACGACACGAAAAGACAAACGTGAAGGAACGCAAATCAAGGCATAACCATTAAACATTAACCATATAAAATAACAGAGTAGACCATAGGGTGAAAGTAAGAGTACCGCCTTAGAGTAAGACTGAAACATGTCACTGTTACTTTTTACAACTACTTTAATACAGAATCCACAACTAATTGTAACCTGTGACACACTTTAAGATGACATATTTCATGGAGTTTGAGTGAACGCAAAATTTAGCAATTAAACGCTTTGACGCTCGGTTTCAAACCCTACACGATAAACGGTCTAATATGGGAATGTTCTGGGTCGATCTTTTATTGCAAGTGAAAATTACACTTAACCATGCATGAACACTATCTACATTGCGACCCAATTGATTATTCTAGGACTGATATAAAGAGGGTGTACGTTATAGGTTTTACACGTTTTTTTCGCATCAGCTAATTTTATATTTCTCTAAGGTTTTGAGTGTTGCACACATCATTTCAAGTACAGACATGAGTCATGCAGCAAACACCACAAACAGCCATCCGAACAGCAACGCAAGAAAACACAGTAAATGTACATAACTACCTAAAACATAAGAGACGCACAAAGACAAAACAAACAATAGGGAGACGATGGAAGTACCGCCTTGGAACGGTCAGTGACACACGTTACTGGGGGTATAAACATGTTTAGGGGCGTCCAACCTCAGACGTATTCCATCCCCACCCTAAAATACAAACAGTGTAAATAAACGTATCCCCTCTCCGACTAATCTACAACAACCACGTTGACAAATATAGTAATAAAGTGCATGTAAAACGAAAATATTTAAGTGAAACAAACTGTATTCACCTATCCTAGTGTACTCAATGATTGAACTGCAAACAGAGTAATAAAGGGTACGACAAAAACGAAATAATACAGATATCCGACATCCTCCTTCCGTAAGAGGTCGCTTTCATAGAGTACTAAACCTTCCTTGTCGGCGTACATGCAAGGAGGCTGGCGTGATTGATGTCAATACCCCTATTTCTTGAGATTGTAGCATTTCAAGCTTTTGCTATAAACCAGTTGGCCATGTCATTACTGGTAATTTTGATATCATTAAAGATAAACGTCTCAGGACCCTCCTAACCAAAGGACCTAAATAAAGATTACCTTCCCTTATTGATTTTGACACTTGTCGAACTCATATTGCGGAAACTATTCAAGAATTCTGCATCAAATGGTGTCGACGAGAACATGCTGATGCTATGCCATTTTGGATTGGAAGAAATGTATTTTTGAGATTATTGATACGCGTATTGCGTTTTACAAATACTATTACCAGCTTATACCACCTTGACCTAGAGTTACATTTCTCTATTTGAAGATAAACATTTCTAATTTTCATTCAAATCATGTTCTTGCTCCTGCTGACAAGGCATCAAATAATGTAATCATTATTTGAAGATTGTATTATGGAGCTAACTGATTAACAAACTTATATTTTCACTTTTGTGTTGCAAATTTTGCTTTAGGGGGTAACCTCCCTTCAGAATTTATAATCTTCACAACAGCAGGTGTTAAGTTTTTGTGTGGCGGCCGTAAAACGTCGCCCCATACTTCATTCTCAGTGTTGTTATACCTTCTGATCCTTCGAGATCATGAATTTCAGTACCTCTTGTTCTGAAAATTGAATACCGCTTAAGCCGGTGCTAGGGGGCGTAAGCAGTGTTGCACTTTCAATTACTGCTCATGAACAGACTCAATAAAACCGAGTCTGCAATTTTCACTTTTTGTGTTGCAATTTTTGCTTTCGGGGGATCACCTCCCTTCAGAATTTATTATATTACAGTTCACGTTATATTACACCTGAAAAAGGTATATTCTCGGAACATGCAGACATGCGCAATACTTTTAAATCTGGTCCTTACATAAAACAACATTAAGTTTCTACTTTGTACTGGATTCCGAAACTACATAAAAACCCTTAGAAAACGCGTTTTATTGAAAACTTCTGTTGTTGTACTACTACTACAATATATCAACAGACTCAATAAAACCGAGTCTGCAATTTTCTCTTTTTGCATTTCTACTTTTGATTTCGAAGGATCACTCATTTTCAGAATATACGTATGCAGTGTGTTGTAGTACTATAGGATCATATCCCTTTTTATTGAATTTTTTAACATATTTGATGAACAAAGTGAGAAAATGGGTATGTCCAATAATCTTATGAAGTTTGTAAATCACATCACCATAAAATTCAGGATGTGAAATACCGTGTCGCAGGAGTGCCTTGAGATTACATTTGTACTTGCTAATAAGTGAGAGATTTCGATAATACAATTTAGAGAAAGTTTTTCTTAGTTGATGGTATCTATATCCTTGCTTAGGCAGTCTTTCAGTCAAAATGCAATTTCGACTGTTAAAATCGTCAACAGATGGACAAGCTCTAGCAAAACGAATAAGTTATATATTCGTTTATATATATATAAACCCCGTAAGATGGGGCACAGGGAACATTTCCGTCAAGATAAAGGAACTTTACAATTTTAAATTCAAAATTATCTGTTTTGTTATATATTTTAGAAGAAATCATTCCATTGTCAATTTTAAGGTCTAGATCAAGAAAAACTGCATACATGTCTGAATGGTTAGCTTTATTCAATTTGAGTTCTTTTGGGTAAATTGTAGGAATCAGAACATGAAAGAAAATGTTATCTAAGTTAAAAATATCGTTCAAATATCGAGAAGTATCATTGAAGGCTTTTATAACATCTTCTTGTAATTGTGGATTCAAACGTAACATGAAATCTCTCTCATAGCAGTACAAAAACAAATCGGCGACCAGTGGTGCACAATTCGTACCCATAGTAATACCCACCACCTGACGGTATATAGCATTCTCATAACGTACAAATATGTTATCCAGAAGAAAGGTTAGTGATTCGCAAACAATCCATAGTAGTAATGAAAGTCTACATATGGCACCATGACAATACTTGCCTTCTATTACAGGCATAAGCAAACATTTATAGAAATATCACAGCAGTTAAAGGCAGTTTTGTAACTGGATATTCATTTTGTTCTGTTGCCGATATATTCTCAATTATGTAAGCTTTTACTGTGACATATGGGGAAAATGAAAGTAAAAGGTGATTATTTGGGGGAAAGGTAGTCAGGGTGCGATAAAATGAGTTTTAGTTTCCTAATTTCTAAAATACATCATAAATTATGTCATCCTCTGCAAAATGCTAATACCAGTGTTACAAACATATGATAACAAAGTTAAACATCACCAACATTGATAAGACGCTTTGCCAGCCGGACATCACCATTTCAATAACCGGATTGTCCATGGAAAACCCGGTTAAAATGCCATAGAAAAATGAAACTAGATATAGGTGACGGCTGTTTCGCCCTTTGCTTACAAACAGCGTAGGACGACGCACACAGAGCGCTACGATTGGCTAACGCTTAAATGAGCGCTACGATTGGCTAACGATTGCTAATTTGCATAACAAATGCATTAGTGTTTTTTGCGATTTACGGCACTCTGTTACGACACTACCGCAAGGCAGATTATGTGAGAAACGAAATTATGTTCTCATACGGAACTGTATTAAACGGGTTTTTTTCAGTGTAAAGATACAGTGTTAACTACTTCGGCTGATGTGGAAAAGCTGCCATTCTGTCACATAGACAGTATGTTGAGCTTGTTTGTTCGGACGGACGTTCGCCAATTTCATTTCCAACTTACAAAGTATTTTCAATTGCTCTACATGAAAATGCGCCATGAATGTCAAACAATGGATCTCGATGAAGCTCAGAGTTAGAAGGGATCTCAACTTGATGTAAACAGCGAATGTATTCCATTTGATTTCCGCTTTTGGTCCATTTGATAAAAATAGCTATTTAAACTAGCACAGTTTTTCCAAATTCTAATATTTGACAGATTAGACAGTTGCTTTTAGAGTATAATTCTATTTCTATAATATGACTCAATAAAATCGAGTCTGCAATTTTCTCTTTTTGCATTTCTACTTTTGCTTTCGAAGGATCACCCCCATTTTCAGAAAATATATTACATTACACTATCACTTTTCAAAAGCGTTTGAACACGGCTGTCAATCTGTAATCTCTAATTAATTGTATTAACACATTCGAAAGCAGCATTTCCATCTGGTTAATGCATAATGCATATTGTATACTTTTTTTAGAATGCTTCCAAGCATTAACCTCGCAGATTATGTAAGCAGTTTGAATAGTGGTTTTGAAAAGGGGCATCGAGAGATAATTGGATTCCTAGTCTGCTCGGCTGTTTTTAAAGAACGCATATTTCCTTTCAAATAAAGCTATCAGAAGTTCAGGATTATGTTGGAAAACGATAAAACGGCAATACTTATTGGCGCCTCGGCTGCTTCAGTAAATAAGTTAAATCGAAGCGTGATAAGAATATAACAGATGCCAGACAGGAAATGACACATGAAAACCCTCAGCAACACCACAATTACAAATGTAGTTCACGCTCACACATGCATACATGGTCTTCCTTCACAGAACTGCATCTAGCCTGTTCGACATCGGCAGCATATTAGCAGCGCGGTAAAACCAAACTCATCGACATGAAAAGTCAAAATGTGACGCCATAACTTTCGTATGATATGACATAACGTCATTAAACGCCTTACAGAAAAGTATAATTATATCGATTGGATTGGGACAGGTCACTGCAATACTCTTTCACTTGACACTATTTTGTTAATACCAGTACACTACATACTTTCTTTCTATTATACTTGATCTAAACTTTGTAAATTTTCCTCATCTTGACGGGGATGTTCCCCGTGCTCCATCTTACGGGGTTTATATATCTCAACTTATTCGTTTTGCTAGAGCTTGTTCATCTATTGACGATTTTAACAGTCGAAATCTCATTTTAACTGAAAAACTGCTTAAACAAGGATATAGATACCATAAACTAAGAAAAACTTTCTCTAAATTTTACTATCGAAATCTCTCGCTTATTGGCAAGTACAAATGTAATCTCAAGGTACTTTTGCGACACGGTATTTCACATCCTGAATTTTATGGTGATGTGATTTACAAACTTCGTAAAATTATTGGACATACCCATTTTCTCACTTTGTTCATCAAATATATAAAACAATTCATTAAAAAGGGATATGATCCTGTATTACTACAACATACTGCATGTTTGGTTGTGAACCCTTTTACAGTTGGCAATCACGCTGGCCTCTTTGCATGTACGCCGACAAGAAAGGTTTAGTACTCTATGAAGGCGACCTCTTAAATCCAGAAATGGAAGGAGAACGTCGGATATCTGTACTATTTCATTTTTGTCGTACCCTTTATTACTTTTCTACAGTTACTCTGTTTGCAGCTCAATCATTGAGTACACTAGCGATAGGTGGATACAGTATGTTCAATTAAATGTTTTTTTGTTATACATGCACTTTACCACTGTATTTGCTGTCGCGGTTGTTGTAGATTAGTCGGAGAGGGGATACGTTTATTTACACTGTTTGTCTTTTAGGATGGGGATGGAATAAGGGTGAGGTTGGGCGCCCATAAACCGGTTTAAACCCCCGGTGACTTTTGTCACTGACCGTTCCAAGGCGGTACTTCCATCTTCCTCCTATTGTATGTTTGTTTTGTCTTTGTGCGTCAATTGTTGTTTTTTCTGCCTATGTACATTTGCTGTTTCCTTGTGTTGCTGTTCGGGCGAGTGTTTGTTCTGTATGTGGTGTTTCCTGCATGACTCATTTTTGTACTTTTGGAACAGCATACCAGTGGAATGTTTTGAGATAAATCTTCCTTCAAGTTAGTAATTAAGGGTCACTTAATGAGAAATTTTACTTTTTAAAATATTTTTCTATAGACATTGTTTTAACATCTACACAACACTTTAATGAACTCAACTGCTTATGGTTTCGACAAACAATTTGTTCTATCATGCAGTGATATCAAGTAACTATGCTGAAACATGACTTGTATATTTGCGTATTAAATTAAGGGACTGTGATACAATGGTGTACCCATTTTATGTCCGTGGTAGTATTTATCAATGTAATTGCTTTTGATTTTTTAAATACATGTAATATGACTGGGCGTGAGTAACGTTGCACTTTTAATTACCACCCATGAACAGACTCAATAAAACCGAGTCTGCAATATTCTCTTTTTGCATTGCTACGTTTGCTTTCGAAGGATCTTCCACTTTCAGAATATGTGTGCTTCACAACAGCCGAGTCTGCTATTTTCTCTTTGACATTGCTACATTTGATTTCGAATGATTTTCTACTTTCAGAATATATTTGCAATTTAATTCATGTGATATAGCATCAACTTTGTGGTAGTCTTCATTTATATCTTAAAGATTCTCTATGTTTATTTGCCGAAATAAATATATCTATCTATCTATCTACGGATGGTAATAGAATCAAAGCATTGAACACAGTGTAGTGGCCGTTATACAAACATGTAGTTTACATCTCATATACACCCTGCAATAAGAATTTGATTTAATTGATTTTAAACAGACTATAACGGTTTATTTGGATTTTTAAAATGAATTTTAATTGTCTATGAATGGCGAATAACACAGCTAAGAAAACCGTGGATACCAATGGTATATTGAGACATGTTTTACTGTATTGACTCACTTGTATAAAGAAAAACTATTAACATTTAATATGTCTAATTTGAAAATACATTTATTTTCTGATGCTATTAGTTTATCAATAGCAGAGGAAGTATGCTTTCTGTACGATGTATGAATATTTAAACATGCAATATCGATCGTAGAGCCTTTAGCCTGCAGTTTAGACGGCGAGTGAAGTACGAGTAGATAGCATGGTATTGTCTCTTATCATATGATAGCATGCTTTGGGTGTAGATGTATTGCATTGACTGACTTGTTTACATCCATTTATCTATCCGAAGTCAGGCGATTCACGCAAAACATGCTACATTATTCATCAATGAATTTCAAATACCCATACAGGGTTAATAAGTACCATCTTTATTGCGATGCAAACGAAACCGCTAGAACATCAAGTATTATTAGTTACACGGTTATTTGGCAGGGTGTACGGGCTGGTATGACCGGGTTAGATCCCGTATTTCCTGAGGCGTTAGCCGAAGGAAATACGTGGTCTAACCCGGTCATACCAGCCCGTACACCCTGCCAAATTACCGTGTAACGAATTTATTACCAGTCAGAGATCCGATTTACCTAATTAAGCAACGAACAACTCTTATTTTGCTGACATTAGATCTCTGATTGTATGACAACATGATAAAGAAAACATGACGTCATCACAGAGCAAATATGACGTCGTCTCAGAGCAATTTCGAAAGAGGAATTGAAACTTCACTTGTAAACATTAACGGTAACACGTTGTACTGATAAGCTGAAAGTGTTAAATTGAGGAACGTATGAGGTACAGTTTTTTACGTTTATTATCGATTATTTGGTCGTAATCTATCCAGAATTATTGGAGTAAGGACGATATGAAATTTCGAATCGACGCTAAAAATAAAAACAAAACGAATGACGTCACGCGTCAAATTTGAATAATTCTGTATTCTCCGTGGAAGCCGCTGAATACGGTACTGTACACCCCGGCAGTTTTTGGCAAACTGACCAATCAAATTCCAAGAATTTACTCTGACTGGTAATAAATTCCGATGCACTGTTGGCACGTTATATGATGTAATTGGTATGATGTAATGCATATGGACTTCTCTATGGTATCGTCACTGCATCATTGCTCTAACGTAATGTATACATACCTTACTATGGTGTACGTGGTTTTACGCTATGCATACCGACCTCGTTATGGTGTCATTGGGATAACGTAATGCACACCGACCTCAATACGGTGTCATTTCTATTGCGTAATGCATACGGACCATAAGTATAACGTAATACATTAGAATCTTAATACGGTATAATTGGTATTACGCAATGCATACTCATTTGTGTGCCATTGATATTGCGCAATGTATACGAACCTCAGTACGGTGTATTTTAATATAACACAATGCATACCGACCTCACAACGGTCCCATTGATATTACTTAATGAATACGTACCTCAATACGGTTAGTTTGGTATAACGTATTGCATACGGACCCACTATGTTGTCAACGCACCAACGTACGTGGAACACATTATTAACGGATTTGTAAGTTTTCTGATGAAAAGGTTTGTAGTATTACTGAAAAGGTTTGTAGTATTACTCTATTTCCAAAATATGTAAATGCATTTTTATTGAACATGTAGGCTAGACATGTATTTAACCGCATCATTCTTCATTGATGAGTGCCAATATTATACGTTCTCGTTAAATGATCAACGTTACTCTGGTTTAAATGATTGTTTTTCTTGTCGAATAGCCGAATATGCTTTTTATCGTAGATAGTAATTATAAGAATATATGCTACTCATTTGAGATGAACTTAGAATCCTTATGTACCAATTATGATTGAATCTGGTTTTGTTGGCGAACTCTTTGGCAGGCAAATTTAGCTGTCTGCAAAATAAACTTGTCTAATATTTTATGATTATTTGACGTGTTATATTTGTTTAAAAACATTACCATAAAACAGTTTGGATCCTGGTGAGATGCCCAGTTAGTTACTCGGCGTCTCATCTAGATCCAAAATGTTTGCATACGCAATCACAGATGTGACATTGGCAGTTAACGAGTTAAACATTAAACCGTTTGTTTGTGATTAGAAATTAGAAGTAACATAAGTGAAATCGCTTTTGGATGTTTTAGGGTTACACTTTTCCCTAACTCACGATGACGTATATTAACTAAAGAATGAAAAAAGTAATAAAGTCAAGCAGGAAAAGCCATACACAAGACACAACCACCACCAAAGCATCGATAGAAAGCCCGCTACACATACACAACCAGACACACACAACCACACGCACACACAAACACATGCACGCACGCACGAAGCACATACACACGTACGCACGCAAGAGCGCGCACGCACGCACGAGAGCACGTACACACGCGCATGAGAGCGCGCGCACACACGCACGCCCCCGCACAGGGTGACAAAGAGAGTACCGCCTTTGAACAGTCAGTGACAAAACCACCACTTGGGGTTTAAATCGGTTTACGGACATCCTAACGTCACACTTACCTCAACCTAGTTAAACTGTGTTAACTAAAGGTATTCCCGCCGGATGTCCCAACAACTTAAAATACGGTCAACACAGGACAATATATAAAACAAAGCATAAAACAACTGTGAAAATCCGTCCATTATGTACTCAATGACTTTGCTGAAGTCAGAGCAACTACAGGGAAGACGTTAAGGGCATGACAGAGGAAAGGCAATACATGCGTGTGGTAAGTAGACCATCATAGGGTACTACCTTCGGTCTGTCATCGCACAAGCAAAGAGGGAAGCGTGACTACCGACTTGCCAATAACCAACCATACAGAGCGTTGCAATATAATGGGGTCATAACCTTTCTAAAATAAACAAATCAAGAAAAGGGGTATGACTTTGAATTTTGTAGATAAAATCATCATAGATTTCTGTGTGAGAAATAACCTTGCAACGTCCGTGTATTGCAATTATATTTACTAATGAGAGGTTGATTTCGAAAATAGAATTTAGAATAAAATTTAAAAAAAGATTTTCCGAATGTTGTGATATCTGTAACCCCATCGGGTGTATTAAATAGAAATCAAATGTGTTTCCGCGTGTTAACATGGATTTTTTTTGTTTTGCTAATATCCTTACAGGGATACCGTTATGGTGTAAGATATTTATTCAAACAAGACATCACTGCTTAAAAAACAACATATTGTAACAATCAAAAGTTATAGCCATTCATTCTATGAAGGTCTATTATTTCAGCTCCATACCCTCTTCATATTCATTATCTCAAATGGTAATTATTAAAGGTCTAAATGACCATGCGTGCAAAAAGTGGAAACCCTGATCAGACAACTCCCATATGAGCTGTCTAATCTGGGTCTACAATGTTTGCAAAAATGCATATACAATTGTATCTATGAAATAAATGGTTAAATGCATCTGTCAGAATTACAAGTCATGATTTATCTGTGCACAAAAAGCACATTGGTTGGCTAATCGTATAATTGTACAAAATAGTGAGATTTGAACTATGATTGCTACTGCGAAACTTTTATAGGACAACTGTGTAGTGGGAATTGAGCATGTTCGTTGGAAAGGTGGGAATCTACACAAAATGGAATGAATTATAGAATGTAGTTATTTCTTTTGATCAATGTTTCATAAGCATTTTTGTATAGTAAATTATGAGTCCGTTGTGACTTCTATTCGTCTGTATGTGAGTCCAAGTTCACGGCATACTGCTTGGATATTATCACTGACAGATCTCTTATGGCTAAGACGATAGGCATCTGATATCTTAATTTAGCATGAATCCATATTTAAAACATTCGCTCAATATTTTTACTCATGGGAACTGGATTTCTGGCGAAAGAATTATCCAAAAATGGATGTTATGGGAAGATTCGATGATCTTGTTTTTTGTTTAAAACAATAAATATATGTAAGCTTCATATTAGAACCGGTGTGTATACTTGTATCTGTATCAGCCAAAAAACCCAGAAACTAGTATTTTATGTCCCAACCCTTGAAAAGAGTGGCATATAGTAATTGAACCGCCCGTCCTCCCGCTTTCCGTCTATCGTTTCGGCTTTGTACTAATTTGTGACATGTTTCAATCGATTTTGGAATAACCTGGCACAAATGATCACCATATTAGTGCAATATTTAAGGGGCAATGGTCACGTCTCCCAATACTAGTGTCTGCTAGAGTCCGTGTTGTGTGGACTGAGCAATTAGTTGTCCTTATTTCAGATATGATTGCTTTTTTCAGCTATTGCAATTTGCACACACTTACAGTCTCCGAAAACGGAAGCCATCACCTTGCCAACAGATGTAACTCTCTTGAACCTTTTGGGAGGAGACGCATGACGTTTACACCGTTTACTTTGGGATTTGGATTTAGGATAAACCTATGTCTCATCAAAGGTCACAACTACTTGGATTTGGATTTAGGGTAAACCTATGTCTCATCATGGGTCACAACTACTTGGATTTGGATTTAGGGTAAACCTATGTCTCATCATGGGTCACAACTACTTTGGGATTTGGATTTAGGGTAAGCCTATGTCTCATCATGAGTCACAACTATTTTGGGATTTGGATTTAGGGTAAACCTATGTCTCATCATGGGACACAACTACTTGGATTTGGATTTAGGGTAAACCTATGTCTCATCATGGGTCACAACTACTTTGGGATTTGGATTTAGGGTAAGCCTATGTCTCATCATGAGTCACAACTATTTTGGGATTTGGATTTAGGGTAAGCCTATGTCTCATCATGAGTCACAACTATTTTGGGATTTGGATTTAGGGTAAACATATGTCTCATCATGGGTCACAACTACTTGGATTTGGATTTAGGGTAAACCTATGTCTCATCATGGGTCACAACTACTTTGGGATTTGGATTTAGGGTAAGCCTATGTCTCATCATGAGTCACAACTATTTTGGGATTTGGATTTAGGGTAAACCTATGTCTCATCATGGGTCACAACTACTTGGATTTGGATTTAGGGTAAACCTATGTCTCATCATGGGTCACAACTACTTTGGGATTTGGATTTAGGGTAAGCCTATGTCTCATCATGAGTCACAACTATTTTGGGATTTGGATTTAGGGTAAGCCTATATCTCATCATGAGTCACAACTATTTTGGGATTTGGATTTAGGGTAAACATATGTCTCATCATGGGTCACAACTACTTGGATTTGGATTTAGGGTAAACCTATGTCTCATCATGGGTCACAACTACTTTGGGATTTGGATTGAGGGTAAGCCTATGTCTCATCATGAGTCACAACTATTTTGGGATTTGGATTTAGGGTAAACCTATGTCTCATCATGGGTCACAACTACTTGGCAAATTTCGCAGGGACAACCTGAAACCGATCTAAAAGTGGTTTGTACATTTCCTGTCTGTTCAGCTTTTCGTCCGAGTTCAACATTCTGGGACAGACTGTTCATCCCTATAATATTTGAATGAACCCATTGCGTCTGCAAATACCTTGGATCATCAATGCTTCCTTGCCTCGCCAAATTCTTTATAGTGGAATGGGAAGGAGTTTTCATTATGTCACCATGGATGGTCATGGTGTTCATCCCTTTTCTATGAATATACATGTAGTTGATAATAGTTTTGAATTTTTTTGTTCTGTACATTTTCTTTCAGATAATCGATACTGTATAAGTATTAAATTGCGTTATGTGCATACTTAAACTAAGCTTATAAATCTGTTTTGGCTGATATACGAGTAGTTATAAGATCGTGTATTATAGTTGTCTATCAAAACAATTTAGCAAGTTTCTAGCTGGGACCGCGAACTTTTGAAGTGCCCTCGTATGGATTGGAATAACCTAGCACAGATATTCATTACAGCGAGACGACGTGTCGTGCGCAATACCAATTTTGGTTGAATGCAACCTAGGATTGCATAGTGTCGATTACTAGTTCGAAGTCATTCTGAATTTGATCTTGACCTTTGAGCTCGAACTTAGAAAACAATTTATCAAATTATCATTTATCATCAAACTATGGGTGGGGTTGTCAGTTAACAGTGACACCTGATGAAAAAGGAATTCGCAAAAATGAATCATTGACACAATTACATTATCTCAAAACTGCCATTCAAATATCCTTTATTTGATTACTTAAAGGTCAAAGCATATAGCTGTAGAAAAGTGTAAATATAAACATGACATATCTAAAGGCAGGCATCAGGGTTGATGTAAATAACTGAATACATTCTATTCTCAAAACGCATAAACAGACTGATTCAATATTATCGTTTTAAATTTGACTATAGAAAGGAACAGAACGTTCTTTTTATAATCTACTACATATAAATATTTGACTCATTATGTTTTGTCGCTGCCAAATGTTGAAGGGCGGGATCATCTGGCGGGAAGCCGGTTTACGGTCTTTAAAACAAACTGAGTTTCCCGCCAGAATTCTTCGCTGTAGATTTTTGGGCCGAGGTAAAAATTAAATTCGTATCAATTTTGTTTAATATTTTCCCGCCATATTTGAATCCATGATAACCTTTGCAGGCTGATTTGAGTCAAATGAGAAATCAGCATCTCACTAGGATCCAAACTTTTTAAAACCTTGATATGCTTTGTAAAGGCAATTATCAAATATCCGCTTTTAAACCTGAAGACGACATTAATGTTAACAAATAAAATTCATTTTACCGTGAAAATGTTAAAATATGGTATATATTTTATCTATCAATTAGTTCGACTAACGGAACCCAACTATTCTGAAAATGGGTGATCCTTCGGAAGCAAAAGTAGAAATGCAAAAAGAGAAAATTGCCGACTCGGTTTTATTGAGTCTGTTCATGAATAGTAATTAAAAGTGCAACACTACTCACGCCCCCTAGCATCGGCTTAAGCAGTATTCAATTTTCAATACTAATAACATCAAAAACTAATGATCCCGAAGGACCAAAAATATAACAACACTGAGAATGAAGTACGGGGCGACTTTTTACGGCCGCCACACAAGCACTTAACACCTGCTGTTGTGAATCACATATATTCTTAAAATGGGTGATCCTTCGAAAGCAAAAGTAGAAATGCGAAAAGAGAAAATTGCAGACTCGGTTTTATTGAGTCTGTTCATGAGTAGTAATTAAAGGTGCAACACTACTCACGCCCCCTAAGTTGATTTTTGTATGTCAGATTAGCTGCTACTCCATTTTACGTCATGGGTTCGAATCCCGGCCGCGACAGACCAGAAGTCGTTAAAAGTTTGTACTAGCTGATCCCTTGTCTACGCTCGACATTAAAAGGGTAGTTCTAGGACTGGTCGGCCCGGTGTCAGGGTATTATGACTGGGTTGGGTGTCCTTGCCCTGTGTCCGCGGCAGGGGCATTCCAGTCAAGCAGCACTATAACCTGTCTCAAACGGGTGCCGTCGGCAAATAACTGAAATACTGTTGGTCAAACGTAAAACTCAACTCACTCACTCACTCATTCCATTTTTATTAGTAATCCTTATTCTATTATGAAAAAAGGTTTTCGCTCAAACTCCGATACCTTGCAACATTCATTTAATTCCGATTAGTTTAAGCCTTTTTATACGCCCATTTTAGACGGTACGTATTATGTCGTCGCTCAGTCAATCGGTCCGTCTGTCTGTCCGTGAACATTTGCTTGACCGCTCTCTAACTCAAACAAATGGAATCCAATACTTTTCAAATTTTGTCAGCATGTATTTTACCATATCTCGGTCAAGTACGATAACCGGCAAGATTGCCCCCAAACACTCCAGAATTATCTCCCCTTACTATATGAATTTCCATGAATATTTGCTTGTTCGTTCTCTAACTGAAACAAATGTAATCCAATCATTTTTCAAATTTGCCAGCAAGTATATTATCATAATGTCTCAGTCCAGTTCGATAAATAGCAAGAATGTCTCTTGTTAATTAAGAAATTGGTGGAAATTATTATGTATTACTTTACATGTCGGTTGAATGGTTATGTTTTTTTATCTGCTATAATGTTTTAGTTTTAGGAACAAGTGTTTGTTAATTGTCTGTGACATCAAATGAAACACATTGTGCCCTCGCATAGATTCACATCTACGTTAGCCGTATATATTTACATTACACTTGTCGCGTTTCATGCTTATCTGCAAATATTTTCTATCTATTTGAATGTGATATCGCCAGGAAAATTTGCAAACAATGTAAATAGTTTACATAATAGTTACGACCCAGATTAAAAATACATCTGAAATGTACATTTCACTAGCGATTACTAGTCGCTTTTAACCTGTTGACTGTTTTGTACACCACTCTTTGCCTTGACACTTTCCTGCATTCACGCATTTGAAAATAAAATCGACTCAGAATTGACGGCTACTATAGGAATCGTCTGATCAGGGTCTGCTCTGCTTGTTTTTGATATGCTATAGTTCTGATTCTACAGTTTTGTCAAAGCAAAACAATCCCATTAAAAGTTTATAACATTGTGCTAATAAATACTCATGTTGGTAATACTTCTTACATGAATAATGAACAGGGAAAGGGTTAAACAGAAGGCTGACAGTGTGTTCAGGAGATCTATTTTAGAATCACGACCTAAAGCTCCCACGCCAAAATAGGGTATATTTTGATTTGATTCTGATCGTCGCTAAGTACATATTGCGCAAATGACCGGCTATAACTGTTTATAGTTGACTGTATCTATAACCCATTCTTCAAACCTTTAGATAAGACAAAGAAATAAGGGCAGTTTTCTTTTATAAAGAAAAAAACCCTTGACATGTCTTGGAAAATTCAGTAACAAGTAACATGGCTGGCATAAGATGACATTGGTTTTGTTTTCAAAGAAGCTACCGGGATAAGGCAACGGGTAATCGTTCCAGGTATAAAAAATGTCATGCAGGACACACCACATACAAAAGACACAGTCGTCCGAACAGCACCGTAACAAAAAGGGCAGCAAATAAACATACCTACCGAAAGACACACACAGACATAACAAACGAAGAATAGGATAACGTCTAAGTTAGGTGAAATTAGGTTCGAGTATGATCTCTCTTTGGTTTGTTTCATTCTTTATATGTATATCAACCACATTGTGACAGAGATCAACTCAAATATTCACCATTTCGCTGACGATTCTAAATCTGTATTGTATATGCTAATATCTTTGCGGATATTTTTTTTAAATCTGACATCCAAATAATGACTGAGTCCGCAAGAAGGTTGTTTGTATCTTTCTTCTAACTTCACAGAGAGCGAGTACTATCTCCTAACATTCCCTATCTATGTTGAACCAATACATTTCTAAGAGACACTCATTTCCATCTTTTGAAGCGGGCAATCTCATATTTAATATATAAAGTCTAGAGATTGGCAAAGAGTAAATATTGTGGGGAAATTGAAAGATTGTTCTCGACAGACACTCTTTGAATGGAATATACTATCGTTTTATTAGACCAATCATCGAATACACCGATGTAACTTGGGGCCATTGCATTGATTACCAAAAGGAAGAAAACTAATTCAGTTAGAATAGTGACAGGAACAATTAATAATTTATCATTTCGTGAAAAAAGTAAAGATACTGGAAGGGAGATTCTCGAGTCTTGACTATAGAAACATAAACCAATTTTGATCTTTAACATGGAACAACATCTTATACCATTATATTTGTCATCGTTATTTTCATTACAAGTCAGTAGCGTCTTAGACTATATCTTGTGTAATCATAATACTATCAGAATTCCCTTTTCTCGAATGGAGCTCTATTCTTCTGCAATACATCTATAGAATGCAATGCCCTTAGGTATTAGATATTCTAATTCGATCAGTAGTTTTAATCATTCACTGAACCACGAACAGCAAAAACATATTTTATCAATTTAATTGTGGTAACGTTGATAGTTTCGGACATTTTCTTCTGTATTACCCCCTTCAACGTGAAGTTTGCGTCGACCTTTTTAATATAATCCCATTTGTTGATCTCGCTCTAAGGTAATACGTTCGGAAATCATAGTCTTTCGTCAGAATTGAATACCTAAATATCCAATGCTGTCGAGCACTAAGAGAAAGTAACAAAGCCAAGCAAGAAAAGCCACACACAAACCGCAACCATTACAGTAGAATATGTCATAAGTTGCCATTCATTTATTGAATATGTACGTCTTAAAAAGGCGGTTGATTAATGCATGGAAAGGTAATGCAGACATTCTGCGTAACAGTTCCCAGCATTACGCTGCCACTTGCCTTACAGATCCTTAATTATGCCTCTTGTGATGACCGCTTAAGACAGGTTTTACTGCATACGACATTCGCCACAGGTTTACACTTTCTGTTCCACTCCACCACTACCTGTCACGATGCATTTAAACATTTATCACAAAGAATCTTCAAAACATTCCTGCGCATAAATGTATTGAGATACAGCTGCTTTTGTGAAGTAACAGACATATACACATATACAGAGGAATTTAATAATCCCATCCCTTTAGTATATAAAGAGGGAGAGAGGGAGAGAGGGAGACAGAGGGGGAAGGCAGAGGCAGACAGACATACTGACAGAGACAGATACAGAGAGAGACATAGACAGATGCAGACAGAGACGGGTAGACAGAAAGAGACAAGATAGATAGAGAGGCAGACACAGGAACAGACACATACAGAGAGAGAGAGAGAGAGAGAGAGAGAGAGAAAGAGAGAGAGAGGTTTCATTCTGATAAAGTGATTTCGGCGCTTGTCATAAAATCAACGTTATTCATATAACATTAATGCATCATTGGGCCCATGTATATTTACTCCGCTGTGAAAAGAAATGTCTGCTCGGATTTTTGGATCTGTTTAAGTTTGAATAGTTGGGATTCAACTAAGCTTCAGAGAAAATATTGACCGAGTGTCATGAGAGAAACATTTCAGAAACCATTGACCAAGTGTCCAATAGCCTGATAAGACGCGGAACTGTTCAGTGTCTGATCTGGATCCAAGCAGTTTGCAAAATGTCGCTATTAGCGGGGCAATGGTTAATAGATAATGTGGTACAACAGCATAATAATGCTAATAACGAGCATGTATAAAGCACACTACAAAAATGAGAAAAGGTACTTTAAACAGCAGTATTGAAGAACAGAACAGAACACTCTATTCGAAAGCCGACATGTGGATAAAATTTCGCACGCTCAAAACCTATATCCACAAATGCATTTGTACTGTTAGGTTTATTTTCTTTTGTCTAAGGGATTATAAAAATGGTAACAGGAAGGTATTGCTAACCCATAACCTGTTAGCCGAGAGGTATTTGCAAACAGCCTGGATTCAGATAAGACGCCGGGGATTCAAGCTGTTTTACACTGAGTTATTAATTTCTCTAAATCTTTTCGAATCTAAAATAGTATATAATGCACTAAATCCAGGGTGAGCAGACATGTTTTGCAACCGGATAAGGGTTAATCCTTTCCTTGTTCAATGTTTATTCCAAAATTCAATATTTACTGAATATTCATGAACATATGGTATAACGAAATATGGAAACAGGAACATTGTAGCCATTTTAGAAAGTAAAGAAACTACAGCATATCCTAATCTTGGTCTGTTTGCCAATTCGTGAAAACACGTTTATATGAAGAAAGTGTTAAACAGTGGACACCTATCCATCACACAATTATTTGTATACATCATACAGTAAAACATCGCTAACGCGATGACATAAATGAGACATAAGTCTGGGTCTGAAATTCAGATGGTAGATTACACCTCTTACAGGAGCTTTCCGTATTACTGTTGCCCTGCATTAAGCAATCGTCTGTTTGAAAAACACCAATATCAGTGAATAAAATAGCCGTTTTAGAGAGGTTCTACTGTATCTTTCTTATACTTGATGGACTGATTGATTTTTTTGATTAACGTCCTTCTCTGCCAACTATCAACTCATTGAACGCCCCAGAGAGAGAGAGAGAGAGAGAGAGAGAGAGAGAGAGAGAGAGAGAGAGAGAGAGGGGGGACAGATACAGAGGAACCCAGGCGCGATGCCCTACTCTTATTATCAATATAATTTCTCTGGTTCGTTTAGATGCCCAGTGTAAAGCAATGATATATTGGGCCTCGGTTTATAATTGTATTCTAAAAGAGGATGATCCTTCGAAAGCAAAAGTAGCAATGCCAAAAGAGAAAATTGCAGACTCGGTTTTATTGAGTCTAATAATGAGAAACAAGTAAAAGTGCAACACTACTCACGCTCCCTAGCACCAGGTTAAGCAGTATATTCATTTTTCAAAATTAATACCATCAAAACTAATGATCCTGAAGGACCAGAAAATATAACAACACTGAGAATGAAGTACGGGGCGACGTTTTACAGCCGCCACACACATATATTCTAAAAGTGGGCTATCCTTCGAAAGCAAAAGTAGCAGTGCCAAAAGAGAAAATTGTAGAAAATTGCAAAGTCTCATCCGAAGGCCTTAGTCCTAGACTTGACGATAAAGTATTGAGTAACAATCAGTATTGTGCATGACCGAGAGTTTCGTGAGAAGGTGTGAAGTTTCGTGACCTGTGCTCAGTCTGTAACTCTGTATTGTAATGGACCGACGAGATCACATCGTGCGAATTAAAATGTATTATTTGCCATTCACATCGCATGCGTTGTATTTATAAAGAAAGAAGATTGGAAACTGACATGGGAAAACAAACAGAAAAAAATGACTGTTAGACGTAGGCTGGGACAGATCAAAGAAAGAAAGTAGAACGTTTTGTCAGCTGCATTTTCATTAAATAAGTGTGTTTTGTGTGTGTTTGTTTCATGTTTCAGGCAGTTTTTTTTATATCACTTTCTTGTCTTAAATTTGTCTGACGCCGACAAGTACGTGTGGTTATGTAATTAAGGACGAAATTAGCACATAAGGTCCTATAGGCACGATCTAAGCTAATACATAAGTTAACCCTTTCCTTTATATAGACGATTTTAGGTATCTTCGTTGAGTAGACCCAGATCAGACAGTCCCTATAAGAGTCGGCTGATCACGGTTTGTTTTTTGTATTTATGAAACAATTTAAGTCTAATCGTACAGCTTCTATTGTCAAAACATTCCTTGTTTATTTTACCATTATAAAATCCAACTAATCAATATGCATACATTAATTATATTTTACATGAATAGTCATGCGGGGAAGGGTTAAAGGCCAAATATAGAACAGTTATAGTATTCACTTTAGAATGGTTTTACTGTACAGTACTAGCAAAGGTTGGTTTAGATTTACCTATTAGATATTTTCTCACCACGTACTAATATTTTGCACATGCACAATCAAGAATGTCAAACTTTAGAGATCTGCATCCACACTATTTGCTAATATTGCCATGGACTTATCTTTTTGGTGAAAGACGAGATTACTCTTTACCCCCTAAACAATATATTTGCAAACGGAAAAAACAGCACCTGCTCTGTTCGCTTATGAAATAATTTACATGTATATCGGATTATAAGTATATGTCATATACAAACCTTGCTGCGTTCGTATGCCATTATAATAAAATCATCTTAATAAGATTGATGATGTTATCGTTTCCTTTCTGAATATTCGCGGAGTAAAACGTGATGGCACTGCAACACCGAGTATATCTTACATAAGTGTTAATTACAAACTAGTGTAATATTCATTGTAGTAAACGAGTTCCATGAAAACAGTTTGTAATGATTACGAATGTTATCACATTTTGAAATGTGTTCAAAGAGTTCAGTTTTATACTGGGTAGTACTTATAGTGGAACCACTGGACATTGAAGTTTCAAAGTGGGATGGTATGTCAAAGGATTTATTTTATTTTCAAATGCTCTATTTATCATAATGGTTTCGAATTTACACCATTCTAAAAGTCAATAAAATGCAGTATTTAGCTAGCTAGTCATGGTTTGCAAGAATCGTTACCGGGTGATTCAGACGGTTCGATTCTTACAAATTCTGAAGGGAGGTGATCCCCTGAGAGCAAAAATTGCAACACAAAAAGAGAAAATTGCAGACTCGGTTTTATTGAGTCTGTTCATGAACAGTAATAGAAAGTGCAACACTGCTCACGCCCCCTAGCACCGGCTTAAGCGGTATTCAATTTTCAGAACAAGAAATACTGAAATTCATGATCTCAAACGATCAGAAGGTATAACAACACTGATAAGTTGAACCACTCACCTTTTTGTCTGAATCCAAACTATTTCTAATTCATATTAGATTTTGTTTACACAACTTTAATCGAAATATCGCTTTTCTTTCAGAGGCCAGTAGGGATTGTAATACTTAGGAAACAAAGATGACGGACCATGAACATGTCCGTTGAGAGCTATAGCGCGCCATGTCTATACTGTAGACATACCTTGAAAATGTCAGTCGAGAAGAGTTAGTATGTATCAGGTCTGTATTGACAACGAACCTTAGACATGTCAGTAGTAGAGAGTTATATTGCAGTATATATTTTCTGCTGACGAGAGATATGGCGCTACAATCCTTTACTGGAGCTGCCCTCCTACGAGGTACTTCGCACACATTGCAGAGTACGTATCCTGATTACCTCAATATCTCCTCTCCATTAGGTTTTGTTAAAGCTGAATAATACTTTTTGCCATCAGTTTGATTACTTTAGAATACCCAAATATAGTAGCAAATAGAATAGACCCTGAACAAACTCTCCTTCAGGAGCCGTTTGATCTGGATTTTCATTACTAGTTAGCCTGTCCGAATTCTTAGACTACTTAAGGTATTTTTTAAAAATAGATATAAGAAGCATATTAGGTTCTGTGCCTAAGTCTGCCTGTCCTATTACATATAGTAATTAGTGAATATTCAAACATGCATACACATGCACATACCAATTTACCACTTTGGTTAAGGTTTAATTTTTAATGGTGAATTGTCAAAGTGGAATGTTCTTTCATAGTTTAACGGTTGGGTCCATTTAGTTTGAAAGGAATACCTTTGCTTGAGGTGTGAATGTCAAAAAATGCAATGACAGACTTTGATTGGAAAGGTTTTTTGAGCTCTCTGATCTGGGTCTATTCTGTCTGCAAAATGCCAATTAACTCTTTTCCTGTGTTCAAACGATTAAATATTGTACGGTAAATTGAAGATACTTAGGCTACTTAGACCCACACTGTGTACATGGCTGTACTGATATAAGTGCAAACTACAATTTTACAAATGCGGGCACAGACGTCAAACATATGATCCTGCAAACCCACAGAACAATAGGTCAATTAGAGGTAAAGTTATTGAAGCCTGCTGATTCACTTATGACTGATTAATTCCTCACATGTTGGTAAACTGGTTTTTTGTTTGTCTGTACTTTTACGCAGAATTGTGCTGATCATTTTCTACAACCTTAATCATTTACGCAATAACGTTGCAATATTTTGGTGCTCCTGTTCCACCATGGGGTATTCACAAATCTGTCATGGGTTTAAGGTGAGTTTTCAGTTCATCTCAAATTTTCCGAATGAAGCAGTTGGCCAGCAAAGATCTGGTACGGATAAGAAGAAAACATTGGTGGTATTGTTTTTCATTCTTGTAAATAACGAATTTGACAATTGTTCTTTTAACAGGGTGATGGTGCTCAAGAGGTTACGACGTCCCAGCTACAGTGCCTGTAGCTTTACATTATCGTGTTGAATATGAATTTTACTGACTGAAACCTACTTAAAATATAGACAGTTTTGCTTATTCTTATTCGGGATTTGAGAATATGTGTATTCCTTTTGTCACAAGTGTGTACATTTAATAATTTTTATGATGGGTTACGTAAATGTTTGTTAAAATATATGTATTAATTTAAAATCCAATATTCAGATTTAGAATATTATACATTGACACATTTAGCTGTTGATGAAATGAGTAAAGAATGTAGAATATTGTTACATTCTGTGTTGTAACCAGAGTACCCACAGATGAGACGGCTACTATAGGAACTGTCTAATCAGAGTCTGCTTTGTTTGTTTATGAAATAAACATGTATATCTGGTTCTGAAGTTTTGGCCATGACCAACACATTTGCCTTTCATATACCATTAAAATAATTCGGTCAATTGATATGCATGATTTCTTGCATGAATATGAATTTGGTAAAGGGATAATGGAACAAACTGCTACTGCATTTTGATGTAATGGACTATAATGCTTCTTCCGATTCTTATTTTGTTGACACTCATTGAACTTACATCAAAAATAAGATTCTAACGAAATCTAATGAATACCAGCAAAATGGAAATTGTCAGAGAACTAAAAAACATGGTTTACCTCGATTTCCTGAATACTCCTCTTATAGTGTTACAACTCTTTGCATATCATTTCTTATCAAATTCTTAGATAAGCTCTGTATTTTATCGAGATTTGCATGGCATGAAAATGTAAACAATTTGGAACCATATAAAAAATTTACCAAGTGGACAAATGATTATACTTTACGGTGTCAATTGATCATATGCAGTAGTAACGCTAAAGCGACCACATGATTGTTTAACACATGAGACTGTATAAGCAGGTGATTGTTTAATGCAGGACAAAAGTGATACAGAAAGCTCCTTTAGGAGTTTTCTGCATCACTTTTGTCCTGCATTAAGCTACCACCTGTTTTAGAAAGCCAGAATTAGACTCCTTTTGAGTAGTCGTATTAGCACTACTTTACTGTAGGCCATTTTGTGTATTGAACAGAAGGTCCTAGGTCAGATGGTCGCTATTTCCTCATGTTGCAAACAATTTAAAATAGTTTGGGCTTTGTAATTGATGATATCATTAGCTGCGAGAGTTACTAGATGTTGATAAATCTCCACATTTAACCCTTTACTCCATGAATATTTATTTAAGAACCCATGGCTTCTTATTCACTAACTGAGGTTTTATAAAGGTCGGTGAACTGGTGAACAAACAGGAGCAAAGCCGGTGTAATAAGGAAAAGTGACCCCCGTAGTAGATGGACGGGATGGGTGGATATATTATATAGTACTATGACCCCCGGTAATTTTACTATAAACTATTATAATCACCCCTCCCCGTTATAATATTGTGACCCATTGTTTTTATCGTAGTAGGTCGATCGAACCCGGGTCCGGCGGGGAGGGGTCGGAGTGTGTGGTCCGTACCCCAGTGATTTTCTCTACCTGGGAAAAAAATGAAACATAATGCATATTTTGCTCGTCATTTCATATAACCAGACCCCCCCCCCTCCCCACTCCCGTGAGCACACGTATGCGACGTTGATTCAACGTTTATCAACGCTGAATCAACGTTGAAACAACTTCTCGTGCCCACTAGGCTGGGATTTTGTTAACACCCCCTCTTTCGGAAAAAAATCTGGATTTGAGCATTGTACCTAAAACTAACTTTGAACTATATCACTCCCGTTGACATTTTTGAACATTACACTTAAAGGATCTCATCTACAAATCATACCCAAGAACACAAACGTTTCTGCTTTATCAACACTTATGCCATTAAAGAAGTTTGGTTTCAAATGTTGTTGTTTGTTTGCGTTTCCCCAAGGAGAATGGGGTATGTACTACATGGTCGTGCGGTCTTTGGTAGAAGGCGCCTGTTAGGCCTAGCACCGCCGACTGTCAGAGCCCCGACCCTTAGCACTTCTAGACAGGTGCGCCTATTTGTTGAAGAGAATGTTCTAATACGCAAGTACTATGATTCACTCGGTAATAGTACTATAACCGTGGTTCATAGTACTATATAATAACTCGAGTCCCGGTCGATCTACTATGGGGTTCAGTTTGTTATATGAGGGGTCAGATTTTTACATTTGTATATATAAGGCGGGGTCATAGTATTAAGACTCCTCCGGTCATACTACTATACGGTGGGGGTCTGATCTGGGTCTACTTTGTTTGCGAAGACACGAAAGGCATCTATACCAGGTAAAGTCTACACTGGAGTGAGGTAGTGACAGTTTTTTTGCAGTTCAATAGTAGTTTAATAGTAGAATTTACGCTGACGAATTAAAGAAAATGCTTGAAATATTACGAAAATAATTACATTAGAGAAACTCACTTCAATTTTAGACACATTGATGATTGTATTCAGACTCTGTCTATAGGATTGTGGGACTAAGATGGATGACACTGTCAGACTATTAGAATAAATTTTCTTCCCAGCCTGCACTGTTGACAAACACATTTTGAAAAACAGAGCTGACCCAGATCAGAGGGCTCACAAATCTCGTCATTGCCTAAAACTCAAGTCCGGTCACCAATAGATTTGCTAAGAAAGTTCTCACCTGTAACTATTACTGCTGATTGCACAGCATTACATTTATACCGAAATGTACATCCATATTTATAAAGTGTATTCATTAGTTTCTGTAGCCTAGCTATCGATAAAGATAATAAAATCACGTCGTCCGCTAAAGTCGGACAACTGAAATTAAGACCGCCTACAATTAAACCGTAAGAGCTGCGTACCAATTTATTTATTAAGTCATTTATAAATATGAGATATAACTGTGGACTGATTATCCAAACCTGTGTGCTTCTCTGTAAAATCCGGAGCCATTTGGGAGTGTAACTGCATTCCTTCATGCGAGACAACAAAAAACAGACTGATTGCTTCAAAACAACGGACGAACGATTTATTGTTCTGTAATAACTGTGATCAATGTGAAATTTATTGCCACCTTTGTGTAGTACAGTTATGCCACATTTCCTCATAGCAATAAACAGCTTAGCACAAATACGGTGCATAATACCTCCTTCATATTTCAACGTAAAAGCACCCGGCCGCGACGACGCTTTAAATCAATTCATTCCCTATAGCAGACCGTGACCTAGTGCAACGACACTTTTCATATCGCGTTTCTTTATGCATCTTACAATACAACCAGAGTGTCGCACATTCTGATAATTATTGGTGTCTTATCTCAACCCGACATCCACAAAGTCGCCGCTAGTGTACCACAAAAGTATCTCTGAATTTTCAAATGGACTATGCAAAACTTTAAACAGATTATATTAACGGTATGCGATATTTCTCTGTAGAAAGTATTTTAACATGATATAAACTTCAGAGATTTTGATGGATTTCGCTGATTTAACATATCTAACCTTTAGTCTGCTGAGCAATGTTGTCACAATTGCTTCTTTACAACATTTTCTTTTTAACAACATGGTCAGGGTATCAAACAGCTTGGGTCCTTACGAGAAGCCAAGTTCCTCAGCATCTCACATGGATCACATGATTTGCATAGGTAATCCATCATCCACCTACAACAGGCTAAAGTTTAATGTACACCAATACATAGCGTAGATATATGTTTATGTTTTACGTATTCGTCAAATGCTGAAAAGAAAATTGATATTGTAAATATAAATTTCAATAATTAAAGACCAAGAATTGATAGATAAATAGTGAAGATTGACGAATTACATTTCAAATATACCCCTTTACTCCATAAATACATCTTTCTACGCATTTGCAAACGGAGTAAAGCCAGATCAGACGGCTCCTATTGCAGCTTATGACACAATATAGGTCTGGGTCCATGCTTATAAAACTTTTAGTTGAGTCTGAGTTCGTTCTCAAGTTTTTGATTGGTAAGATTTGAGCCTTTGGCTCAAATCTGACCAATCAAAAGCTTGAGCACTCAAATCTGATCAATCAAAAGCTTGAGAACGAACTCAGACATTCCCGTGCTAATATGTTACTATCGATATGCATGATGCCATTGCTTCTTACATGAATATTTACGGAGTTCAGTGCCAATATATGAATTCAGCATAGGATATTGATATTTTCTAACTCAAAATCCCCTTTTTGATTCGTGCATTAAGAACAATTTGTCATAACAAGTTATTTTTTATTCATTTTGCTGACAGGAGACAAAACGATTTTGTCATGACAATTCCAGACGGGACTTTCTTATTTTCTGATTTCTCTCGAGTGTGAAATAAGGCGCTTATTTAAAATTAATGACCATGCTACAGTCTATGAAACTTAACTAATTCTGGCGTATATGTAATACTTCACAAAAAGTACCGCTATTACGCGGTTTTGTTTGAGCAATATCCAATGATACAGAAGAACCTGTCTAAACTCATTCCCTCATATTGACGCCTTTGACGCATCTGTAAAAGTTACTGTTTGAAACCATTGTGATAAATAGAGCATTTGCTTATATAGGAGCAAATACTCTACTTATCACAATCGTTTCAAAACTACACGATTTTCTTTTCTTTAGTAAATGTCCCTTTTCGGTAGATTTATTCAAAGAGATTTGGTGTAGACTAGCCTATGAGGGATTGGGTTACGCGGCAATTAAAATAGTTCTTCTTCCGGGTCTTCAAGCTTAATCTTAATGCAGGTTCACAATAATGCAGAAAGCTCGTATTGGATTTTTCTGTTTTACTTTCGCTTTAACTATTTACTCACTATATACGAATGTTTACGCCTAGTGCGACAACAATTAATTCATTCCCTACAGCGGCATACCATATTGTATGTTCAATAAATAAATGGCTGCTTAAGACAGGTTCTACTGTGTAGGCAAAAGCATTCACCGTACATATCAATTAATAACTCGGGGTCGAAAATATCAAATACTCATTACTAAAGTTTGAACTGGAGCATGAAACAATCTGTCTGGTCTAAGTATTTGTATTAATACTCTTTTTGAAAAGAATTATATAGAGGCTTGTCTTTTACACTTTAATCAACTTGTTCATATTATGAATTCAGTAAAACGACCGTTTAAATAAATTATATCACTAAAACGCACGTGGTTCTACTGTATAGATGGTGTGTAACGGCATGCACATTATGTAACGTCATTGATTCAAAGTATTTCAAAACGGGACTAGTGTAGGAATCTTGTCGCGTCCCTGAAACTATTATAGTCAGTGGTGACCAGCAAGAAACAGTTCTGAGAGGGTGTGTGTGTGTATATATATGTGTGTGTCATTTATGCTTCTCAGATTTATGTCGTTAAGTGTAAAGTAGAACCTGTCTTAAGCGGTCATTTATATATATATAATCACCTTACTGCAACTGCCCTAAGCCCTTCACTGCCTAGAATACGGATATGTGATGTCATATGCAACAGTTTGGATCTAGATTAGACGTCGAGTAATTAAGTGTCTCATAAGGATTCAAACTGTCTGACACTCTGAAACGGTTCAATGGAAAGTTCCGAACAGGCACATTACATAATAATTTGATTAACTTTTCCTCCAGACTGATTAACTCACAAATCATAATACACTTCCGGAATACACTTCTTACACTCTTCTTTAAAATTGTCCGTCCAGCTAATTACTATATAAACCTTTCTCGAATGTTTCACTTCTTTGCAAACAGGTCACAAAACGATTCGCTGTATTTCATATATTCATACATTCAAATACTCGCTATCATTTTAACATTCAAGTGTGCTAATTAATACTTTACTAGTTCTTTAATGTATAGCTATTATCCTGTTTGTTAATGCCGTATTTGTTTATTTGTTATTTTTGTTTAAGATAGTCAGTCATATATAAAGTGAAAAGTAAAACAAAACCTCTCTAAAACGACTATTCAGAGAAGTATAAAAATGAGTCATGCAGGAAACACGACTGTTTATTGCTTTAAGAAATACGTAAAACATAAAGGAAAACATAAGCCGTGAGATACGATAACTGGTGTATAGTGTACACAGTGAGGGTTATATCCATGGTGTATATATGTTGCTAATAGTTTTAATTTCAGTCAAGGGATACAGTAAAACCTCTCTAAACCGGAATTTTAGTTGAGAAGAATTTAGATACTTTTAGGCAGGTGGCCGCTTGATGCAGGGTGAAAATCATACAGAAAGCTCCTAAAGGAAATCTCATAATTGAAACTGAAAACACACAGTGCTAGGTTGTAAGCATTTCCGCAAAGATAACAACCATCGTGGCAACTAATTATCAAAGGTATGCGGTTATTGTATCAACCAGTTGACTATTAACATGTATACATATATATATATATATGAACTAAGGTGAATGTAGGTATCCATTTTGCTCGTTGGGGTAACTTTTCAAACCCGGAAATTTTCGAGATATTGGCGTGGTCCAATATCGACTTTGTTCTTTATTTTTTCATATATATATGTGTGTGTGTGTATTGTAACGCTTAATTCATTAATTACAATTGCATATTCGACCCAATTGACAATGTACAAAGCGTAATTAATGTATTTTGCTCAACATTGTAGTTACGGTTTTTCTCAGAAAACCAACCATGCATATTATGCACAGTGCATGTGTAGTATAATTAAACCTCTTATAAGATTACAGCTGTTTGCCTTTCCTCTTACAGATGGCTAAGACATGTCAGGAAAATGCATTTAATATTAGGAATACCCAAGGTTCTCTAAATGAATGTACTGAGTATACCGTATCAATGGAAACAGTAATGTATTTCCCATTCCACTGGTGCAACAGTACTAGATAGTTTATGTATTTCATGAAAATGTAAATCATTACTGAAGGATGAAATACTTATTATGAGAATTGACTTTTCTTGCTAAAATATAGCCCTATTTACCTTTGCTTTTCGTAAAAAGCAGATCATATTGTAAAATATCTTGATCGCATATCGTAATTACCGTATAGTAGATCCGGTATCAAAGATGAAGCCTGTTTTAGGAACTCTGCATCAGCAGTATCATAGATATTTGCACTGAAAAGTCCATAGTAGCAGAACATACTAGATGTGCAGTGGAGCTGATTTGAGAAACTCTCATTTACAATATTTCTGCCTTTGACAATAGTTTTCAATCTTCACAAGGTTGTTCACGGTGGTATACACACTGATAGCCAATTATTGAATAATAATATCCCCACTTACATCTAAGCTGCAGCATATAACTACCCGAAAGAGTATCAAATTAAGATTGTGTCATATCCTACATAAACAACAGGGCCCGTATTCACAAAGCGCTGAGTCTGAAACTTAGACTAAAAGCTCATACTGAATATGCCAACATCTCAACCATGCCTCGGCAAAAATGGAATGAAAATTGCCATAAATAATCATTTTACAGATTATATTGGCATACTCTTTTCTTAAGTTGATCAAAACAATATTATTCAAGCTGTGGTAGTTTCCATTCTGAGTCTTGAGTCTGAGTTTCAGACTCAGTGTTTCGTGAACACGGGCTCAGATCCTACGCTTTTACCTTTTAAAGGAAATTCATGACCTCCAGCCAATGTGGAAGTGTCGATAAAATTCGAGGCAGCTTTACCAGCGTGTGTCAAGGGTATACGAAATAACGTTAGAAATGTACATAGTCTGAAAGGCTAGTTTTTAATGTGCTAATCATCTATTTGATTCAAGTTACGTGTTCTGAACGGTTAGTTTCTCAATATTCTCGGCCTTGGTCCGGTAAGGTTCTTTACTCACACATGTGACTCAAGTTATATATTCTGAATGGCAAACTTCTCGATTGTCTCCGCCTTATTCACTCATTGTGAAAGGCTACATTTTCTAGTAATACGGGGGATGCTCAGCCATGTAATTAAGCTTACATATTTCTATCCTTTGAACCGACAAATGTGCAGGAACTTACTCTAAGCTGTATAGATGAATACATTATTGCCCCAAGTAAACCAACATTGTGACCTCTTAACCTTCAACCTGCTGAGCAAACGTTTTTCAGTATAAATTGTCAACTTCAGTTGTCACGATTCTGGTGAGAGGCTGAGCTACCTGGCGTTTCATGCGTCTCATCTGGATCGAACCTCTTTGAATGTAAACACTCATCCACCCTCAGCATGCTAAAGTTTAATAGATAATGTCTATATGTAATACAAAAAAGAAACATTCCAATGACACAGTTTATCAAAACATCCCTTTGCGATCATTCTTTTTTTACCGTTTTAATATGTAAAGCATTTACCTGGAATATATGACAAACCATCATTCACAATTGTTTCCCGTATTAAAGATTTTTCTTTTAAAACGATATCTTACAACAAACCTGGCAGAAGAATGGAGACATACTATTAAGATTTACATTGTATATAGATGCTTACTGAATAGATACCACCTGACCGCTAAATAAAATAAATAAATATTCAGAAACAAGTTTGCAAAGGAACCAATTAGCAGCCAAAACCGGAATATTTAGATACCTTTTGGCAGGTGGCTGCTTAATGCAGGGTGGAAGTCATGCAGAAAGCTCCTGCATGCCTTCATCCTACACTAATTTGTCTCCAAAACCGATATTTATACTAAATTTAACACTCGGTTTAAAGGAATGTTACTGTACATGTATAAAGTGCGGAATTCTAGTAGGGAAAAATTGAGATACTTTTATGCAGGTAGCTGCCTAATGCAGGGTGAGAGGAGCTTTCTGTATGCTTTTTACCCTATATTAAGCTGCCATCTGTCTCCAAGACCGATATTTATACTAAATGTAACACCCGGTTTTACTGTACACGTATGATGTGCGGTCGGTGTACCACTCCACATTCCATACTTAGGTTGTGCATCATATACTAAGGATGTGTATCATATGCACACTTTGTTTTCTGTGCTTTACAAGTAGTAGATCTGTGATTTAGTAGTACATGTATTAGTTTCTACGAAAGCCCGGTGGTGATATTATAAGTTCCGAGTTCCAAGTTTCGAGTTCCAAGTTCCAAATGCCATGTTCCGACTTCCATGTTCCGACTTCCAAGTTCCATATTCCGACAGCTAACTCACACCTTACGACTTGGAAGTCGTAACTAAGAAGTAGGATCTTGGAACTCGGGCGTAAACAATATACAATAACCGAATAGCAATTTATCTTGAAAGTAAGAAGTAAAAACTTGGAAGATGGAAGTTTAAATAGCAATTTAGAATGTTCTCAACAGTTCCGAGTTCCAAGTTTCGAGTTCCAACCTCCAGTCGCGGAAGTTGGAACTTGGAACATGGAAATCGGAACTTGGAAGTCGGAACTTGGAAGTCGTTGAGATGCTTATAATTAAATTGAATTACTACACATCTCAACTTCTACCAGTGTTCGATTGCACGATAAAACACTGGTATGAATTTATTATTTCTTAAATAAAGACTGATTTTCAAAGTATAAACATATATACAACCGATGTGACGTCGGCGTAACGGGTCTACGACTTGACGTCACTGACGCTGCGGAATACTAACGTTGACGTTCGCGCCATAAGATATTACAATAATAGACACCTATTGATACGTAAAGATAAAATGCAGAAATTAATTAAAAACACTATTATTTGAAATGATCAATAAATAGATTTTTAGATGAGTTATTATTATATGGTTCAGCCATCTATTATAACAGATTTGTAGAAAAGTTATTATATCGTCCAGCCATCTATTATAACACGAACGCCGATGAAATACAACACACACCACTAGGATACCTTCGGGTAGAAATAATGTATTGGGGCGCTTCGGGGGAATTATCGTGTTTAGTGATTCAACATGCCAAAATAGATTTATATAAATTCTCCAAACCGTAAAACTTTGCTGTATAATAAATTCGTTATACAGTTCTTTCCCAAGGTACATGGCAATTTATTCCCGGCTGAGGAAAATCATGGTGCCCGAGCCGTTAATATTCATAAGAAAATATCATATTTCCAGCGATTTATTTAATGGACACGCTAACATGGTGTTTAATTATCCAATCCCATCCGGCGTAATTTGACCGAAACTAGCGAATAATCTCTTTCATTGGATCATTTAATATGTCGATGGCAACATTTTCCGAGTATCCTAAAGAAAAGGCGTGAAACAGAAATATTCCTTGGACATCATCATCGAAATTATTGTTGCCCAATACTGTCATTGTCATCATGGTCGTCGTTATCATTATCGGAAACACCAGAATTAAATGCTTTTTTATAATTCTAAAGTATTTTATTAAGTTTTTACAATGATTTCATAGCAAAATACTAGTAGCAGTCATTACAAAAACAATCAACTAATTTAAAGAACTTTTGTCATTTTAACATATACACTCATATAAATATGTTCTATCTTACCAAAAGGTGAAAACTCATTACAATCCCGTGCTTAAGACTGGTTATGATAATTGTTTAGGAATTTTCATTTTTCAAGCGCATGCGAAATTTTATAAGTCCTTTTCACTATAAGGGGAAATGAGTTCCAGTGAAAAACTTGCGTTCCGAAGATAGGTCCCACCATGTGGTCCGAACGCAATCTTCTCACTTTTGTGAGAATAATGCGCGCACGTTTTCTTACGTGACAAGAATGTGTTCGTGAGAAATTTGCAGCTCAACAAAGCTTTATGTAAACGTGTTACGTTACAAAGGTAACTCGGCGAGGATAATTGTTCTAGTTACTTTTTTACTGCGCTGAATGGGGCAAATATGT
Organism: Azorinus chamasolen; assembly: GCA_963576725.1. Lineage (NCBI taxonomy): Eukaryota > Metazoa > Mollusca > Bivalvia > Cardiida > Solecurtidae > Azorinus > Azorinus chamasolen. The sequence continues at coordinate 66,861,268 of OY755236.1, read as the reverse complement.
TCTTTACGACGATTTGCAAATTGCAACGTAAATGAATCGCATACATAGGTGTATTCAGTAGATTTTAGAGGGCCCGTTTTACTGTTGCAATATTCTAGTTACGCAGTATATTGCATGTCATGGCGTAGCTAGCGATACGCACTTACGCACACGCTGAACATCAATCTTAAAGATGAAACATTATTATGGCCACAGAAAGGAACAGAAATCGAAGGCTAAGGGGGTAGACTTTGATAAACGTTCTGTCTTGCCATGTAAGCTTTAATTCATTCCCTCATAGTGGTGCCTTTTAACGCCTCTGTATTAGTCACCTTTTGAAACCACTGTGATAAATAAAGCATTTACTATAGGAGCAAATGCCCTACTATCACAATGTTTTCAAAACACAGTTCAAAATTTCCCCGCAGGAGCATGCCCGTGGTACCCTATAGCCACGATGTGTACATTACATTTGTATTCAACTACGCTCCTTGCATGGACATAGCGATACTAGATCTTTCCTTTCAGTCTTTCGCCCGCTCAATATGGTATGCTCCGTTTTTTGTGGCAATTGTTTACAATCTCCAGTGTCACCATTAACTGCAAAATAAGTACCACAAAAACACAAGCAATAATAACGGAACATGAACAGATATGTTTCAGGCCGGAAACAGATCACTTCAAACCAAACAACAGCTAATAATACAGTGACCAAAGAAAAAAAAGATTTTCAAAAACCATTTGTTTAAAACTCATAAGCTGGTAAGCTTAAAGGTGATTAGTGAAGTAACGATGAAAACATAAACAGCTCTATAACACAAATTTGCTTTCATGCATAAATATTTTGTGCGCAAAAATAAAGATTACGTGATTAATCCATGATATCGCCAGAAACAAGTTTGCCATTTTGACAAAGCAAAGTGGATTGCAGTAGAATATTTCATTTTCAATGATGCACCAGGTCTTGAGGTAACAAATGTCTGCAATATTTCCTGAAGTAAATATTTGCTGAAATAAAGCAGACGGGGTACAAGGATCAGCATTGAGCAGTATTGTGACAGTTGACATTTTTCGAGTTTTAAGGCAAAACGTAAGATCTGTTGAATAGATTGTAATACGTCAAGTTTTTAATTCAATCGGCCGAGTGGTAATAACTGCATGTGTATCTGTTAGTTATTATTTATAAGTCCTCTGTATATTCATCCTAAATAGCTGCATTCTTTGAAAAGAAAGCTATTATTAAACATTATTAACTCACATGCAACTGCACGATTCCTTTCTTATGTAAATTGTTCATCTGCCTCATGCCTCTTCATAACACATGAGTAATTCAGCATCGTCTAGTACTTCCTCGTACATGCAAATAGTGCCTCTCCACCATCCAAAATAATAAATTCGCAGCTGTCCCGTACCTCTTCGCACATGCAAATTGTTCAGCTGTGCCATGCCTCTGTATCCAAAATAAGTAATTTGCAGCTGTCCCGTACCTCTCCACATATACAAATTGTTCAGCTGTGCCATGCCTCTGTATCCCAAATAAGTAATTTGAAGCTGTCCTGTACCTCTTTGCACATGCAAATTGTTCAGCTGTGCCATGCCTCTGTATCCCAAATAAGCAATTTGAAGCTGTCCTGTACCTCTTTGTACATGCATATTGTTCAGCTGTGTCATGCCTCTGTATCCCAAATAAGTAGTTTGAAGCTGTCCTGTAACTCTTTGCATATGCAAATGCTCAATTATCCAATACCATTCAAAATAAGAAATTGGCGGCTGTCCCGTAGTGCCCCTTTTTGCACATATAAATTGTTTAGTTGACCCACGCCCTAAATGGAAATTCGCTCGAAATAGATGAAGCATGTAGAGTGTATCGAGCAAATAAACTGCTAGGTTAGATAACAGATATCTATATATGTGAATGGAACAGTATGTACACAGTAATGTCTGCAGTTCTGTATTTTGAAAGGACACATGACGCTCTGCTCGAAACAGTTGGATTGATTTGATTATAGCAATTACTAACAGTGATCTTTCTAGTTTCCTTCAACCTATTCCTCACCCGTTTGTCTGCTCTTTATGTCACCTGCTGAAGTTCCTGCCATTTAACTATGTCATAGACATAGACCTGACACTTCCCAAACCTTTACCTGATGAATATTCATGTAAAACACATAATGACGCAATGATGACTTATTAGCTGGAATTTTAGTCAAGGAACAAAGAATTATTTGTCATCATAGCAGAAACTGCAGAATTTCATAAGCAAATAGAGTAGACCCTTTGAAGACAGAGTAGATCCAGATCATACGGCTCTTGTTGTATTGAAGCGTTTCACGAACTCAAAGTGGTAAGTGGTGTTAGAAATATGCCGTCATACCTAACTCCCACTAAATATGTCGCTCCAAAATAATCAGCTTCGTAGTGTTATAACTGTTTATACTTTGCTGTTTCTGAAATTTGCTTTCGTTTTGTATGGTGGCATATTTATGTCACCATTTCCCACTCGGGTTTCGTGAAAAGTTTCCAGTTAGTATGTCACTTAATTATCCAATAAGTGGAACGTGGAACCATTTCATGAAAACCTGATAATTATCTTATCGCGTCCAAATGACCTGTTAGTGCCATACGCTGCTAACACGTAATGTAAATAACGTGCGTGAAACTTTTCTCGAAAACTTTCTTAATTTATCTAAAAACAGATATCCTGTTCTATGCCCTTGCACAATAATGGGGCACTGCCACAGTCATCTGAATTCAAGTTTCTATTTTAGATAAGTGGTAACATGAACATTTTCTAGTTAATTAGCAATTATCTGTTTTCGTGATAAAAGACTAATTAAGATAAATTCATTAAGTAGTGGTAGTTTAAAGCAGTATCACGACAAGAAAGCACGTCTGTCGTGTTAAAATCGTGTATTATCTGGTTATCGTGAACAGTTTACAGGTTCCACTCTTATTGTTTTTGCTATAGAAACTAACTACGTTTGTGCGGTGTGAGTAATGTACGGCGCGTTTTTCTGCCAAGCGCAACCATATTGCTGTTGATCAAATTCCAAATTGGTCACTTATTTGTATTGAGTATATTAATTTTGTATCTAAGAGAATGGAATAAAACATTACGAGGGGAGACATGAGAGTGACAAATTAAATACTTGTTTCATTCGATGAATTGTATAAAACATTACGTTTGACCACTGTTCCCGGTCCGAGCGGTTTCCGTTGACTTCACATATCAAAAGTAAATGTATGAGTCATGTAGCAAACACCACGTGCAAAAAACACACAGTCGTCCGAAACGCACCATGGCAAAAAGAGGACGGTAAACGAATAAGCCTATCAAAAGAAAAAAAGAGACAAAGGCATAACAAAATAATTGCGGGGTTGGGGTGGGGTTTGAAGTACCGCCTTTGAACAGTTAGTGGCACGTGTCACTGAGCTCATTTTTATATGTACATGTATGTTCCTAATAAGACAATACAGGTCATACTGAATTTTGGTTACAACATTTGCAGTAGATAAATCCCTTTTCTACTGATATAGGCCGATCACTCCTCTTCTTTGCACACGATTCTATTTTTCAATAAATAATTTTAGGATTTTAGTTGACCTTTGGAACATAGAGTCATATAGTTAAAACGTTAAACGTGTACGTATACTGTGGAAGGGGTATTGGATGTTATAAATTTGCCATTACGCGGTTACTATGAAGTACAGTTCTGTTTTTGGAGGCAAACCTGTGCTGTTGTTGTAACATCCACAGTGCTTGCTTCCCCAGTAGATGTTGTGCATTTTCATTTTCTCTTTGAAGCCTGGATGTATTCTATAATGTCATGTACAAGTATTTAAACAAGAACATTTCGTTATTCTGGTAATAATTTCACTCAGGATAAGGACGAGCGCGCCAAGTCAACGTGATTGATTTCCCCTCGACACTGAAGACTATCTACCATCAAAATAACACAATGGAGAATATCAAAGTAGCTATCTGGAGGGACATGTAGCTGCAGATTTGCATACAGGAGGCTACGTCCAGGTCCAATGTTCATGTTAACACACCTACAACACTGCGGAACTCTCTACAACGTACAATAGCTGACTAATTGTGAGTAATGACTATTTCTCCTGTGATGAGCAACAGCTTTTAAATATCTCTTGCATTAAGATTTGAGATTAAATCAGTTGCAGAATTAATTACTCTGATTTGCTGCTTTAATGTCCCATCTTGTACGAAGACAACTCGAGCTAAAAAGCTTGCAGGTTCAAAAACTGTTACTTGCATAATGCATAAAACATAACGGTTTCGGCGCATTTTCCCAATTTTAGCGTTTTTCTCCTAGTGTGGTTCCAATACCATGATTAAAACAAAGCTTGAAACAAATTGTTTGTAGAAATTGAAATTTCAAAGGAAAAGAGACATAAAATATATCTGAAATTTCTGGTCGATGTTATCTCGATCTTTAACTTTAACCTCACTTTAAAAACTTACGGTTGCATGCTAATTAGCATATAATGTCATCCTTCTTGTTCATGTTGAAGTCTGAATATAATTCGGTACACGAAAAGCTATTTATATTCTGCTCTCTTCTGTGCCCTTTGTCTCTTTAGCTGAAAATCGCACGAATTTACTAATGAGGCTCCTGTAGTAGTGGCTTATGTGTCCTATGGACATAATATTCAAGATAATTTAACTAAAGCATTTCAAAATGTCCATCTCTGCTCATATTTTGCTATACAGCAGATGGTATTAAAACCCATGCATACAAATTTCTGAAAGCTGCATATAGTTTAAATGATATTTTACCTACAGCGTACGATGTTGCTTTGTTTCTAAACAAGTCTCACTTACAGTATTACTCTTATCAAATACTTCCGTTTGTAGATGTTATGGTGTATTTTGCATTAGCTTGACTGAGAAATGTCTCTGCTTAAAGACATTTTAAATTACATTTAGCCTGTGTCCATCGTACGTCGTCGTCGTCGTCAAGAATTTCTTTAATAGACATCTCCCCCTAAACCCCTGAATATATTTACACCAAAATTCACTTGACTGATCTGCACGTGACCATTACAGGAGCTAAAATAGATTTCAATGAACAAATTCAAATTGCATGAGGTATTGGTGTGTTCAAAAACTTACTACATGTATATTGAATGCGGAATTTTAACAATACGCGGGTTTTCTCATAACATACTGCTACCTTGTGCAAAGCTTATATATTGGCTTGTGTTGTACCTAGCTTCAAGGCATTTGATAGTAATTTTACCACGGTTTTTATGCCAACAAATACATTGTTCCTTTTTCGTTGGGTGATTTGCTATGACTTTAAGTGTTCTTTTGTTTGTGTTCTATATGTTTTGCTAATAATCACTTGTTTTATACATTTTACATACTAAACACCTTTAAGCTGATGTATTAAGGGAAAAGTGAAAGGTCTTGCAACATCTGTATACATTGGCATTTGACTTTGGTCGTAAAAATAAATAAAAAATAGCAGCAGGTAAAAATAACCCGTAATACGGTATCTGACCTAAACCAATTAACTCATAAAGATTCTGTCGAATGATGACGGGATGAAAGTTCGAACGTACAATTCTCCAATCTACACCGCCGTCAAGACTGATGAGTAGTGTTGCCCTTTTAATAACTGCTCGTGAACACTCAATAAAATCAATATTCTCTTTTTTTCCATTGCTGCATTTGCTTTCGAAAGATCTCTTACTTTAATAGTTTATATATTCTTCCCTGAATGTGTTTCTGGTTCGATAGTAATTTGACCTCATATGTTCATATATTCTTCTCTGGAAGATAATTTTGACGCAAATTTTCCTTGTGTAACTTTCTGCCAAAAGTGTCCAAATAAATAATGACTTGTTTGTTCATTCTAATAAAGCATCGAATAATGTGATTATTATTTGACGATTACATTATATCGATGTCTTGAAGCAGGACATTATTAATACCAAAATTACATGTATGAGTCATGCAGGAAACAACGCATACAAAACACACAACCGCCCAAACAGCACCACGAATACAATCAGCAAATGAACAGGTATATAAAAGACACAAAGAGAAGCACAGATATAACACACAAACAGTAGGGGGAAGATGGAAGTACCGTCTTGGAACGGTCAGTGACAAATGTCACTGGGGGGGTTAAACCGGTTTCAGGGCGCCCAACCTCACACTTATTCCATCCCCACCCTTATTCCACCCCACCCAAGTCATACATTTGAGTTACTACTGACGAAAATACCATCGTTTTAGACCATGTCTAAAAGTGTGCACAACTTGGAACAGATATTAAAATTACACAACATAAACTTTCTACAATGTATTGGTTACCAAAGCTACACAAATGGAAAAGTAGTAAAGTCAAGCAGGCAAAGCCACATACAAGACGCAACCACCACCAAAACACCGATAGACAGCATGACACACATACACACACACAACCACACACCCAAACGCACACTCACACACGAGATGAACACAGAAAACACCAAAAGACACACAAGTAAAAACATATAAAGCGCGTTTCATTGCAAATTCTAGCTCTTGTACAACTACAAAATTGTCTATATTTTTGACTTCTTGTATAACGAAGATAAAATAACATGAACAATTGTATTGTGATAAGAGTTATGAAAAATCTGGAATAAATATCTTCTGGTCTATTAAGAACTCTTCAGAAGTCTTAAACAAACTTGAGAACAAAATCTTCTTGCATCTATTGTAAGCACATATGAGTGTCCTACTTTGTACTTACTAACTTAATCCAAAAAGTATTTGCCAGAGAAAAAACATCATTTCTGGATAAACATTAAACAGGGATATGATCCTATAGTACTACTATATACTGCATGGGTGGTTGTCAACCCTTTTACAGTTCACGCTGGCCTCTTTGCATGTCCGCCGACAAGAAATGTTTAGTACTCTATGAAGGCAACCTCTTCAATCCGCAAACGGAAGGAGGACGTCGGATATTTGTATCTAGTTTTTGTCGTACCCTTTATTACTTTTCTACAGTTACTCTGTTTAAAGCTCAATCATTGAGTACATTAGCGATAGGTGGATACAGTTACTTCACTTAAATATGTTTTCGTTTTACTTGCACTTTACCACTGTATTTGCCATCAGGGTTGTTGTAGATTAGTCGGAGAGGGATACGTTTATTTACACTGTTTGTCTTTTCGGGTGGGGACGGAATAAGTGTGAGGTTGTGCGCCCCTAAACCGGTTTAACCCTCAGTGACTTTTGTCACTGACCGTTCCAAGGCGGTACTTCCATCTCTCCCTATTGTATGTTTGTTTTGTCTTTGTGTGTCGCTTTGTGTCTTTTATATACATTCACATTTGCTATGTTTCTTTGTGGTGCTGTTTGGGCGGTTGTGTGTTTTGTATGCGGTGTTACCTGCATGTCTCTTACATGTACTTTTCTCACTTAAAGTTGTTCATCAAATATGTTAAAAAGTTCATTAAAAAGGGATATGATAATATAGTACTACATGTACAACATACTGCATGTACTGGTTGTCAACCCTTTTACAGTTGGCAATTACGCTAGCCTTTTTGCATGTACGCCGACAAGAAAGGTTTAGTACTGTATGAAAGCGATCTCTTAACTCCGGAAACGGAAGGAGGACGTCGGACATCTTTTAGTTTCATGTTCAGTTTTATTCTGTTATAATAACGAGGTCGTGACAAATGTACTACCCTTCCACTTTTGAAATTTCAAATTGCGGTTCATTTATTAGGGATGATTGTTGAAATATATTGTGAACAATGTTACATATTTTGGTATAAGCATACGTAAGTTTATATCAAGGCTTATACAATTTTGCATAATCTTTTATGTTCTATATGTTAAAATAGTATGTATGCTTATACGAAAGTGTAAAAGGTTGTCGACTTTACTACTTTTTCATATATGACATCATAAACCTACACGACATACTTTAACCCTTTCCCTCATATAAACGTGTTTTCACGCATTTGCAAACAGAGTGTAGACCTATAGGAGCCGTCTGATCAGGGTCTGCTCTGTTTGCTTATGGAATTCGAAATATGTTTCTTTACTATTTGTAATGGCTACAATGCTCCACCTTTCATGTTTCATTATAACTATTTGTCCATGAATATTCAGTAGGTCCTGAGATTTGAAATACGTATAGAACAGGGAAAGGGTTAAGATATTTAGGATATGTTATCCGTTTGATACTCTCGGTCTTGTGCCTTTTGGTGGCAAACTCTAGTTACACTATGTCCATCTTATCTACGATAACTCACTGATCATTTCAGGAAGGCGACTGTGGAGAATAACCCAAATTGAAATGCCACTTCCATTTTAATAGTAATCTATTTTACAAGACAATTAAATACTCGGTTAAAACAATTCTTACAGTTTAGAACATGTGTGTAGCCAGGCTGTCCCTTAATTGTGTTATGGAAATACTAGTTTTCACTTCAACATATATATTGTACCAATATCTATTAGTGCGTTGAAAAAAGGAAGTTTTATGATTATTGGCTCGAGGTGAGGGAACACAACAGTTTAGGTTTCTGGAATTGATGAGTTGGTAATGATCTAATAATCCAAGGCGATGCTCTATTTGTTTTTTAAAAATACCCTTCTATTCTCCAGGATTTTTCAATGAAGATTCCAGTAACATTGCTTTTATAGTCAAACGTGTAATTATTTATACATATTTTGCTGCTGCCCTATGCACGTTTTCAAGTTCATTTGTCAAATTTAATTATGTTGTCATGTTTGCCAGATAGAAGTACAATACTGGAGCCTTACATATGTGAAAAATGCTTCTTCTTTTAATTTAGTGCTATTTGTTTTGATGTTTCGTTTTATAAAATTCCATGTTTTGTCTGCTTTTGTTTTACTTTTTTGAATATGTTTGTCTTTCATTTAAAACCATCATTAATTATAAAACCTAGATATTTGGCCTTTGTCGGTAGTTTTGAACTCCTGTTTCTTAAGTTTGTGTGGGATTTTTACTACCTCGCATTTTTCTGTATTAAAATCCATTGACCAACTCTAATCGAACATGGTCTAGTTGGAGTGAGTGACAGTCCACCAGTGAGTTTATGGTGATTCATCCACTTTTCATTTAAAATCATTAATAAATGGTAAATTAGTGAGGGGCCAAGGACAGAGCCTTGGTATGCATTTGGCATTACAGGTGTATCTGACTGATGACCCTCAACCACGACACTTTGTACAGTACGGTTTCATCCATGTAGTACATTTGTTGTTAATAACCTGATGATGAAATTTGTACAATAGAAGATTATACCATCCACTCTGGCACTGTTTGACTAAAGAATATCAATATAAGCTCGATGCTATTTTAGACCGCGAATTATGTTGACAGGAAGTCTAAAAATCATTTGAATCAATGTAATGTGTGGTATTTAAACACCAATGAGTGTTAGCATTCTTGGACACGCATATTTTGATTGGCAAACGTATTATACAATTCATTTAAAAGGGCCATAACCCCTCTATACTTCAGAACACTGCATGCTTGGTGGTCGACCCCTTTATGTACAGTTGAGCATTATGATTCAACATTTGCTTATGCAATGACGGGAAAGACCTAACATTCTACGATGACATCCTGTTAAACCCACTTACTAGGGGAGGAAGCTGGATGTTTGTATTTTGCTGTTTCTGTCGTGCCCCAAATGACTGGGCCAGTTACCTCTGACTGGTCATTGTGTACAGGTCATATTTGTTCTCTTTTCAATAAAATAAATTCTAAAGGGAGGTGATCCCTTATCTTTAGAATCCCCTTGTATTCACATTTTCTTCTCTGTTTCTAAATGTCTGTGTAGAAACGTTTGGTGCTTATTACGTCACTTACCTTATGATGTCATTTGTTTACTGTTTCAGCTTATTTCAATATGTTTTGGTATTGACATCGTTACTCAATTTGTGGAGTTGTCTGGAGGGGTTTTACTATACATTTTTACGTGGGTTTGAAGTTCAAAAATGAGTCATACAAGAAACACCATATACATAACGAACAGCCACCCGAACAGCAACACAAGAAAACACAGCAAATGCACATAGCTACAAAAACATAAATAGACTCACAAAGACAAAAAATAATATGGGAAAGATGCAAATACCGCCTTGGAACGGCCAGTGACAAAAGTAGTAACTGGGAGTTTAAGCTGGTTTAGGGGCGTCCAACCTGAAATAAAATTCAGGATGTAAAATACCGTGTCGCAGGAGCGACTTGAGATTACATTTGTACTTGCCAATAAGTGAGAGGTTTCGATAATAAAATTAAGAGATTGTATTTCGTAGTTTATGATATCTATATCTTTGTTTAAGCAGCTTTTCAGTTATAATGTTATCTCGACTGTTAAAATCGTCAACAGATGAACAAGCTCTATCAAAACGAATAAGTTCAGATGTATAAATGGAAAAGTAGTAAAGTCAAGCAGGCAAAGCCACATGCAAGACGCAACCACCACCAAAACACCGATAGACAGCTTGACACACACAACCACACACCCAAACGCACACACACACACACACACACATACACACGAAATGAACAAAGAAAACACCAAAAGACATACAAGAACCAGGGACAAACGTTCCACAACATGAACAAACCACAAGCACAAAGACGCAAGGCAAACAAAAGGAAGGGTGACAAAGAGAGTACCGCCTTGGCACGGTCAGCAGCAAAAACACCACTGGGGGTTTAAACCGGTTTACGGACGTCCTAACCTCACACTTCTCTCAAAGTCACCCTAGCTTTACAAATATTGTAAATAAAGCTTTCCCCGCTGGACTTACCCACAACATAGACGACGGTGAACACAGGACAACATGTAAAACATAGCATAATAACTGTGACAATCCGTCAAATATGTACTCAATGACTTTGCTGAAGTCAGAGCACATGCAAGTAAGCCGTTAAGGGCACGACAGGGAAAAAGTAATACATGAGTCTGGTAAGCTCCTCCTGTATCCAAGTACAAAAATGAGTCATGCAGGAAACACCACATACAGAACAAACACTCGCCCGAACAGCAACACAAGGAAACAGCAAATGTACATAGTTAGAAAAAACAACAAGAGACGCACAAAGACAAAACAAACATACAATAGGAGGAAGATGGAAGTACCGCCTTGGAAGAGTATACCATCATAGAGTATACAATCATAGAGTACTATCCTCGGCCTGTCATCGCGCAAGCAAAGAAGGAAGCGTAGCTACCGACTGTAAAAGGGTCGATAACCAAACATGCAGTGTGTTGCAATATAATAGGATCATAACCTTTCTTTTTAAATGTTTTAATGCGTTTTATAAACAAATCATGAAAATGGATATGACCCCGAATTTTCCTAAGTTTGTAGATAACATCCCCATAACATTCTGGTTGAGAAATGCCTTGTCGCAGTAACGTCCGTAGATTGCAATTATATTTACTAATGAGAGGTTAATTTCGATAATAAAATTTAGAAAAGGTTTTCCGAAGTTTGTGATATCTGTAACCTTGTTTAAGAAGTTTATCAGTTATAACTAAATTACGTCTGTTAAAATCTTCAAGCAAAGAACAGGCTCGGGCAAACCTAATAAGTTGAGAAATATAAACCCCATAAGATGTAGAACGTGGCACATCCCCATCTAGAAAAGGATAATTAACAATTTTAAAATTAAAATCTTCTCTTTTATCGTATACTTTGGACGAAACTTTATCATTTGTAATTGAAAGATTCAAATCTAAAAATGAAGCATTAATGTCAGATTGATTAGCTTTGTTTAAAGACAGTTCTTTTGGGTAGATTGAAGAAACCATAGTATCAAAATAAGGATTATCTAAATTCAAAATATCGTCTAAATACCTTGAAGTTTTATTAAAAGCATTAACAATATCGGTCTGTGTATCAGGTTTTAAGCTAAGCATAAAAGCCCTCTCGTAGCAATACAAAAACAAATCTGCAACAAGATGGGCACAATTTGTACCCATGGGTATACCAACAACTTGACGATATATGGTATCCCCATAACCCCGTAAGATGGGGCACAAGGATCATCTCCGTCAAGATTAGGGAAATTTACAATATTAAAAGCAAAATCATCTGTTTTGTCGTACATTTTAGAAGAAATAATTCCATTGACAATGTTACGGTCTAGATCAAGAAAAGCTGCATAAGTTTCGGAAGGGTTAGCTTTATTCATTTTCAGTTCCTCTGGGTAAATTCTCGAAATCAGAACATCAAAGAAAGGGTTATGTAATTGATGAAAAAGTAGTAAAAGTACATGTATGAGTCATACAGGAAACTACGCATACAAAACACACAACTGCCCAAACAGCACCACGACGACAAACGGCAAATGTACATGTATATAAAAGACACAAAGAGACGCACAGACATAACAAACAAATAATAGGAGAAAGATTGAAGTACCGTCATTGATAAATGCCACTGGGGATAAACCGGTTTAGGGTCGCCAAACCTAACACTTATCCCATCCCCACCCTAAAAGACAAACAGTCTACATAAACATATCCCCTCTCCAACTAATCTACAACAACCGCGATGGCAAATACAGTGGTACAGTGCATATAAAACGAAATTTGTGAAATAACTGTATCCACCAAGTGTACTGAATGATTGAGCTGCAAACATAGTAACTGGAGAAAAGTAATAAAGTGTACGACAAAAATGCAAATATCGGACGTCCTCCTCTCCGTTTCCGGATTTAAGAGGTCGCCTTCACCGAGTAAACCTTTCTTGTCGGTTTACATGCTAAGAGGGCAGCGTGATTGCCAGCTGTATAAGGGTTGTCAACCAAACATGTAATTTGTTGTAGTACCATAAGATCATATCTCTTTATGATGAACGTTTTAACGTATTTAGTGAACAAAATGAGCAAATGGGTATGTCGAAGTTTGTAACTCACATCACCATAAAATGAAATTGAGGGTGTGATATATCGTGTCGCAGGAGCGCCTCAAGATTAAATGTGTGTTAAATGTGCCAACAAGTCAAGCAGGCAAAGCCACATACAAGACGCAACCACCACGAAAACATCGATAGATAGAATTTCACACACACAACTACACACCAAAACACAGGCTCATACATGAGACGAACACAGAAAACATTAACAAACACAGTACTAGAGATAACCATAAGTTAAAAATATCATCCAAATATCGAGAAGTTTCATTGGAGGTTTTTTTCACAGTTTCTTGTGATTGTGGATTCAAACGTAACATGAAATCTCTCTCATAGCAGTGCAAAAACAAATCGGCGACCAGTGGTGCACAATTCGTACTCATATGAATACCAAGCACCTGTACATTCCCATAACGTACAAATATGTTATCCAGAAGAAAGGTTAGTGATTCGCAAACTTCTGAGCAAGTCCAATTGGTGTAATATTTCATTTTCTCGTCAGTAAAGAAATCTTTTTCAGCATAACATGCTAAAAATGATATTTTTCTCGGGCAAATACTTTCTGGATTACGTTAGGAAGTGTATCTTTAATTCAATCATAAGGAAAGGTTGTGTGCTTACAGTAGATGCAAGAAACCCTTTGTTCTTGCAAAAGAAGATGGGATAAGCGTGATGTGGGGTTCCAATAAACCTGGCTTAAATTAAAAAGTAGTAAATGAAAAATAGTAAAGTCAAGCAAGAAAAGCCACACACAAAACACCATTATCACCAAAACACCTACAGAAAGCAATTTATACAGCAATTTATACACATTCACAAACACACACATACAGAGGAAAGCCACATACAAGACGCAAACACCACCAACACATCGATAGACAGCATGTCACACACAAACAACCAAACAAACGCACATACACGAGAAGAACACAGAAAACACCAACAAACACACAAACACAAGCACAAAGAACAAGACAAACAAAAGTAAGGATGACAAAGAGAGTCCCGCCTTTGCACGGTCAGTAGCAAAATCACCACTGGGGGTTTAAACCGGTTTATGGACGCCCTAACCCCGCACTTATTTCAAAGTCACCCTAGCTAAACAAACATTGTAAATAAAGGTATCCCCGCCGGACTTCCCCACAACATAGAAGACAGTAATCACAGTAAAACATAGAATAACAACTGTGAAAGTCCGTCAAATGTGTACTCAATGACTTTGCTGAAGACAGATCAACTGCAGGGAAGCCGTTAAGGGCACGAAAGAGAAAAGGTAATACATGAGTCTGGTAAGCTCATCCCATTTCTGGGTTTAAGAGTATACCATCATAGAGTACTACCCTCAGCCTGTCAATGCAAGCAAAGAGGGAAGCGTAACGACCGACTGTAAAGGGGTCGATAACCAAACATGCATTGTGTTGCAATATAATAGGGTCATAACCTTTCTTCCTAAAAGTTTTAATGCGTTTAATAAACACATCGTGAAAATGGATATGACCCCGAATTTTCCTAAGTTTGTAGATAACATCACCATAGAAATCTGGAAGAGAAATACCTTGTTGCAGTAACGTCCGTAAATTGCAGTTATATTAACTAATGAGGCGTAAATTCGATAATAAAATTTTGAAAAAGTTTTCCGAATTTTATGATATCTGTAGCCTTGATTAAGAAGTTATAACTAAATTACGATTATTAAAATCTTCCAGCAATGAACAGGCTCGGGCAAAGCGAATAAGTTGAGAAATGTAAACCCAATAAGATGTAGACCGGGAACATTTCTATCTAGAGAGGATAATTAACAATTTTGAAATCGAAATTTTCCCTTTTACCGTATATTCTAGACGAAACTTGAAAAGCCACACAAAAGATGCAACCACTACCAAAACATTGAAAGAAAAGTGACCTCCCACAAACACATACACGAGATAAAAAGGTTAAATATCAACGAGCGCACAACTACATAAACACAAAGACACCAGACAAACATTAACGCAACGGTGACAAAGAGAGTACCGCCTTGGAACGGTCAGTGGCAAAACCACCATTGGGAGGTTAAACCAGTACTCACTTTTGGCTACTGACCATTCCAAAGCGGTTCTCCTGCTTTTAGCCTATGGTCTAAATTGTTAGTTTTATATGTAATGTTTATGTCTTGATGTGCGTTCTGTCACGTTTTATCTGGTAAGTGTGCTGTTTCGTGTTTGATGATGTTTGATGCTGTGCCATTTTGTGTGTGGCACTCCCTGTTTGACTGTTTCTCCACTTTTCCATTTCTTTTGAACAACTGTGAGTGATATTGGTCTGTAATTGATAGGTTTACATTTGGATCATTTGAAATCGGGAGCTTCCAGTCATCAGACACAATACCAGAACAAGTAAGGTTTTTAAACAATTGTTAGGATAGGAGCTTTCTTTGAATAGTCTATGTGATATCTGATAGGGATCTGATGCTTTACCGGGGTTTAAATGTTGGAGTACCTTTAGAACATCGTTGGAACATGCTTGACCTATTTTTAGATGATTTGCTTGTGACAGATCTGATTGTCGGTAACTGTTTCAATCCCAATGGTTCAGGCTGGAACAAAAATTTATTCAAATTGTTTGTTCAATATATTTGCCTTTTTGTTGGGCATAAGCGAGTTTGACAATCGAGAATTATAGGACTACACCGCAGTGTCTCAGTTTGTATGCTTTGCAAATGTATAAAACTTCTTACCTTATTATTACAAATATTCTGAAAAAAGATAACATCTTCCAAGTAATACCAATATGCTTTTCTGACAGTTTTATTGTATTCAGGGTTTTAGAGCAATGGATTGTTTTTGAGTTTGGGGTAAGTTCTAAAATAACAATGTTACATATTATGCCATATTTTCAAGTTTTACTGCACGTCCAATTATGTACACGCTGTGGGTAGCATTGACCCCGATTCAAAGCCTTGTGTCAGATTTGCTCTTGGCCATTGTTGTTGACATAAACTGATTTTATTCTAGACAAGAACTGGTTTTATATCCAAACTGATGTTTTATGCAACGTCACACATACTGCACTGAACTTTGGTATATAAATAAAATAATACAATAGCCAGTTTCATCTGCCAACGTTAATTTACATCAAACTTGCTCTAGAACGATGTCATTTCAAAATGTCGGATATCCCCATGTAAAGAATGTTGCTCTTAACGTTATATTTATTGTAACATCTTACTAAACCTTAACGTGTAAATATTCTTTAAAACAATTGGCAGCATAAGTAATGAACAAAGCTCTATAAACCTTTTTAAAGTGGATACTTGTAGAATTGCAACTCAATGAATGTCTAACCTAACACAGAAAAAACGATACGGAGTAACACCTTATGCGCTATAGTGAAATATGCGGAACTATATAGCAGGTTTGGAAAGTTCTTAGTCTACATTGCTTGCCGTCTCATTTGAACTGCAGGCCGATATTCAACAATAGTATTCATTGACCTCTCTACCATTAAATGGGAACCGGACATCTGATGGAATAAATTCTGAAAGGGGGTGATCCCCGAGAGCAAAAATTTCAACACAAAAAGAGAAAATTGCAGACTCGGTTTTATTGAGTCTGTTCATGAACAGTAATTGAAAGTGCAACACTGCTCACACCCCCTAGCACCGGCTTAAGCGGTATTCAATTTTCAGAACAAGAAGTACTGAAATTCATGATCTCGAAGGATCAGAAGGTATAACAACACTGAGAATGAAGTACGGAGAATGAAGCCGTGTTTGTCCTTCCATTCCAAAGACGAGTTAAATGAAAACCGCACAGTGTTTCTCTTCTATTCTATGATACTCATTCCAATAATAATAATTTCTGTTGGTTAAAATGCTATAAACAATTGTCTCACCAGTACGTTCAGTGCTTTGATTTATAAACAAATCTTAAAAGATACAATTCGGTTATCTAACAGTTACTCGCCGTCTCATTTAGGTTCAAACAGTGTGCAAGGTTTATCACAAATCAACCCATAGCGTGTTACATGTTCAATAGGACATCAATACTTATCCTTTGGCGCAACTTTTGCTGATGCAAAAAAGCTGTCTCTTAAGTGTATAATCTGTCTTCGATGTAGAATAATAATGGTTGTCTAAATCGTTTAGATTTCGAATATAGTGGTTCAAGTCAGTGACATATATAGTTTTGTTCCAGAATGTTTTTGCAGAGTAAATAGTGTCCTTTTATACGTTATCAAATTTAAATCAATAAATATTCATTATCAGCGAAATGAAAGCTTTGAAACGTTCTGTAGACAGAATGTATGACAATATGAAAACAAATTTAATTTCATGGATGAGCGATTGTTTTACAGATACATATCTATTATAAATTATCAAAAACTAGAATAGTTTGTATTGCTTATGGGGTAGCAAGAACATGTTTTGAAATGCATAGCTTGCTTAAATTTTAGGTTGCTGTTGGCGGATGAGTGATTATCAAATTCAAATAATTCGGGCTCTCCGCAAGATTCAAACATTTCAAGCAGTGTTGTTAAAGTGAATAGCAACATAAATCATCTGAGATAACCGATGCCGATGGATCTTTTACCAAAAAAGCTGATAAAAAGCTAAAGGTTAATGACTGAGTATAGACTATTAGGCATTGGTAAACCCCTTTGGTCACAGTTCGGAGCCAAACAATGAAAACACAGAGACAAAAACAGCTGCGCCTGTGTTTGGCCTGTGTAATTAACCAGTGATCTGGCAATCTGAACCATTCACCATATACATGAAACCAATGTACCATAAATTTATATTGCACGCTATGGTCTGTTTATGCACTATCTTGTTCTACCATGCCATGCGTGAGGATCTGTTGTTTATATACTTGTTTGAAATATCTATCCAGACCCTAATGTATAGCGCACGAAGCAGAGTGACTTTATCAAATAAAATCATTGATCGTATTCAATTATGCATAGATTGAAGATCTTTAAGCATTAGACTACCACCTGGATTACTAAGACAATATGGTCGATGGGATTCCAACATTGATCGGTTTGCAAAATTAGTCTGCCCTCAAAAACGTTTTAATTCCTTGTCTGATTAACCATACCCTGACTTTGCAAACAGTTTGGATCCAGATATGACCTCGTGTAACTCGATGTCTTCTTATGCTCCAGGCTGTCTGACAGGCAGACATAGATAATACCAAATACGTGTCTTACGTGAAACAGTTCATGAAGTTAAGCGTAGGAATGGAAAGGTAGTAAAGTCAAGCAGGCAAAGCCACATGCAAGACGCAACGTTTTAGCGAGATAATACGTGTTCCGAAGCTTCTAACAAACCGAAGTACAGTTGAACTTCGATATCTCGAATTATTTCCAGGTAAAAAAGGTTCAGGTCGTTCGATTTCTAACCTGAGCGAACAATTTCTAAAGTTCTCTAGTTCACATCTAAATACAGGTCTAGAGTAATGCTTTCAGCATTTTTTTAGACCTGCGTTGTCATATTTTTTCTAGATAAGCGCTATGATACATTTTAGAAAAATTCTGTGTTGTAAATTTTGGAAGGACCGATATTTTACTTTGACTTATCCAGTAGTACGAGTTATCCGAGTTTGAGATATCAAGTTCAGCAATAGGTAAATATACATCAGATCAGGGAGTTACTAGATAGCATGTTTACAACCAAAGGTTAAATTCAGATAGGAAAACCCTCATATAATACATATACACTTTGATAAGCAGGTAGATAATGACAGTAAGAATAATGTCCATTATATACAAGTGTAAATTACGAAAATCACCAATGTGCTTGACCTATTAAACATTGCAGTGCTGAATTGTTGAAGGTGGAATAGTTATTGTTTAAAGTTAGATTTAATTCAGTATGAATAATAAAAATTGTTGGAGGATTTGAGTTACAGCCAACACGTTTCAAGAGATACGTTTACTACTCTATTGAGAAGGTGTGTTTAGTTTTTTAGCACTGCGAAACTTATTACGCTATTCATTTATAAAAGGTGTACAATACAGATCAACATATAAATGTGCCTACCGAAATACTAAAACCGTCCTTTCTCCACCAAAACCTATGTCATAAGAAGTTATTCCTTAAAATGTTTTAACACACGCATCCTCTCTGGACCTCTGATAATATATAAGAAGTATGATGACAGCGGGTCACTGTACAACATAACACGACATTGTTTCGTAGTCATCCATTTTTTCTTCCTCGTACAATATCTCTTCGGACACAGAATGCTTAGTTAAAATGCTATTGTAACCATACTCTTTGTGCGAAACAGTGTTAAACATAAAAAACTGTATATATCCACTGAACGGCAAACCCAATTATTTTCAGCCAATCTTAGAAATATTACAATTGATGCATGCTAGAACAGTTTCGTGATTAACGTTAGTATGGTATTAATCATGACTTGAAATCCAGATCGAACATGAAATAACTCATTGTCTGAAAGGCTCGTTTATCTTGTTAATCAAAAATATTGCTGTAACTTGACGTTTATTAAAAAGATGCTTAAGCAAGTTCTATGTTCCAAATATATGGAATAAATTTACATTTCCTTCATGAGCATAACAGCGGACTGAATTTTAACACGTTAACATTACATTATGTAAACTGTATAAGAAAATCTAAGACTAGTTCTCCCGGCCATAAAATGAAAATATTGATATGAAAGTCAACAATAATTGATCGCGTGTTATTGATTATGCCATGCGAGGTGTCTATTATGGCGTCATGAAATGAAGTAGAACATGAAATGAGCGTGCATTTTTATGACACTTGACAGAGTCATTGGGGGTAAACAGGTATCTAGCTGTCCATCTGTGTGTCTATATACTGGAATATGTATGTCTGTCTGTCTGTCGGTCAATGTGTTTGTCTGTCTGTCCGTCCGTGGGCACAATTTTGGCTGGACGCTTTCTTCTACAGTTCTGACTCTATTTTGTTAAAAGTTTATTCGTATCCTTATTACAATAGGAATCAGTGCCCTTGCGATTGTCATTAGGCGTCATTAGGCATGGACTATTATTGCACTTCTTTATAATTTTGGAGCATGTTTGTCCAAGTCTCTTTACAACTAAAAGTATTCGCTTTAAACTTTAAACGATTACCTACCACCATGAGCTGATTATGTGGAGCATGAACCATAACTCTGAATTACATTTTATAAGAGTTATGGTCATTAGTGAACTAAAATATAAACTTACACTCTGTGTCTTCTGTTCAGATTCCTCATAATCTAACTAATTTTCAATTTTTACAGTCATCTGTATAAATATGGAAAAATAGTCAAACAGGGAGAGCCACACACGAAATGACACCGCACCAAACACCATCTAACAAGAAACGGTAAAGCCACAAGACAAAACATAACAGGACGCATATCAAGACGAAACACATTAAACATTAAGCATATTAAACAACAAAATTGACCGTAGGCTGAAAGCAGGAGTGCCGCCTTGGAACGGCCAGCAGCCAAAAAAGGGGCTACTGGGGGACTTAAACCTGGTTTACGGGTACCCAACCTCGTCCTTATCCCACTTTCACCAAAGTCAAAATGTAAATAAAATTCCCCCTCCAGACAACTCCACAACATGCATAACGATGTCTGCCAAAATGAAAATGATTTGAAAATAAACGTTAGAGGTAAACAAGCGACGTCATCATGTAAATGACGTCATAATTTAAAAGTACGGGAAAACTATTTGAAACACTTCTACACCGACATTTAATAAAAGATAAATCGCAAGAAGATACAATTACTAGTGGATATTAAGCATGCACAACTGTTTTGTTTGAAAAAGAATAAACTTGACATCGTAGACATGTACTCGATGACTATTCAGGTCAGAGCAGCTGTGGAGAAGTCATTTGGGGTAAACCTCTAAAACTATTTTCTGCTTCGTCTTTTCATGTTCCTGCGTCTGCTATAAATAACGTTTTTCATAATGGATCTAAAATCGTGCTTTCTCCTTTAAAGCAATCTATCCTTCGTTATACTAAAGGCCATCTAAATTCACATTATTTGAACAAAAGACATAGAGTATATCCAATAATTACAAAGTGCAATAGTAAGAGGTGTATGTGTTGCAATTTTATTTCTACTAGATCAACTATTAAATCTCTTGTAAATGGTAGAGTGTTTAGTGGGAAGATTAATTCGGATGTAGACTGAAAATCGTCAAATATTATATATTTTATAACCTGAAATGCACCACGCTGTTGTATTCAGTATGTAGGTCAGACGGCTCGTTCTTTAAAAACCAGATTTCAAGGACATAATTACCATTCTCGTATCAAAATAGTTCGCAACTTTCTTTACCAGCATTTTCGTCATACAGGACATTCATTTAAACATGTTTCGGTTCAACCAGTAGAGAAAATTTATTATGATTCTAATACTACCAGTAGTTTGAAATCTAAAGCTCGTTTTATCACAGAGCTAGACTGGATTAAACAATTACAAACACCTTTCCCTTTGGGTTTGAATGACAACATTTACCAAAGTGGTAATATATCTAAAGATCGTAACATCGATATTTTCTCAATATTTTCAATTAGAAAACGTATAAACAGATCACATCGTAAACGTAGAAATGGTAATATTAAGCGCAAATTACGTCATAATATGTTTGTTCATGATTTACATACTATTCTTAAAGCAACTGGCAAACATGCTATGCTTTCTTGTTTATCATCTTTGCTATTTTCTTGTATTCGGTCCATTGACGAGGAGGCTGATAAAATGTTTATGCGTACAGACCTACTGATCAAAACTGCCTCAATTATACAAAGTTACACACATCATGTTCTTCGTCCTCATATTGATAAAGAATCTGAACATAAAAGACATTTTCTTAAACTTCAATTAATAAATAAAGGTATCGATTTTATTGATATTCAAAGTATATTTCGTGATAAGAATGTAATCGACACTTCCTAAATATTTCATAAATTCTGAATCACCTATCATCTGTTATAAATACAATAAACCAATAAGGAAGGCTTTTTTTAACTGCAATAAAATTGTATCCGATTTCAATATTGATAAACCAGTCGGTCACGTCATTACTGGTAATTTTGATATAACAAAGATAAACGTCTCAGGACCCACCTTACTAAAGGACCCAAATATAGATTACCTTCCCTTATTGATTTTGACACATGTCGTACTCATATTGCTGAAGCTATTCAAGAATTCTGCATCAAATGGTGTCGACGAGAACATGCTGATGTAAATGCCATTTCGGATTGGAAAAAAACATGTTTTTGACATTATTGATACACGAATTGCTTTTTACAAATCTAATTACCATCTATTACCACCTCGACCTAGAATTACATTTCGATATCTGAAGAAAAACATTTCGAATTTTCATTCTAATTATGTTTTTGCTCCTGCTGACAAGGCATCAAATAATGTAATAATTATGTGAAGATTGTATTATGTTGATGTTTTGAAGAAGGAACTAACTGGTTCACAAACTTATGTTACAGTGCAAACCCCTGAAAAAGATATAGTCACGGAACATGTAAAAATGTGCAATACTTTTAAGTCTAATCCTAACGTAAAACAACATAAACTTTCTACTATGTACTGGATTCCTAAGCTACATAAAATCCGTATTAGGGCGTTTTATTGCTAACTCTAGTTGTTGTACTACTACTAAACTATCTAAACTTTTAACGTCGTGTCTTACTACTATCAAAGAACATGTTAAACGTTACTTTGATAAAATATATGACAATTCTGGTATTAATGTTTTCTGGTCCATACAAAATTCTAATGATATTTTAACTAAACTTGAAAATGAACAGTACAACATTTCTTCATTGAGCTCTTACAATTTCTCTACACTCTATGCTACTCTACCTCACCATCTTATAAAGGATAAACTGATTAAATTGATAGAAAAACCTGTGCCAGAGATAATAAAATGTTCCTTGCTTGTAATGTTCAACGTTCATTCTTTTCGAATTCTGAAGTTGAAAATTACACAATGTGGACTTGCCTTGATGTTTGTAGATCTTTAACATTTCTTTTAGATAACATATTTGTGCGCTATGGGGCTACCGTATATCGTCAAGTTATTGGTATACCTATGGGAACAAATTGTGCCCCTCTTGTTACAGATTTGTTTTTATATTGCTATGAGAGGGATTTCATGCTTAGTTTAAAATCTGATACACAATCTGACATTGTTAGTGTTTTTAATAAAACGTCTAGGTATTTAGACAATAATCCTTATTTTGAAAATATTGTTTCTTCTATTTACCCAAAAGAACTTACTTTAAACAAAGCGAACCGATCTGACATTCAGGCTTCCTTTTTAGATTTGAATATTTCCATCACTAATGATAAAGTTTCGTCTAAAATATACGATAAAAGGGAAGATTTCGATTTCAAAATTGTTAATTATCCTTCTCTAGATGGAGATGTTCCCCGGTCTACATCTTATCGGGTTTACATTTCACAACTTATTCGCTTTGCCCGAGCCTGTTCTTTGCTAGAATATTTGAATAGTCGTAATTTAGTTCTAACTCATAAACTTCTTAAGCAAGGCTACAGATATCATAAAATTCGAAAAGCTTTTTCAAAATTCTATTATCGAAATTTACCCCTCATAAGTAAATATAACTGCAATTTACGGACGTTACTGCAACAAGGTATTTCTCTTCCAGATTTCTATGGTGATGTTATCTACAAACTTAGGAAAATTCGGGGTCATATCCATTTTCACGATTTGTTTATTAAACGCATTAACACTTTTAGGAAGAAAGGTTATGACCCTATTATATTGCAACACACTGCATGTTTGGTTATCGACCCATTTACAGTCGGTCGCTACGCTTTCCTCTTTGCTTGCACGATAATAGGCCGAGGGTAGTACTCTATGATGGTATACATACTCTTAAAAACAGAAATGGGATGAGCTTACCTGACTCATGTATTCCCTTTTCTCTTTCGTGCCCGTAACGGATTCCCTGCAGTTGCTCTGTCTTCAGCAAAGTCATTGAGTACATATTTGACGGACTTTCACAGTTGTTATCCTATGTTTTACATATTGTACTGTAATTACTGTCGTCTATGTTATGGGTAAGTCCGGCGGGGATGCCTTTATTTACAATGTTTGTTTAGCTAGGGTGACTTTGAGATAAGTGTGGGGTTAGGATGTCCGTAAACTGGTTTAAACCCCCAGTGGTGATTTTTCTACTGACCGTGCCAAGGCGGTCCTCTCTTTGTCACCCTTAATTTTGTTTGTCTTGTGTCTGTGCTTGTGTTTTGTTCATGTTTGTCTCTGGTGCTTGTGTATCTGTTGGTGCTTTCTGTGTTCTTCTCGTGTGTTTGCGTGTGTTTGGTTGTGTGTGTGTTGTTTTTGGAGTTATTGCCATTGTAATTGTATACTTTATATTTTGTGAGGAACATAAGTTCAACAACAGTGCAAACAAATTTGACTTTAGACTTCATATACAGATATATCTCATTAAGAAAAAATGCGATTCACATAGACCATAGTTATGTTATAAAACATATTTTATATTTATATTTGGAATATCTTAATAATAGTACAAGCGTATTGACTTTAACTTTCATAAACATGTGGATCTCATTGAGGAGATGTTTTGTGGCCATCATGTTTGCAATTATGGTCTTTTGTTATCTTTAAACTTATTTTAATATGAAACGTAAGTATTTTTTCTGTGTAGATGGACTCAGCATTTGGCCAAAATATATAATTTGATAGAATAATATTTGGCTATTTCTTACAACCTTAGGAACCAGTTCATCTTCAATTCCGTTTTGATTTGACTGCAACTGATACCAGAGTATTTGGTCCTTTTCGACGGGTTTGGTTGTATACGAATAGGGAGCCAGTTGGGTCTTTGTTAGTCTTTTGCTTATAGTTCTAGTTATATTTAGTAATGTACCTATAAAATAATAAAATGCTTTAAAGAGCGTGAAGTTTGCGTGAAAATAGTAGCCTGTTTGAAAAATAGAACTGTTATTGAATGTGTTTCATACAAGTGCCGTTTCTTTACTTAATAAGCACAAATGAGTCATTATCAGATAATTAAGACTTGTCCTCCAAACGTTTAGTAAACAAAAACTAGATACGGATATTGCTATATGGTTATTTTAATTTTGAGGCATCTTATATTTGCAATGCATTTGTCTGGTATATTTTTATGTCCCCAACGGCGGGCATATAGTAATCGCATTGTCCGTCCTTCCGTCCGTCCGTCCGTTCGTCCCAAATTCGTGTCTCTTCTATACCGTCTTAATCTGTGAATGGATTTAAAAAACCCGGCACAAATGTTCACCACACAAACACGATGTGTCGCGTTTAACTCAAAGGTCAAGGTCACAGGGTACAATTACTTTGTAACAAATTTTGTGTCCGGTCTGTAACTTCTTTATCTATCAATGGATTTCAATATAACTTGGCACAAATGTTCACCACACAAAGACGATGTGTCTCGTTTAACTCCCAGGTCCATGGGTCAAAGGTCAATGTCACAGGGTACAATTACTTTGTAACAAATTCCGTGTCCGGCCTATAACTTCTTTATCTAACAATGGATTTCAATATAACTTCGCACAAATGTTCACCACACAAAGACGATGTGTCGCGTTCAACTCCCAGGTTCATTGGTCAAAGGTCAATGTCACAGGGTAAAATAACTTCGTAACAAAATTCGTGTCCGGTCTTTAACTTCTTTATCTATCAATGGATTACAATATAACTTAAGACGATGTATCGCTTTCAACTTCTAGGTCCATGGGTCAAAGGTCAATGTCACAGGGTACAATTACTGTGTCACAAATTTCGTGTCCGGTCTGTAACTTCTTTATATATCAATGAATTTCAATATGATTTGGCACATATGTTCACCAGACAAAGATGATGTGTCGCTGTCAACTCCCAAGTCTATGGGTCAAAGGTCACGGTCGCAGGGTACAATTAATTTGTCACAAATTTCGTTTCCGGTCTGTAACTTCTTTATTTATCAATGGGTTTCAATAATAACTTCGCACAGATGTTCACCAGACAAAGACGATGTGTCGCGTTTAGCTCCCTGGTCCATATGTCAAAGGTCAAGGTCACAGGTTACAATTACTTGTTTATCTGTGAATGGATTTCAAAGTAACCTGGCACAAATGTTCACCACACAAAGCCTATGTGTCAACTCCCTGGTCCATGGGTCAAAGGTCAAGGCCACAGGGTACAAATTTTGGGGGCATTTGTCACGTGACTGTGAGAGCTCTTGTTTTCTATATTATATTGAAATATTTTGGAAGCACATCATTATGATACACGTCTTATCTAAAGACGTGTCGCATTAAAAGCATTATCTTGTATGTAGTTCTGCAATGTTACATTAAAAACGGATATAAAAAGAGAAAAGTAGTAATTTCCGCGGAAACAACTTTTCCATATGATAACAGCAGTCTACGGAAAGGTCGTATTCAGTATAATGTAATGCTATGTTGTTTACTAACATAAAATGCATTGTCCAAATTTAATTAAAAACATAATGAATTTGTCAGACAAAGTAGTTCGATATAAATATACCTAATAAAACACGAAAATACATATACAGGAGTGCGTAATGCATAATATATCAAAATATAAGGAATGGAGTATTTCGACATTAATATTTTAAAGCTGTGGTATTGGTGCTAGGATTTAGTCTATTGTCTTGGGTTCTATAAAAGAAATTCGTAGGTAATCGATTTCTCTACCAAAGTAACATTTTATGAACAAGACTGCTGTAATATGATATTTCGCACTTTAAAGGACAAAACCATTGTGTATTTAATGTCAGTATTATTTCTTAACATTCTGATATTCTACGTTTGCCCTATACACTTCCATAAGACCGCATGAATATATGTTTCATTTTATGTCTCGGCAAAACAGTTCAAGGGCGCGAAAAACTGACAGGAAATACGCTCATGGTCTGTAAATTCACCAGCGGGTTCTCCGCGCTTGGATTCATGACCAAGACAAAATTACATTGATATGTATACAGTAAAACCTCTGTAAACCGGTCTAGTTATGCAAAGCTCCGGCAAATAGGCTATATAAGAAAATACCTCTCACCTGATGCTACCAAGACGTTGGTAAACTATCTTGTTACATCAAAACTAGGCTACTGCAATTCACTGCTGCATGGAATTTCAAACACTTCACTGTGGAAATTTCAAAGAGTGCAAAACACAGCAGCCCACATCATAACCAGAACTCCTCGATATAATCATATACCGCCGGTTTTGCAGGAACTTCACTGGCTTCCGGTTCAACATCGGATTGAATTCAAAATTCTGGCAAGTATAAAACCATGCACAATGAATCTCCCAAGTACATTGTCGACATGCTTGACGTGTTCAGGCCGCACAGAGAGTTAAGGTCAGCAAGTAGATCATTGTCGTTGGTTGTGCCAAAAGTCGTATGGCAAAATACAGTGAGAAAAGTTTCATGCATGCAGCTCCAAAACATTGGAATGCTCTACCGTCAGGCATTAGAGAGGCAGGGTCACTGGCATGTTTCAAAAGGTGTCTGAAAATGCATTTTTTCAACATTTATTACTAGGACAGTTTAGGAAACGATATGTTGCATATCGTTCATGGACTAGATAGACAATCATGGAGTTCCTCCCCATTTCATATCTACTTTATATCTAAGCCACGTCTTTAGTACAAGCCGCGGGTGACTGCACTATGTATTGATTATTTTTGTGATAATTGTACCCGATTCAATCCAATCCAGGCGTAGGGCTTGCAGTTCGTGAGAGTAACATGTGTCATGTTTGTGAGGGAGAATTTCATTCCCTATTCTCGACTATTGAGAGCAACATGTTTTCATGTTAGAGTGGGACCCTGATCCCAAGTCTCTGGTTGCGAGTGGTCTTTACTACCAACTTGGATTGTGACTTCGGGAAGCTGTATCGTTTTCAGATAGTGCCATTGTTTGCACTGAACTCCTATTGTGTTCTTGTTTCAAATGTATACCATTCACTGAAGGGTGTTCATTCACTTGGGTTACTGTATGCACCAGATTTCGTAATTATACTTTCTTTGTTTTGTGTATATAATGGCTCGGTGGTATTTGGGTTGGTTCAATTGGCCGCTCGTTGCCATAGAGGGAATCATGTGGTTCCCCCGGCTAGCGATTTCATTTATATTGTATATCTATTTTATATCTTTCATTGCCTGGATAGATAATCATGCGGTTCGTCCCGGTTAGTGATTTCATCCATGTGAAATGCCTTTGAACGCACATATCCTGTGTGAAAAGAGCGTTATATAAACGTGGTATAATAATAATAATAATAATAATAATAATAATAATAATAATAATAATAATAAACCGTGCGTTAAAGATAGTAGTTATGCAAGCCTGTAAGACAGGATTCAGCTTAATGCTTTTTGCCCGACTTTACCCTGCATTAAGCAGACCCCTGCCTAAAAAGACCCCAAATCTTCTTCATTAAAATTCCAATTTAGAAATGTTTTATTATATTACTAAAAAACATTACATCTTATTAATGAATTTCTTGTGCTAATAGAAAACAATAGCAAGCATAGGTTTTTCGTGAATGTAATTGTTTAATTCGTTTGCAAAACCCGTGTCTTTTGCCTGCCTTTAACCTAAAGCATATTATTTTTAACAGTTTGCAGTATATAAATAGTACAGTCCAGTGCATGAGACGTTCATGTTGTCAGCCCGAGAAACAGAATGTCTAGTGAGGCTAAGTCAAGTCGTGTCGTTCTGTTTATGAGCTCACACTCTGACCTGTCATATTTGTTTTCTAACCAAACAACAATTTCAGGATATTTATTATATTTGTATATTTTATGTTTTGTTTGACTAATACCACATTTGCCAATGCCATAGGGCGTAACTTGATGCAGCGTTAGGTCAAGTCGTCCTTCGTGAGAGTGAAGTCATTTTCATTAAGGTTGTTCGCGCTGTTGGTCGGCAAAAATCGAAGTTTATCCAATTTACATCATATTTGGTCCAGGTTTTGCAGAAAGTTACCGCCGACATTTGAATGATTTGAAAACTGTTTTGAAGAAGAAAATGAATTCTTCAATATGATATGCGAATATACGTTACAAGCGTAAAACTTTTGTTAAGTCAAGAGTTGAAAGTTGAAAAGAACCATTTTTACACATTCTGAAATTGGATATTGCAATAAAATTATGTCGATAAAATTTTAAAAGTACTTGAATACGCTTTTATACGCCTTTGCAAACAGAGTAGAAACAGATGAGACGGCCCCTGTTGGAACCGTTTGATCAAGATGTAGTCTCTGTGCTTATGGTATAATATATATATGATTCTACAGTTTCTGCCATGGTCTAAAAGACATGTGTCCGTGAACTATTATAACAATTAATCAAATGAATATCAATCATATCATTATTTTTTACATTAATATTCATGGAGTAAAGGGTTAAGAATCCACATTTAATCAATCTATTTATTGTAACTGTAACGTGCAATCGTCCCTTGCTTTTTTATCCAAAGCCTCGATCATTTTAGTAACAGATACATATAACTAAACACCAGCGTAACAGTGACGATTTACCGAATAATATCCTACAATGGACGCTTTGAATAATTTAAATCCTCTTAAATACCGACCTGTCTTAGGGCGTGGCCTAATTATTGCACCGGAACCATGCAAAACTGACCACACACGCTTAGCTATCTCTTAAATGTTGTCCCAGTTTGTTATCCAATGAGATGCCTGGATTTTGTTCTACCAGCTGTCCAGCAACTTCATCTTATAGAGCGGCTCACACTTTGAGAATACTCTTAATGTTTTCACATTAGATATGGCCAACGACTTTTACCAGATCACACTGAACTCCAACCTGATGTTTTATAGTAAACTCTGGTTAGACGAACGCTTACTGATTACACATAGGAATGTTAGGCCATTGCTTAATGCACGTCAAAAGTTACTGCTGTCTTGCATTAAGCTACTACCTACCTGACGACGATAAACTTTACTTTGTAATGGTTCTGACTGAAAGTTAAGGTCGAAAGTAATGAACAAACTCTTAGTTGAGATTTCTGCATTAGCTTTGCCCTGCATTATTTTGGACATACACAAAACAAATGAGTAACGTCTTCGCAATGTATAAGTAAATATAAGACATAACTTAAATCTTTACAGATATTCAGGTTCGATACCTTAAATACGTCAATAATAGCAACGATATATCTGGATTATAAGCACATGTTAAACCTCATTAAATGGATGAAATATGTCAAGTTTAATGCAATATGCTTAAGCAGTTGATAATAGAATTTATAGAGCAACGGAAGTGCAAGTAGAAATGAGATCGATCTTCATTCGATAACACCAGGATTTCTTATTGGAAAACGTGTGTTCTTGTCAGACAGCTAATGGATTTTATTTGTGAAGGTATATGTGTTCATTCAGCATTTGTGAAGTGGACGGGTCGAACTCTATAAAAATGAGGTGCCATTTTAATCAAAATTTCAAACATTTTATCATTATAGAACGCGGTATAGAGTTTAAAGTTAGGACACGTACAGATATGTTAATTTCTAGTACATACTAAAGAAGAGTTACCATAACTAAATATAGGAACTCGATTCATCTCAGTCTTTGTTCGTATACTTAACAATAACAGGATATGCATTGCTTTCTTCGTGAACCATTACAAAATCAACCTCCGTGCAATATGGGTAATATAGGCAAGTCAAATACTAAATAATGGGCGTATTTAAAACCATTAACTCATTCCTTCCTACTGACGCCTTTTTAAAAGACATTTTGTGAAACCAATGTGATAAATAGAGCATTTAATCCATTGGAGCAAATGCTTTACAATGTATTTATCACAATGGTTTCAAAACAACACAATTCTTAAAAATATTTTTCTCTAGTAAATGCTCCTTTACGATAGAATTATTCAGAGGTTGAGTCTAAAACACGTATAGAAGGGAATGAGTTAAAGATCTATGAACGATAATCCGATCCTAAAGATGTTGGTGTATGCCTTTTTCAACACCACTGTTTGAATCTGGGAAGTGTATATTCAAACCTCAAGCAAACAAAGGAGACTTTCATAGTTCATCGGTACTACATGACCTGTTCAGTGTCGCGACATCAAAAGACCTAACTATCCATCAATCATTCCAAACAACTGTTTATTGTCTATATGAATTTACTACAGTAAAACTTCGATACTACGAATTTTTAATAATGACGAATTTATGTCTGTGTAGGCAAGTGGCGGCTTAATGCAGGGTGGGTCATGAGAAAGCTCCTAGAGGAGCTTCGTGCATGACTTTCACCCTGCATCAAGCTGCCACCAGTGTTAAAGATCAATAATGGTACGTATTTTAGTGTTAGTAGAATCGCGCTTTTACTGAACTTTATTTCTTTTTTGTATAAAATATGACAATGAGAGTACTCTTTCAGCACTATGTTTTCTCACCAAATATGACGATGAGAGTACTCTTTCAACACTGTCTTGTTACACTATTCAAACCATAAACTGGTCGAAAGTTACATTATAGAATCACTGGTCACAATTTCATCTCAACCAAAATGAAGAACTGCGAGTTACCCCTGCTGCTTTTTTACCAACTTTTTGAAATGTCGTATAAGAATTAACCGTGTCATATATAAGCGTTCCTTTTTCAAATGTATACCATTCATAGCATGTATAGGACAACAGTAATGCCAGATGTGCAGAAGGTACTATCAGCATATGAGGACAATACTAGGACTGGCTGGCTTGATGTCTGGATAACTTTAGTAAAGTACCTAGTGGCGTGTTAACCCTTAATGCTGAATAATTAAACTGGTTCCTCATTTTCTTAATATTGTTTAAACCAAAACTGGTATCAAACTTTTGTCTGGCTTGCTGCAGGTCGGTGGTTTTTCTATATACTTTGTATCTTCCACCATTTGTAAGTACGAGCTTGGTATCGCAATATGACTGACATACCGTTAGAGCGACGTAAACCCCAATATAAACACATAAAGACATCAAAAATAATGATTGAGGAAAATTATTATTATGACAAATGGTGCACTAAGATCAAAGGGTTCCCTCCTCAGAAGCCTTTGATCTTGGTCTGCACAGTTTGCAAATGTGCACTCGGTCCTCACACATTAAAAACCATCCTTACATCAGTGCTTAACATTGGTCGGATTAAAGAACAATACACCCAAAGAGGGCCTCTCTATATCCAAACCTCCTCCCCGGGCCCCTATTAAACGCAATTTCAATATCCAGCCAATTAACCAAACTCTTTGGCTCTTCATATAAATGTTTTAACTAAATAGTTGCCGTAATGAAAAAGGTAAGCATGTTATGCGAAATTAACTAATTCCCAACTGAAATTTTCTTTGTCAAGAAAGCATTAAACTTTGTGGCGCCAATTTTAATTTCTGTGTTATACTTTATGACTTAAATTTAAAACGAAATGTCACCATGAGACAACTTCTAATATCTTCATTGGGAAATATAATTACAGAGTTCTTGCATGGTCTAACAAAGTATTGATTATACATGTAAAACATTTATTACCTTTACTGGGTTTGATAATCTTAAGCACCTTCTTGTGAAATAATAGAAGGCCAGCAGACACAAGTGCGGTGAAAATTGTTCAACACTAACGTGAATATGAAACTGTCGTAGAAATGGGGAGGTGTGAGCATTCTTTATCTGTTTAAGTACATTTTAAGAAAGTACAGCTATTTTCAATGAATTGAAAGGGATTTGATACTCTAGTGCTCGTGAAGCAACATGAGAAGGGTACTTTAAGGCTTTCGCTGCCAAATATTGTCGTCCGCAAATACTGTTGTTTGCAAATTGTTTGATTTTCTCCAGTTTTATTAAAAATACCACAGTAGGAAACTGATGGATCCTGATGAGACGTATATTCACTCGGCATCTCAACTGGATCCAAACTGTAAAACCGAGTCTGCTATTTTCTCTTTTTGTGTTGCAATTTTTGCTTTCGGGGGATCACCACACTTCAGAATTTAAAGGCAATCATGTAGCACATTGGCAGAGAAAGATTTAAGACTTTAGAACAAGAATATAGCAAGACTAATCACCGCATCATATATACTGGTCAGGATCTACACTATCTGATAAAAACGCATTACTGTTTTATCGAACCTGACACAATGTATGCCTGGGTAAAGAGTGAACTAAGAACACGCTTACTTTTAGCATGCTTGACAGAAGTTTGTAGATATGTACGCATCCGATTTTGCTCACATTTGTTCAAATATATTTTCAAATGTTAAATAGCTCAGATCATGATAAGACTCACCGGTCTGTCGGCATATAATATTGATTTACACCGTTTTAGAAATTAAAGTCCAAATTTTATGTGAATTAATTCCCGCCCTCAATTAGCTGTCAAATGGCTACCCATGAGGTATTGTATATAAAATTAAAATTTAGCACGTAAAGCAACAATAAAAGGGACACTACAACTGCAAAAAAAGAAAACAGCTATTTCCATTTTCCCCATATTTTAGCTCATCGGCCGGCGTCAGTCGTTCGGTGTCCGTCCACATTTTCAAACGACACCTCCTCTGAAATCGCTGACCCTTTAAAACCAAACTTTGTCGGAAGCATAAGTGGCTAGGAGGAACGAACTATTGTTCAAAGTTTTTGGCAAGAGTTATTCCCCTTGCTGTGGGGCTAGTTTTTCTGATATAACCGTAAGGATCCTGATTAGATGCTGGGTTACTCGGTGTCGCATCTGGATTCAAACTGTTTGCATAGTTAATGCGACATTGCCAGCGAAAAAAAAAGTTAAAGCAGAACAAAAAGTAGAACAGAAAGCTTCTAACTTAATCGTTTACTCCATATATACGCCTTCCTACGTATTTGCAAACAGAGTAGACACAGACCAGACGACTCCTGTAGGAACTGCCAGATCAGAGGTGGCTATGTTTGCTTAGGGTATAATATAGATATGATTCTACAGTTTCTGGCATGGCCACACTTTCTTGCGTTCATGTGCTATTATAATAATCTAACAAATATTCATGTGGTCATTATTTCTTACATGAATATTCATGGAGTAAAGAGTTACAGAAGATTTCCAACATAACTGTTTGTCCCGTATAAAGATATCACATGACTGACCCTAAACCCTAATCTTTATAAAACAAAGGAGGAGATGCATTGGTAAATCAGATATGGAACTGATATATCAGAAGGATATGCAGCATTTGAATTATACAGATTTACAAATTTTAAAACAAATGTTGGAAATTCATCGTGTTGTTTCGAGTTTCAAACTTGATATGGTCTCTTTATAAGTCGAATTAAAGGTTTATCTATCTAGTAGTAATTAATATTGCACCGTATCATAACCAGTTTAACCTGTTTTCCAAATCAGCTAAGGATGAATATTGTTTAAAGTTACTATTTTGGAAGAGTTTATTGAACTATTTATATTCCGGTATATGTAAAAGTCACTTTGTGAAACCATTGTGATAAATAGAGCATTTGTTCTTAGAGGAGCAAATGCTCTAATTATCACA
The DNA here is from genome assembly GCA_963576725.1 of Azorinus chamasolen. Classification (NCBI taxonomy): domain Eukaryota; kingdom Metazoa; phylum Mollusca; class Bivalvia; order Cardiida; family Solecurtidae; genus Azorinus; species Azorinus chamasolen. The sequence goes on along the minus strand of OY755236.1, from coordinate 66,826,787 downwards.
ATGGTTTCAAACTACAAAATACTCAATTTTTCCTTTTCTCCAGTTAATGCTCCTTTTCGGTAGATTTATTCAAAGAGGTTGTATCTAACAATACCCTATGAGGTAATGGGTTAAGAGGACTGATATATTTTTCATGCACCCGCTGAGCATAGTCGCAAGGAAAAATAATATGTTCCTTCAGGTATTTTGAGTCTATATGCTTACAAACGTCGAGATCTTCCTTCAGCACAGCTAATTTGTATGATAAATCCCAGAATAAATAAAGATTTTATAAATGACATGTCAAACAGACTAATTTAAAATCCCCCAATCCTATCTACACAAATTGATTTCTGTTTTCTATAAGATGCATTTATCGATTTGCCGATCTTAAAATAAAAAATGACAATTTGTTTTAGGTATTGGCCTCATGTTTTATTGTTAGAGAATGTTCACCCCAGTTCCACACACTTCTAAATCCATGAACATTTCAAAGAGGTGAGTAACATGTATGACTGATGATGATTGAAATGGTCAACAGATAAATATAATGTAATAAAAAATATATAAGTTGGGAAATGTATCAAAAACTTTAATAACAGGTAATAGCAAATATCTTTCTAAACAGTAATAGTTTACATAAAATGATTTAAAGTAATTCTAAGAATGACACGCTTTCAATCTCAAGTTTGTTAAAATGTGATAATGATTGAAAAGAAATATCTATAATTTATTGTCGATCTCAGTATTGAATCTCTTTTATAAATATCATTAAAAAGTGTCAGTTCAACTTGCCATTGCGACACAGTTTCTGACCATTCATATAAAATCCATTGATAAGTAACTCGGGTGAATATTAATCATTATCGGGGTGAATATCAATCATTCTCGGGGTGAATATCAATCATTCTCAGTTATGAATATTAAGTTACTGTAAAACCTCTCTAAACCGGAATTCCAGTAGAGAATAATTTAGATACTTGTAGGCAGTTGGCTGCGTAATGCAGGGTGAACGTTATGCAGAAAGCTTTCTGCATGACTTTCACCCTGCATTAAGACCGATATTTATACTAAATATAACGTCCGGTTTAGAGGGGTTTTTCTGTACTCATTAAAAAAAAATTAGGGGTGTATAATCTAATCAGGTTCACAATTTACATACGGTGAAGATCCTGGTGAGACACCACATTCTGACATGAATGCAAGAATTTGTCCAAGGACCTAGATCGTCATGAAAGAGAAAATCTATGTCTAAAGAACATATTAAAATTTGACGATGTTTTATATTGCCGAGAATTCAAACGCTAACTTTGCTGAGAATTCAAACGCTAACTTTGCTGATAATTCAAACGCTAACTTTGCTGATCATTCAAACGCTAACTATGCTGATAATTCAAACGCTAACGTTGCTGATCGCCTATGGAACTTAACTACGGCTACGTAACACGTTTAGTACTGGGTAGTCGACGTACCCAAAGTTTCGTTAATATTCGTATCATTGTGTAGATGATTTGCATGTACTCCAATGTAAAAAAACATTCAACGTTTTATTAAATAAAAATGTTCTGATACTATTAGCCGCATATTGCTATTGGATACATGTACTATACAGAAATAAATGGGTTCTTCCTTGGTGATTTATTTGATAAAATGCATTCAAGACTGATACTGTCCTTCGTTAACTAAAATTTGATCATTCCTCGTTCTTCGAACTTAACCTTAACCTGCCGAATAGTTAAAACTGTCCCCACTAATTAAATTTTGATAGGTCAAAAGGTTTATTAAATGTAATCACTGACTAAAATGACTTTATGAATTCGTGCAGATAAAAAATTTCCCCAAATTGTCATTTAGCTCGACACTGTTTGCAACGCTCTTATATAGTCAGTTCCCACACATTAAGAGTTAAATGTTTATGAATGCATATGATAGTGATGTGTCTAGAGGATAGGACAGTCTTTAAAACTCATTAATTCAGGGAGAATATTAAGCTGTCAAGGATAGTGCGAAATGAATGATGGTAAATGAATGTGAAGAAGCCAACTGAAGTGGAAAAAGTACTGGGAAATCAATTCCGAAATCAACCTATTAAAGTAAATATATTTCACTAATATATAGGTTCGCACGTTGAACAAGTGAAAACATATTCGAGATAGACATGAAATATATGTACATTTGTATACGCTTTGTCACGCCTCAAACAGGGCAGACCCAGATGATAAGCCCATGCAGGTACGGCCAAACCAGGGCCTGTTCTGTTTGTTTATGAATTTCTTATAGATCTGTCTATGCAGTGTCTACCAATACAAAACAAACACACTGTGTACATTTGCAATTATAAAAAATCAGCCGATAGCTATGCATGATGACATAATTTCTAGCGTAAATATTCAACATGGAAAGGGTTACGAAGATGATATCTTAATTGAATGTCAAAACACCTATAGAACGCATGCACTATGCAATACATATGTATAATTTAACCTTTAGCCTGCTACGGGCGGATGACTGAATGCATATGCAAACAGTTTGGGTCCACTCTGATTGCATTTTGGTAGACACATTGATTTTAGCTTGATGTTTGAAAATGTAGTAGGTGAAACATTCTGTAAAATGATTGGCTCAGCAGGCTAAAGGTTAAAATAGAGACAGAAACATAAGATGGTTGAAATAGGGACACAGGAGACAAATGTTTGAAAAAGCAAAGAATCACACACGATACGAGAACAAAGACACACAATAGGCACCCAGTACATTCTTATCTAATATACTGACATTTTGTAATTAAACACATTGCAGTTGAATTCATGACCATGGGTAACTCGGTGTCTCATCAGGATTCAAACAGTTTGATATTCTGGGTCCATGCTTATAAAGCTTTAAGCTGAGTCTGAGTTTCGTTCTCAAGCTTTTGATTGGTCAGATTTGACCAATCAAAAACTTGAGAACGAACTCAGACTCAACTAAACGTTTTATAAGCATGGACCCAGATTACGGCTTTGCAACGAAATGGATGAATATGTATATGGAAATACTGTAAACCCCGTCTAAACCAGAATCTTAACAGGGAAGTGTTTAAGGCTTTGTTTTGGAAGGTTGCTAAATAACGCTGGGCGAAAGTCCTGCGCAAAGCTCCTGTTTGGAGTTTTCTACATGACTTTCATACTGCATCAGGCTACCGTCTATTTTAAGCTGTCGCATGCCTTAAAAAGCGGCATGGATACTAATTCGAACGCCCGATGTTTATTTTTTAATATACTTTCTACGGATGACAAGCGCTTGACAAACTAAAGCTTAATTATAAACACACTTCAGACTAATAAAATGATAATTGAATACGTGTATTTGGCATGAATATATACATGTTGCTTCATTACTACATTAATGAATAAAACGGGGTTGGCCCGAGTTTAACATATTCATTACCGATATCAAAATGTCTGAAAAGGATCTTAACAATAGAACCCAAATTGTTTTTGTTATTGTCTCACTATATACACGTATGTTCATTTTGTCAAAACAAAACTATACCGACTAGTATAATATTTTGTTATCTTTGCGCACTAACAGCGGAATGGCGATTACCTATGCAAACTGTTTGGACTCAGTTTCGCTGGACCCAGCCTTGTCAGGACCCAAACTGTTTTGACCCAGTCTCGTTATGACTCAAACTTTTAAAACCCAGTCTTATCAGGACCCAAACTGTTTGGACCCAGTCTTGTCAGGATCCAAACTGTTAGAACCCAGTCTTGTCAGGACTCAAACTATGTCAGGACTAAATCTATTTGGACCCAATCTTGTCATGACTCAAACTATTTGAACCCAGTCTTGTCAGGACTCAAACTGTTAGGGCCTAGTCTTGTCACCGGTGCAGCAGATGGCAATTACTAAGGGACGTCCTTTGCTCTATAAATGATAAACATTGGGTTAAATGTCAAACTGATTTGATAATGGCAGTCAATCAACGTACTTTTCCAGTTACCAAATAGTTTTGCAGAAACTATTTTACAACTGCGTTAAGATATTGGACCGCAAATTCGCGTTTCTAATAAAACGCTTCTTTTCAAAGTACGTAATCAATGTCGATGTAGTCAGAATGGACGATTATAGCACACACAGAAAACAATTATACGTGACCGTTTAATCGTTTATGTTCCTGGTATTTAATCATGAATCGTCAGTTAATGTCTTCAGAATTATATAACGTACCCCCGAGTCTATACTACATAGCTACAACATCGTTTTTAATGTAGAGTACAATAATTCAACGTTAACTAGCTACAACATGAAGTTTACTGTATAATACACTATTTCAATGAAACGATGCAAGCCGTTTCTCTTACACCATAAGTACTGATCATACAAATTCAAACAATCAAATCCCATCCCATACCATATCGAGCATCCAAAACGCGCTACGTGCATAGGACGCAGTCTTTGGAAAAGAAATCCATGTACTTCCATAAATACGTACATAGGCGGACCCAAGGAGGGAGGGGGCGTAAGTCATTTTAAGCCAAACGCACAGTTCTGACTTTTATCAAACTCTATTTTAAAAAATCGTCAATTTCCTAAATGTTATTTTGAATCTTCTGTCGAAAATAATTAACGAACGCATGAATAAACAGGTCATGCACGTCATGCCACGCTAACATATATTATCTTACCTGCTGCTACACTAACAAGGTTCCGTAGACTAGTGGTTGTGGCTTAGTTTATCTTGAGGTTGCGAGTTCAAATCCCGAACGAAGCCACTTTTTTCCTTTCTCTTTTTCTTCCATTTACGACACTCTTCTAGGTGTTTTTTCATTACAAATATAACAGCTCGAGGAGTGCTTGTCTAAGCATTCAAAATTACCAAAGTCCAGGAGCTTCCCTGCCAGGGCTTTGCCCTGGATCCACAGGGATGTGTGTGGGGCGTGTTCCAGCGTACCTTTCTGTTTTACGCCCCCATCTAACAACAAATCCTTGATCCGCCCCTGACGTATACTCTGACCAATCTTACTGTAATACTCTTCTCAACCCGTGTCCCGCTGTTATATAAGTTATAGCAGTATAACATACAGTAGATTCTCTCTAATGCCATTTCTTAATCAATTACGGGAGCGTAGCTGAAAACAAATGTAATGCTCGCACCGTGTCTATATGGGGACAGGGGAGAATTAGTTAGTTTTGAAACAATTACAATAAATACAGCATTTGCTCCTACAGGAGCAAATGTTTTATTTATCACGATTGTTTCAAAACGTGCCTTTTAGAGAGACGTCAAAATGCGACACTATGAGGGAATGGGTTAAATCTTACATGGCAAGACAGAACATTTATCTAAGTCAACCCCACTTAGCCTTCGATATTTGTTGCATTTTAGCCATGATTATGTTTTCACATTTCAGATTGATTTTACTGTTACGCACGTGCGTAAGTGCGTATCGCTTAGCTACACCATTTGATTAACATGGAATACTTTCAAAGCAGACGGTTACTTATAATGCAGAACAAACGTAATACAGAATGTTCCCATTGAACATTTCTACGTAACCTTCGTACTGCATTAAGCTACCACCTGTGATGTAATTATACGATGTGACGTGATTTGATGAGATGTGGTATGATACTGTGCAGTAGTATGTGGTATGTTAAAGTACATAATATGATAGAAATGAATTCTATAAGTATTTTACAATTAGTAACTTTAAGTGGTGTCGATATGATTATTTATCGACCTGTTAAAAAATAATAAAAACCTATAAAAAGTCAATACAGTAGAACCCCTCTAATGCGACCACTTAATAAACATGGGTGTTTTTACAAGCAAGTGGTTGCTTAATGCAGGACAAAAGTAATGCAGAAAGCTCCTCCTCCACTTGCCTCTACCACTCAGAATTATATATCTTTTAGGTGGTCGCATTAGAGGGTTTTTACTGTATATGTTTCATTATCAAATACAGCCTACGTTGGATCCCAATGCATTTACAAGGGAGAATACATTTTAACGAATTATAATGAACGCGACGTAATGACATAGTAATGTCATTTGCTGACAATTCACGTCGATTAGTTAACGTTATGAAATGGTACCTGGTTAGATGTTAGGCAGCAGTTACTTGTCATACTCCTTAAGCTTCTGCATCTATTGCTGTTTACTGCTTTGTATTAACTGCATCCTGGCTGAGGTAGTTTCCGTTTTTACTGTGCCTTTAACGTAGTTAAACGCTTTTACTGTTTTAAGTGGCGTCATAATTTTTACGTATCATCCAAGCGATTTCTCACTTTGGCTATTACGTACCCAGTTAATACGTATTTAGACTATGCCCAAGAACCATTACCGTAATTGATTACGGTTCACGTGACCACATTAGAACCAATCAAAATAACAAACAAATATAATTTAACCATTTCAATGCTCCTAGAGGAGTCATCTCACCAGTGTCTGCACCGTTTGTCATGTTACACTATCTCTGAATGTTCACACGGTAGGTTTGACCTGTTAGAATGTAGGAATAGTCCATTAATTGGAAAAATCAGCGTTGAAAGCGTTAATATTAATTCGCGTTATCAAGCATTACTTTTAACATTTTCAAGTCGGCCGTTGTTATTTTATGTTTTTCTTTGTGTTTTACCGTCAATTAAACATTTTGTCAAGTATTTATATCGAGACGTTCATCTCATATTTGTAGATGCAGATTGAAAGATAAAGTTTAATACATCGCACAAGAAGTAAGTTAGGTACAATAGTTGCAAATGTTATGTTAAAGCACATTGTTGTAGTGATGTAGGTTTTATGTTGCGTTAACATAATCTTTACTGAAGAGATTTGAGATTATTCTAGTTTACTGTCATAATGAGTATAATAGAGAGTGGATAACAATTAAGCGAAGAAAATGTGTATCACAGTAGAACCTGTCCTAAGCGCCCATTCATTTATTAAACATAGTAGTCGTAAAAACAGGATGATGCTTAACTCATTTTCTCATAGACTATTTAGACCCTATCTCTTTGAATTAATCTACCAAAAGGAGCATGAACTATAGAAAAGGAGAATTAGTTTTGAAACCATTGTGATAAATAGAGCAAATGCTTTATTTATCACAATGGTTTCATTAAATCGGTTTTATAGAGACGCAAAAAAGCGTCAGTAGTAGAGGATAGGTTAATGCACGGCAAGCGTAATGCAGAACGCTTTCTGCGTTACTTTTACACTGCATTAAGCTACCACCTGCCTTTGAGACGCATAACTAGACATATTTTGATGGTCGCTTAAGACATGTTCTACTATATAGGATAAAGGGCGAATATATTCGAACAGAATATGTGCGAGTATACGGATAATGTCACCACATTAGAACCAATTAAAATAACAAATTTAATTTAACCATTTAATTAAACCATTTCAGTAGTCACGTATGCCCTTTGCTAAAGGTGAAGGCCCGGACGAGAAAGCTCCTAGAGGAGAAGTCTCATCAGGATATACACTGTTTGTCATGTCACACTTTTCCTTTTAAAGAAATCCTTGAACAGCCACGATAAACTTGACCTGTTTGAATATTGGAATAGTCCATTCAAAATTCAGCAATATTTGCATACGAGAATAGTGACTGTGTAAGTATTTCTTATAGTAAATCCCGTGGGCTAATGCAATAAACACCCGCCTGAGACTCTGATCGAAGATGTGATTGTGTACATGCTAGGGAATACGTATTCCTTATCGCAATTACATGTGCACTGTAAGCAAGTTTTGTTTTTGTAAACACCAACTACTGCATGATACATTGAGATAAAGTAATTTGTAGTTAATGTATGCAGTTATTATTAGTTTGCTGAAGAACTGAACTGTAAAGATTCATCAAATAATGCATTAATATCTATTTGTAAAACACGGTGAACAGAAATGTTCAAATCCCTTTTGACGTACTTTAAAAAACGACTTTTTCAAAGTATGACATGGTGATCTAAATTTTAATGCAGTTTGAATTTATGTTTAGTGTGTTGTTACATTGCATAGTTTTCAAGCAGGATTCATTTCAAATTGGATACAACGTTGAGTATAGGACTTGATGTATCAGACGACTACGGTATTCAGCTAAAATAAATATCTGTTTGAAAACCCAGCGAAAGGTGAATGAGAGATTCAGACGGAGTTCTATCTAATCATAATTATATTGCTTTAGTAGTAGGCAATGATCTTGAAGCAGACGGCAATTGCAGACTAAATATAGAATATTGATTGAAGAGTGAACGCACCTTTTCATTCATCTATCTTTTCTGCTGTGTTGATAGAGCACGAACTCTGTTGTCAGTCCGATTCCGTATCTGCACCTTCTTCTGTCGTTGCCAATTTATCTCTGTCAAAGCAGCAAGTTCCCGCGAGAAATTGCGAGACTTCGATCCGGCGCGCAGCAGTATGAGGATTATAAAACATTTGGTAGGTCGTATAAATGTAGGATATCGTGTTTAAATATACACAAAGTTTGCGCTTTATTTAAGCAGTACATAAAAGTTGGATATATAAATGCTTACCATTTCGGAAAAGGTATACGTATTCGAATATTGGAGTTAAAATTCACAAAAGCTACAGACTTACAAAGTTTTACTTGCATCGTGGCTTTAAAATCTGGTCAAGTAATGTGACAAAACAATATATCTTAGTAAATAAACACGGTACGCGGTGTCTACTAGCTTTGTGAAAACAAGTGAAATATGTCTATCGACTCACTGTTGTAGTGAGTATTCATCTTTTGGAGAAAATAAGCCATGACGCGTTTCCACTATTGGTTGAAATAGGGGAGAAAATACTTCAGTGCCTGTCAATCAACAACTTCCCCACACAACCGAAAGAAGTCAGTGATCACGTGATCGAATAAAGCGGGCCACGACTGTAGCAGTGAACAGTTTCATTAAGCTTTTCCTAGGATAGGAGGTTCGGATACTACTAGTCTTACAGGGGAGAACTATCAACAGTTATGGTGATGGTGAGCAAAATACCGGATTGCAGTGAATCATTTTTGTGTCTTTCTGTTTCTTAACACACAATAAGGTCCATGACCAAATAAGAAATCAAGTTGAGTCGCCGGGAGGCAGGGATATTTTACCGGGTTCTTGTACATAGAAGACGCCACATGCTGAAGATGCCGACTGTATTAGCTCGTCATCTAATCATTATGGGGATAATCACACTTGTTCACGGTAAGCATCAATTTTCTTGGCATGCAGTGTGTATACTTGAAGCAATAAAATCATTCCCGTCATATTAGCCAGAAGACCGAGAATTCAAATGTCAATGCCACATAATGCCTACTCCAAATACCTATACTCAGATAATGTTTAGTTACATCATAATTCTGTACTATCTTTATGTTAAAAGATGGACAAAACGTTTATATGTATCCCCTCGGCTAAATTTAAATATTTTCATCTCAGCGGACTTTCAATCTCAGTGCCACGAACTTTGAATCTTAGAGCCAAACAATTTGAAATTTGATAAGATGACGAAAATGTGTGTGCGTCTCATGTAGATTCAGGGTCCATGCTTATAAAGCTTTTTAGTTGAGTCTGAGTTCATTCTCAAGCTTTTGATTGGTCAGATTTGAGTTCTCAAGCTTTTGATTGGTCAGATTTGAGCAAAAGGCTCAAATCTGACCAATCAAAAACTTGAGAACGAACTCAGACTCAACTAAAAGTTTTATAAACATGGACCCAGATTGTTTGCGAAGGTTATTACGAACTGGTTAACCCTGTCCCTGTTCTTTGTTAATTTCAAATTTCAATACCTACTGAATATCCATGGCCCAAATAATTATTATGATATATGGAAGGTAGAACAATGTAGCCACTTTAGAAATAGACCTATCAAATTCCATTACCAAACAGAGCAGACCCTGATTAGACGGCTCTTATAGAAGCCGTTTAATATGGGTTAATAGCGAAATAAAGGTGAAATAGTATCGCTGAGCGATGAATTGTGTTTTTATAATATCACCAAGAGGGCTGAAATCTTGTCTTCAAACGATGATTTATCTTCGAATTTGTGATCAATTATGCAAAACGTACGGGCGAAAATCACAAGAAATCGATATTATCTTGCAACCGGACAATATGTCAGGTTTTAAACAGCGTAGTAGGAAACCGTTAGGGACTCTTTAATTCAACATTACTGTCTCTTGAATATTTCTATTTGTCTGATAGGTCGCCAGTTATATATGTATTCTTAAATAGTTTTAGAGTTTTCATTGATTTACTCCGATCTAAAGGGTTTTGAATATATCTCAATCATATACAAGAACTGTATATTTTAAATAAATAAAACTAAGCGTGGCGAGAACTATTTACTGCGTAAAATGTTAACTGATATTTATGTAATGTCAAGTTGGTAATGAATTATATAAGAAATACAACTAATATATCACGGTATAATCACAAACTGAGTTGTATACAACCATTACACTGAATCGAGTTTTAATATTAATGGTTTATAAAAAATTAAGCTGTTTGAAACGTTCACCGTTTCACTAGAATTTCAATAATTTTAAACAAAAATCCACAATAGTAATAATAATAATCATACATGCATACACTATAATTGTTATCAGCTTACATTATAATATCTATCACATGTTTGGCAAGTTCATCAGAGCAACAGACAAAAGTGCGTACTCAAATACATACATGCATACTAAAATCGCCATTTCTCCGCCGACCCTATGTTGTGGCCAATCTTTAGGATCGTGGAGGAATAAAGGAGTTATTCTTGAAAATATTTTAATTTACGCTTCTTATCTGGATCTCTGTTTATGATGAATCGTCATGTAGTAACAAAGAGTCTCAAATAAGACGTGTACCAGTCTGGTTCAATCTGAATATTACCCCTCGACCTCTTAGACTCTATCTGGTTTACATTCAACAAGACAAAGAACTCATTCTAAGCAATACCCATAAGTTTGGCGGAAACTATAAAACAGTAATATCTCGCTAATACACCCACTCAACTTAAGTATAAGTCTAGTATTTTGAAACTGGTGTAGCATAATGCAGGGAAAAAACTACAGTAAAACCTCTCTATAACGGCCACTAAATTGTGGTAATTAGTTGGTATTTAGGGCAGGTGACTTTCACCTTGCTTTAAGCAGCCACCTGCCTGTAACACAAAATACTTTATGTAATTTAGTGGCCGTTATAGAGAGATTTTACTGTATACAGAACATTCTGTATTACTTTTGCCCTGTAGTAAGCAACCATCTGCTTTTTTCAGACCGCTATGTTAATACATTATGCAGTCACATTAGCGAGACTTTAATTACTCTATTAGAAATGTAATACATGCATCTCTTGTATGGAGTTCTTCGTATTGTTTGGATACAGCTAAGACACCGAGTACTTTGGCATCTCTGCATTGATTGACACCCATGTTGTAAGTTAATAGATAAAATAGCCAGTAGACGACAATATATCCCATATGCTCAACAGTAAGATAAATGTAACAACCTGTGTTGTAACAGCTAGTATACCGCTTCCTTAATATAATCGCCTTTTTACGCATTTGAAATAGAGTGGGCCCATATCGGAGCCGTCTTATCAGGGTCTGCCCTGTTTGTTTATGAAAGTATAATAGATTTGACACTACAGTTTCTATTAATACTAAAAGTTATCTTGTACACATGTCAGTATAAAAAATAATCAGCTAATAAATAATCACGATGCCATTATTTATTACATGAATATTCAATAGGAAAAGGGTTAACATATCCATATATCGTTACCAATTCGACAATCGTTAACAATCTTGAAATGAAGTCGGTCTGACTGTTTCGAACAGACTTCTTTCTAGAGGCCGTATTTTTAACGTAAAAACATGATAATGGTCTCAAGGAAATCTCGTCGGTTGCTTACTGATTGCGTTGTTTAATTTGAAAATGTGCTAAAACCCGTATATAGTGTTTCTTTCAAAGTAATTACATAAATAAATAAAACCCGAAATCAAAAGATTTCTGTATTTTCACCAGATCTTAAAATCAATAAGGCTGTTGAAACACAATATCCGAGTCTATACCTCATAAAACCGCTCTGTTGCATATATGGCAATAATCACCAGTTCTTGGTGATTTACTATATAAACATAAATCTTTAGATTACTGAGTCGCCTGTCTGTAAGAATATCATAAAATATGTTATCTCAAGTACTTTTTCAAATAAACCAGAGACCAAACAATGTGTATTCTGATGAGACACAGTGTACTCGGGGTCTCATCTAGATCCAAACGTTTGGCTAAAGTTATCACAAACTCGAAAACAACATGTTATGAACCGCTGCATGAGAACATTTCTTGCCAGTATCTTACAGACTTAAAAGGCCGCCTCATTAGACATGCGTACGCCTAATCACATATGTGTACACCTAATCACACATGCATATTTTGGTCAGGTTCTTTACTGTTTGTCAGTCTTCACCAGCTGACAAAATGCCCATGTAACTGGTAAAAAAAGGTATGCTTTGATACGATATCTATTTTGTATTTCCTGTTTTTAAAACAACGTGGATGCATTTTCCCAAAGAGTAGATCAAATCATAACATACTGCTTACTGTTGCGTAGTAATACATGCATTATTTTCCTGCTGTGAAGTTGTCGTCTGCCGAAAATCTCGTCTGCTCTTTTTTAACCCTTTTCTCCATGAATATTCATGTAAGAATTCAGGACATCATGAATACCGGTAATAAATTAGATTAATTGTTATAATAGCAGATGGACAGAGTAAGTTTAGGTCATGGCAGAAACTATAGAATCATATCTATATTATAGCATAAGCAAACAGAGCAGATCCTATTGAGAGGGCTCCTGTAGGAGCCATCTGATCTGGATCTACTCTATTTGCAAAGACTTAGAACAGCGTTTATATGGAGTAAATGGTAATGTTTACATCAATTTGGTATGCATTTCATTTGTTATGTCATACATATGTTAGATCATACATGTGTTAGATCATACATTGTTAGATCACATCGTAATGAGATATCGAGTTTAGTTTTCAAGCTTTATAAATTAATAGTAGGACAATGATTAATGTATATAGGCACTGGACCATAAAGTGCGCGAACTGAGTATATAAGACCTTTGAAAACAGTATAGACCCTGATCAGATGATTCCCGAGGGACCCCCTTTCATGGTCCTCACTGTTTGACTTTAAAATAGTTTTCTTTAGCATAGAGGAACCATGGAAAAATATACCCCAGTCACTAGGAATCGGAATAGAACAAGACAAGCCGTTTAGCCCACTTCTATTTCAGGGTATATATGAGGTTAACTACTAGAGAAATTGGAAAGGAACCATATTTTACTAGCTTCCAACATATATCACGTATTGTGTGGCTGAATGGGAAATGTATGCATGAAACTGCCTGGTCGAATACAACTAGTACAGTGCGTAAAAACTGAATACAACAATTGGTCATAGATGTGACAGAATGTGTCGTTAGTGTCCGTAAACAGTATAGACAAAGTGTAGTCATAACATTCCAAATAAAGTTTCTAATAATATCTATTTATTGCGATTTACAACTTCTGCATAATTGAACCTAGCTTTATGTACACCAACCAAACTTTTTATGGGGATTCAACGAGTAACATTCGGTCTCTTAGTATTGGCTCTTCTTTGTACTATTAAATGAAGAAACAGGTCCAGATAAGATGCGTAAATTAAACTGTTTTAAAGAATAACTTCTATATTTCACCACCATACCCTATCATCTTCGAGACGATTCTAAAGTGTTCACAAAATGGTAGTATTTGAGTACGCACCTCTGTAGCTCAGAAGGAATGATGAACGTGTAATTTTGAATTTGATCAAACGTGTTAGCGTTTTTATAACTCAATTCTATTGTACAATGTACTGGAAGCTATTCATATTTTGCAAAACTTTATACAACAGGATACAACGTCTTGTTGCGTTGTTGTTGCTGTTGCTGTAGCTTTTAATGTTTATGTTGAGCTGAATGGGATTTATGCGGTATTCGGTGTTAAACAGTTGTGACTGTCGCCGTGTCAGTGTCATTGTCCATGATCAGGGCATACAATGTCCAATAGATACCAACAACTTCAATATCTAACATAACAAACAACGCAGACCGTAATCAGCCTCGGCTTTCGAAGGTGGCGGTTGATCTTAATTATAACCCATTAGAAATGCCGACATTTGTTCCGCGTAAATCCTATAGTGCAGTCGGATCTTCACCAGTGTTAGGTATTCAGTCAATTTGTATAATGATTATATATGTGCTAATATCTAATTGAGAATGAATGTGAGGACTTTCGTTTTATTAAGTCTACGTTGCACTATAGAATTCCGGGCGTGTTTTCCAAGTAAGTCCAGTTGAGGTTATCTACGAAAGACCGGTGGTGACTTCGAACTTCAAACTCCGCACTTCAGACTTCAGCCTCAAACTTCAACCTTCGAGAGACGATTCTTAAGGGTGGTCACAGTATAGGGTTTGGTGGAGAAATGACGATTTTATTAGTTGGGTACGCAGAGTTATCTGTGACTCTGGAACCTCCAACTTGGGATAGAACCCGATTGAGTCGCGTACGTGATATGTTCAGATGTACAGATGTTCTGAGAGTCTCACATTTGATACATTTCTTTTCGAAAACACTACCAGAGATGCAAACTGTTGGGTTACTCGACGCCTAACGGGGTTCCAACTTTTTGCAAACTTGCGCGGGCTCATTCGTAGAGCGCTAAACATTAATTAAAAAAGCCCCCTACTGCAAAGGTTAGTTTTCCTCGTGCATCCCTGTCCGACATGTCCTCTTCTGAAATGCGGGACACCCAAGTTAGACTATCAAATATGGATGAACTCTCCGTTCACACACTGCTCTTAAGACAATACATTTTACGGGCACATCTGCAATTCAAGATGATATACAGTAAAATCTCTCTAAACCGGACTTTTAAATTAGCACCAATGCCGGACTGTAAGGTGACAGCTTAAGGCAGGGTAAAAGTCATATAGAGCTTTCTGCATGAATTACATCTTGCAATAAACAGTCACTTGCCCAAAAATGTCTAAATTCTTATTTACTAAAATTCCGGTTTACATAGCTGTTACTGTAGATTACTCTCAACACTGAGACCTCTTACATGCTTACAATGGTCCATTTTCCTACCTTATTAATCTCGCAGTCAAAGGAAAGGGAATTACGATTCAATGTAGTCAGTAATGCTAAAATGATAAGACTGTCATGAAAACAATAACCTTTACATTGGATACTGAACGTACAATATGAAAACAAATAAAAACACTGTACACCAGAAGCATTAGTTGAAAATATCTAAATGCTGTATTTAACATTTTCCTCCATGAATATTCATGTAAGAAATAATGATGCCATGAATATTAATTTCATTAATGTGTTATAATAGCACGCGGACACAGAATGTTTTGGCTATGGCAGAATCTGTAGAATCAGAACTATATGATTTCGTAAGCAAACAGAGCAGACCCTCATCAGACGGCTCCTATATATAGGGACCGTCTGATCTGGTCTACTTTGTTGGCGAAGGCGTAGAAAAGGCGTATTTATGGAGTAAAGGGTTAAGGAAGAATTCCGATTGCCGTCTTTACCTTTAAACTACTGATATGATACAGTAAAACATCTCTATAACGGCCACTAAATTACATCAAATATCTTGTGTTAAAGGCAGGTGGCTGCTTAAAGCAAGGTGAAAGTAAAACAGAACGCTCCTATAGGAGCGTTCTGTTTTACTTTCACCTTGCTTTAAGCAGCCACCTGTCCTAAATACCAACTAACTAGCACGATATAGTGGCCGTTATAGAGAGATTTTACTGTAATTTTACACTATCCTTCATCCCCTACATTTTTAAAATTCAAGCTATAATCAGTTTAAACCAAAATGCATTCAGGGTGTCAATCAGCGAGACGCCGAAACTGTCCAAACTGTTGCCAAGGTAATCATAGATCGGCCGGCTAAAGCTTAACGCAGACTAAAGATTAGAACCAAATAATGTTATACATGTAGTTGTCCAGACATTGCATGTTTAGTATTCATGACTTTAAGTAGAATCTGTTTTGAGCGAGCGACCATTCATTTATAGAACGTGTGAGTCTTAAAACGCAGATGGTTGATTAATGCAGAACAAAACTACATGTAATACAGCAACAATTCCAACAGGAGCTCTCTGTATTACTTTCGATCTGCATTAAACAGTCTTAAAAATACCCATATGTATGCCTCTTTTGAATGGTCGCTTAAGACAGGTTCTTCTGTATTTAGAAGAGGACGACAGTTAATTTCACTACTCCAATAAGAATGAAAGTAAATGTTGCCTAATCACATTCCGGAAATGAGTCGCTTGTTTGTTTAGCCTCAGCCTTTACATTGGTTTATGTAAATATTCAAAGAAATATATAACTACAAAGCTAAATAAATATTTGTACACGGGAAATAAGTTAACACCGGGAATTTGTGTTCTGTAACACTTGATTGAAATGCAGACGTTGTTAGAATGTGAATTGTTGAAACCTGTTTTACATATTTTAGTATACATCAGACATAGGTCAATATCAATAACTGAGATGCACCAGCGGAATAAATAATCTCCGTTAACTTCTCTCCCTGTTGAATACCCATGTAAGAAATAATTACATGAATATTTATTTGCTGAATTTCTATAATGGCATATGTACACAGGCCTTTTGTGTATTGTTTATAAACTGTAGAGTCAGGTCTATTATAATTCCATAAGCAAATAGAGTACATGTAGACCCAGATCAGACGGTTCCTATAGGAGCCGTCAGGTCTCGGTCTACCCTGTTTACAAATGCATAGTACGCGTTAATATGACGGAAGTTATAACTGTTTGGTTGTCATGAGTGAACGTGTTTTCACCAATGAGAACAGTTAGACCAAGATGAGACGCTGGGAAATAGAATGCGAACTGTTTGATACCGTTGTTAAGTTTTTAACTGTTTGAAACCGTGTTTATGTTTAAACTGTTTGAAACCGTTTTTTATGTTTTAATTGTTTGTTACCGTTGTTATGTTTTTGACAGAAAATCAAAGAAAAGAATCACTAATATAGATTGAAGCACATGTTGCAGACAGTAATGTTGGATTAAAGATATACTCAGGTCATATTTTACCAATTTTCTGTAACAAAATGTCTTCAGAATGGGAATCTATTTCATTTGAAATATATATATCTAATGTAAATGAGTATGGTAAGGAAAGGGTTGTACGTGTGGTTCAAAATGCAAACAATTGTTTTTAAGATCATATCGTGGCTTGGTGCAAAGCAATTGTAACTCCATCACTTTGTGAAGGAGTTACAATAGTTTTGCACCAAGCCATGGATATACATCATCTTTAAAAATAACAAAAAAAACAACAAAAAAACTTAATATGATAGTATGTCGTCTGTTTAAAAGGCTATTATTTCATTTCATTTTGAAACCTGCACCCGTGTTAACAGTTTGAATCCTGATAAGATGATGAATTGTTCGGCATGTGTTTCATTTCATAATACAGTAGAACCTGTCTTAAACGTCCATTAATTTATTGAACATTGGGGTCTTAAAAAGCAGGTGCTTGGTTAATAAAAGGTACAAGTAATGCAGAAAGCTCCTATAGGAGCTTTCTGCATTACTTGTAGCCCGTATTACTTTTGACCTGCACTATGCTACCACCTGCCTTACAGACTCATATTTAGACATATTTGGATGGTTACTTAACCTTTAGCCTGCTGTGGGCGGATGAGTGAATACCTATGCAAACAGACTGGACCCAGATGAGACGCCGAGTAACTGGGCGCCTCATCAGGATCCAAACTGTTTGACACTCTGATTGAATTTTGTTAGGCACATTGATTATAGCTTGAATTTTGAAAATGTAGTAGGTGAAAATATCTGTAAAAATAATTTGCTCAGCAGGCTAAAGGTTAAGACAGGTTTTACTGTAGTTTGTAAAAGGCATACACATGTAACCCATATCGCGGGAAAAAGAACTAAACGAATGGAATGTATGATAAACTATTACTCCCAGGTATCTTGGTCGTTATACGTGACAAGTACCTGCCTCTCTTAGTATAAAGTGTCTGAACAACAGGCTGGTATTAGACAACTTTAGTTTTATCGTGATATATACTAATGCAATATGATGCAGAACCCCAACATTTTTAAGAATAGTTGCTTTATTTCTCAACCAACCCCTATATTAAGGCCATTGTTTAGAATCGTCTCGCGGGAAACAAGTAATAAGATAATCTAAAGCAATGAAGATCCAGATCAAAGGGCTCCCTTTGATCAGTTTTTCACACAAATCTTTTTTTAAAGGCGTTTATATAGGAGAAATGGTTAACTATTCAGAAAAGGGCGAACTCGTTTAAAGTGTTCAGCAAATAAGAGGTAAAGGGTGTGAATCCCCTGTGGAGTTATGTAAAATATGGACCACCGTCCCCTCATATACAACACGGTTAATCCTGGTCTAATTTAAAAACACGTTTAAAAGATCGAAATTAAGTACTTTTGATATTTTACTAAAATGTGATCCATAAAGCCTGCGACGTTATTTTTAAACGGCGGTATTGCGTGCATGCGTGCGATTGTTTGAGTTGGATTGGGTAATTATGTTTATTTAATTCAATCGTTCGTTTCTATGCGGTTTAAGTACTAAGTTGCTGTATATATGTATTACTTGTATCATGTAAAATTGTTCGTGTAGGCTGATAAATAAATATCTTGAGACCACGGGCTAATGAATCTGACAACAGACTGTTATAGCTTGCTACTATGGCTTATCTCGTGGTCGGGACACAATGTACAATAGGAAATGGTGATTATATCGTGACCACGATAACGAGTCTGCCAATCTGCTAATCTGCCGATCGGAATAGCTAATTTACAATTTGACTATACAATATATTATTTAGAAAGAGAGACATACGTTAATTTAAACTTAATCACAACCTCAACAAGACTAAAGGAATGAACAGATCTAGTGTTTTGTTTAGGATAGAGCGGTTCGATGTAATGTCTGAAATGCCTACAGTAGTACAACGATCAGATGGCGTTGTTTACAAAACAGTGTGTATGTAAACACAGAAAATTAACGATAAGTATAACTGTGGCATGTATATTAGGATAGGAAGAAGTGGTGGAGCCACACAAGTCAACTGCCTGGATTAACCTATACAACATGTCGCAGTTTAATTTATCGTTAATTTTCTGTGTTTACAGACGTACTGTTTTGTAAACAACGCCATCTGATCGTTATACTACTGTAGCTAAGAACACTGCAATTTCGTCTTACAAACACACGGTACATAACTTTTCACAGGTTCCAATTGACGGTAGAAAATAGCCCGATACAATTAGCCATTTTCTCATTGAATATTCATGTAAGAAATAATGACATCATTAATATTGATTAGATTATCGTTATAATGGCACATAAACACAGAATTTCATAAACAGAGCAGACCCTCATCAGACGGCTGTTATAGAATCCTTCTGATCTGGGTCTACTCTGTTTGAAAAGGCGTAGGAATGCGTATTTATGGAGTAGAGGGTAAGGCTTTATTTAAATATAGAAATAGTATAAAGGTAATGCCGCCAGGTTGACCGTCTTTTGTGCCTTTTGTAATATGTTATATCTTGCATTATTTTGTATGTCGCATATGTTGACAGGTTGACCACTCACAGCGTCTGTTACAAAGTAATTGAATTACACGCCAATATTAGAAATTGAGCTTATAGTTTGTTTTAAGCTTTAGATTCACGGGAATATTCACGATTAGCAAGAGTATGGTTAACCCATTCCCTCATAGTGACGCCTTTTGACACCTTTGTTAAAGTCACCTGTTGAAACCATTGTGGTAAATAGATCATTTGCTCCTATAGGCTCTATTTATCACAATTGCTTCAAACTACAAAATTCTAAACAGTTTGCTTTTCTCTAGTTTATGTCCCTTTTCGGCAGATTTATTAAAAAAGGTTGGGTTTAAAAATAGCCTATGAGCGAATGGGTTAAAATTCGTAAATATACGATATCAACAAGACACATCTCATGCTCTTCGTATATAGAGGATAATAAATTACTACTACATTTTATTTTATTTATTACTGAACATATAGGATAATGTACAATCAAGCTCTATTATACGAGTATATAACAAATAATGTATTAAAGTGTAAATAATATAAATTTGAATAATCAAAGGCACGTGACCACTGGTCTATTCCACTAACTCTTCACCAAAAACCATTCTAGAGCAATGGTTACAGTATCCAGATACAGTAAAACTCTCTAAACCGGAATTCTAGAAGAGAAAAAATTATATAGTATGCTTAATGCAGGGTGAAAGTCATACACAAAGCTCCTCTAGAAACAGTTTGCGTTACTATTACCCTGCATTAAGCTGCCACTTGTCTCCAAGAAAGATATTTACACCACCTTTAACGTCCGGTTTAGAGAGGTTTTACGGTATCTTATAAACGTGATATATTAAACTGTTACCTGGTAAATAATAAGCTAATGAATATTCATGAAGTGATCAGTTCACGCTTAACCCTTACTGTGTGGGACACGCATCACTAATGTCCTTTGCAAACATTGCAAACCCATATGAAAGGGCTCCTACATTGGCCCTTTCATGAGAGTCTGCACTGATCGTAATGGTACACATTTCTTTAAAATAAATTCCTAAATATTGACTATAAGCTTGACCTGTTTGAATTTTGGAATAGTCCATTTGAAAACTCAGCATAGTAAGGGTTAAATGTTGATTAGGGGAAGGGTTAATACACAAGTCGCGCATAAATATGAAAGAGAACATGAAACATAAGCAAGCAACAGGCATTATATGACTTCAAAGACACAGAGAATCTTGACCCCTCTGACCTTTTTGACAAACTGTGATATTTGACCAGGCTTATAAAGTTAATACACACGTTACATGAATAAAATTAAGCACATGAAACATGAAAAAACACAATAGAAAAGGGCATTTCTTAATTCAGCTAATATTTACCAACTAGACGAATTTTAACAAGAATCATACTTTACCAAATTCACAAGGTTACAAATATAGTTGTCTGATTTAAATATGCTGAAGGTACACGAGTACTAAAATATAAACACCGTGCATTAACCTTTTCCCTGTTTATTATTCATGAAAGAAATAATATCGTCATGAATATTAATAATCCAAACTATTTAAAAGCATTACAGTAAAACCTAGTAAAGAAGAATTTAGATACTTCAGGCAGGTGATTGCTTAATGCAGGGTGAAAGTCGTGCAGAAAGCTCCTAGAGCAGCTTTCTGCATGACTTCCACCCTGCATTAAGTTGTCACCTGTCTCCAAGACCGATATTTATACTTAATTTAACATCCGGTTAAGAGAGGTTTTACTGTATAAATAAAGGAATTTTGACCGTGGCCGAGAGTGCAGAATCGGATCAATGTAAGCAAACTGAACAAATCCTGATCAGACGGCTCCTACAGGACCCGTCTGATGAGGATCTACTCTGTTTGCGAAATTCGTGAAAATGCGTTTATATGACGGAAAGGGTTAAGACGTTAAGGTAATAATTGATATGTCAAGGGCACGCAACAAATAATTTTACTTGTCCAGGATTATTATATGACACACATGCTCAATGCTTGATTAATATGTGAAGAAATTAGAGGCAAAGCATCTGACAGACATTGAGGGTGACTTATTTGGCGTACAACTCACCTTATAAACTATCATTCCTACACTGTGACCAACGATGCTGTAGATATTGCCCGGATTGGCATTTCTAAAACAATGCCCCTTCTCATTTTACAGAGAGTGGTTCCAAACAAACAAACCTCTGTAGTAATTAAATATAACCAAAGACATTACAGTAACTTGTGAGATGCAAAGCAAAAACCTATAGCTAGCTGGGTTAAACATTTCCTTTATACAAACACTTGTTCACATCTTTGCAAACAGAGTAGACCCAGATTAGACAGTCCATGTAGGAACCGCCTAATCAGTTTCTTTCCTTTTTGGTAATAACATTATTAAAGATCTGATTGTACCGTTTCTACCAGTACCATTGTTTTCTGTGTAATACAGTAAAACCTCTCTATAACTGCCACTAAATTACATCAACTATTTTGTGTTAAATGCAGGTGGCTGCTTAACGCAAGGTGAAAGTAAAACGGAGCGTTCTGTCTACTTTCACCTTGCTTTAAGCAGTCGCCTGCCCTAAATACTAGCTAATCAACACAATTTTGTGGCCGTTATAGAGAGGTTTTACTGTATGCCAATATAAAAATGCATCTGATATATATTCATGATGCCATTATTTCTTATATGAGTATTCAACAGGGAAAGGGCTAATCGTTCTTTATTTTATCTAGATTGGTCAGGGTAATCCAGGAGTGACTCAAAAATAAAAAGGAACAACCCAGCTGAGCAGACACATTTCTTCATACATTGTTCCCGAATAAAATGAATGACTTGAAAGGTTTTCAAGAGAAATAAATTGAGCAAATTGAGTTTCAAGGATTAATGGCGTGCCTTCCTTCCCTCAGTAACACGAGACACACAAATAACCTTTCCCAGTGTTCATACTAAGCCCGATGCTCTAGATGTCTTAAGTTTTATCTGTATACGATTCAAATTTGATATAAATATTTGACCAACGCTGCTTATATTGATGGAATGCATTTTAGCTCTTGTTGCAGAGCTGTTATGTAACAGTATTGAATATTGAAATATAATCGATAGCATAAATGCATTACTTTTGTATTTGAAGTCACCGAACCCTGGGCTTGATAGACGGCTGATTTGCTTTCACTTAACACTTTCCCTCATACATACGTGTTTTCACATATTTGCAAATAGAGTTGACCCAGATCAGACATCTCCTATTGGAGCCGTCTGATCGGGGTTTGCCCTGTTTGCTTATGGAATTCAATATATGTGTTGCTTTAGTTTCTAAAATGGCTACAATGTTCCACTTTCCATATTTCATTATAAACATTTTGTTCCCGAATATCAAGTAGGTATTTGAAATAAACATAGTACAGGCAAAGGGTTAAATCGACAGAAATAATGAAAATCATGCACGTATTTAATCATGCTATTGATCCAGTTATTTCTTGTTTTATGCAAATAACAAACTGCTGGTTTTGTAAGTACTAAATTAGGTAAAAAGGTAGAACCAGCTCAAAACTTTTAACCCTTTCACCGCCGATGTCGCATAAATGCACCACGACAAATAGTGCAGTCCCAGATCAGATGCCGCGTTTTCAAGGCGGCGTCTGATCAGGGTCTTCACTTTTTGTCTCAAACTCTATTTCTATATCTGTGCTTTATTCCTTTGAAATTTTCATTTATTTATCTCATTTTTTTATTGTACCGTATGATTTACCAAAAATTGGATTGCAGACGACAATTAGAAATTTGGCACCGAAAGGGTTAAGAATGAACACAATTAAAGAAATCCAGTTGAAACTATAACGTTTTTAATATTCATAAAGAAAAAAAAGAAAAGTGACATTTCTAAATACTTCAATGACAATTGAGACTAGCCCTGAACAGAGAGTGCCGAAGTCAGCAATATAAATGAAAGCAAATCACCGGGAATCAGCACATACTCCTTGTAGTCTAGTCTTGGAGAAAATATGGTTAGGGAAATCTTGCAGTTCTAACATGAAGAAGATTTGATTTACTTCTGCCTAGTTGGCCAACTAACAACGTTTTATCCATATTGATTTTCCGTTTGAATACAGTGTTTTAGCGATCATGCACTCGTATAGGAAAGAGACAATTAGAACATATTCAATTGAAATATGGGTTGGTCTTGCTCAGAGGATTTTATATTTTATGCAACTCAAGGCATACGCAAGAAATGGACATATACTTTTCACCAGGCCCATCTGGTTATTGGAACTGTAGAACACATGGCACATTGTGTTGATGATATGAGAATATACCGGTTGGCACCATCGTGTCACTCGATAATTCTTTTCACTGAAAAACCATTGCAGTAAATGGTAGATGCTAAGCGGAATATGTTTCTTTCTTTCTGTTTATAATATAAAACATGCATTAACATTTATTTCAACAAAATGTTTGTCTAGTATTCCAGCTAGGAACGACGGAGTGAGATTCTGATTAACACAGCTGTATTTTTCAAGACATAATTATTGTGACCAGGTACGCCATTAATGAAACATTTATTAAAACAATTCACACCAATATCGTGTACGTTTAACCCTTTGAATGTGTGAAACGAGTGTATTGGCATCTGGGATCAGTATAGGAGCACCGTGCGCCACCTACGTTTGACATACTCGTACATATACGTCACAATTTGCTCCCATCTGTGATGTTTGTGCATCATATGTACGAACTAGTCATATGTGTAATAATGCATGGATTGTCGTACCGAGAAGTATGCAAGCTTAATATGACACATGACCTTACCTACAAAGTCATTGTTTGGGTAACTATATAAACAGGTTAGACGTATAAAGTTTCCCAATTATTGTGTCTGCGAAATGTATACAAAAGGTATTTAGAGACAAATAATTAGTTCTATTAGAGCACAGTCTCTACCAATTAAGCATATCAGCGTACGGACGGACGAGCGGAATTACAGTGACAAATCTATATGACCCGCTTCGTCAGTAGCGGTATATTAACAGATTCCGATATGTCGCATTTTCATATAAAACGATAATTTTTATATTTGTTTGTACAAATTTGTTTAAACCTTCTTTCATACGTATGCGTCACATGCGGTGATGCAACGTGCTAATACGAATACGTTACACGTGTGACTTATAAATATGTACAGAGCACACTGACCTTGTCTGTAGTGGTTGTCATTCAATATCGTCTCGAAATTACAGTAAAAACTTGATACTTCGGAATGTAAGGAATGAAGAATTGATGCCTTTTAATATAGGTGGCTGCTTAATGCAGGGGTGAAAGTCAACCCAGATTAAGCTGTCACGTGCATTAAGCTGCCACTTGTCTTACATACCGATACTGATACTTGTTTTATTGTTCGGAGTATCGGGGTTTTACTGTATATCCTTGATACGGAATGGTGTTTATCGTCTAGCCTCTTTGAAAATTCTGTATTCATAGGGTTAACATCGTAATATATTGACTATGACAGGTAAGATTCCCATACGATTAACCTGATCTGGGTACACATTATTTGCTTAGATTTTTAACCCTTTCCCTGTTCTATGTTTATTTCAAATTTCAATACCTACTGAATATTCATGGACAAAATAGTTCAAATAAAATATGGAAGGTTGGACATTGTAGCCATTTTAGAATCTAAAGAATCAGATCTATCAGATTCTATAATCAAACAGAGCAGACCCTGATCAGACGGCTCCTCTAGGAGCCGTCTGATCTGGGTCTACTCTGTTTGCAAATGCTTGAAAACACGTTTATATGAGGGAAAGGGTTAAAAATGGAATCAGCATTAGAATATTTATCATATGGTAAGATACTAAGAGTTAATGCTTAATGTGCGGGGACAGGGTGTATAAAGTCTCTGCAGTTAGTGTAGCTCCAGATCACTGTTTGTCATACAAATCATTTTCTTAATGTCCAGAAAAGAAGGAACCGGTAATCATACAGCAGATTACGAGTCAAATACCAGCAGAATAAAAATACCGGCACAATTCGTATACCACACGTTTAGAAAATATCGGGGAAAATATATTGTAAATCAGAAGAATTTTAAACTTTGTTGTTCATGGATATTTGGATAGTTTAAGAAAATAAGTTTAATATAATTACCTGTATATTAGTCAAGTTCATAATGTATACATTGTATATATGGTAACATTAATATGATACTATTTTATATGATAAGCAGTTGTAATACATCGATTAAACAATTCATCAATTACAGTTGAATTTCGATATCTCGAACTCTGATAACTCGAACTTCGAAATAACTCGAACTAAAAGTTCGGTCCTTCCAAAATGTACAATACAGAATTGTTCTGAAAGTTCGGTCCTTCCAAAATGTACAATACAGAACTGTTCTGAAATGTATCACTACATATATCTAGAAACACATGTGAGAGCTTAATGAAGGTCTTAAGATGAGCTTTCAGCATTACTTTAGGCCTGCATTAAGCTGTGAACTTGAGATATTGGTCAGATTGCAAATCGGATGATTCGAACCTCTGTTATCTCGGACTAATTTTTATGGTCCCTTGAAGTTCGAGATATCGAAGTTCAACTGTATATGACAGTATAATGTATGGAAAAATAAGTGTAATGCCCAAAATTTAATTTGCAGCAGAATAAAACAAGTGGTCTCATTTAATCAAACAACCTTGATAGAAATTTTAATTAAATATGTCATTGTGATTCACCTCAATCGGTGCAAAACTAATTGGAAACTTTGACGGCACATGCTGCACTATTCTGTTCGTATAACAGTTCTTACAGATGATATATCGAGGTGGTCTGCATTATTAGATATGAACTCGAATACTCATTTAGAAAGCAGTAGGTTATGTAAAGACAGAATATTATATATTGTACGTTTTTCAACAATTGGGTTTCGTACCTATACTTTTTTAATTCCTGGCTTTAATGTAACCGTTATTTATACATGTGTACTATTATCGAGTATGAATATAATTTTGCAAAATGGCCATTCAACTTTACATTCCAAATATGTAGTACAGTAAAGCCCCTCTAAACCGGACGTTAAATTTAGTATAATTATCGGTCTTGACAGCTGGCAGCTTAATGCAGTGTGAAAGCCATGCAAAAAGCTCCTCTAGGAGTTTTCTGCATGACTGTCACCCTGCTTTAAGCAGCAGCCACCTGCTTAAAAGTATCTAAGTTATTCTCTACTAGAATTCCGGTTTAGAGGGATTTTACTGTAATTATTTCCCCTTAAGCGACCACATAATGAATAAACATTGGTTTCTTTACAAGCATATAGCCGCTTAATACAGAAAGAAAGTAATGCAGAAAGTTCCCAAACATATGCATAGCGTTTACCCTGTGTTTAGATATCTAACCCTCGTGATTAGACTTACCTCTGCATAGCGTTTATCCGGTGTTTAGATATCCAAACCCTCATTATTAGATTTACTTCTGTATAGCATTTACCCCGTGTTTAGATATCTAACCCTCGTGATAGATAGATAGATAGATAGATTTATTTATGTATATATATATATGTCATCAATACAATTACAGTCATACAATTTGACATAACAGTTATCGACTTCTTGTTATTTATATAAAAAAGACATGTTATACATACACAGGATAACCCGTAAAGTTTTTCAACTTATTTCCAACGGGGTCCTATTGATTATTAGATTTACTTCTGCATGGCGTTTATCTCGTGCTTAGATAACCCCCCCCCCCACACACACACACACACACACACACACACAATGATTACACTTACTTCTGCATAGCTTTTATCCCGTGCTTAAATATCTAACCCCTAAAAATAAACTTCCTTTTGCATAGTTTTTATCCCATGTTTAGATATTTAAACCCCCATTATTAGACCTATGTTTGGTGTTCGTTCGTTGTAGACTGGTTTACTGTTTACACGATCTTAGTTTTCCAATTACTTTGCCTATCCATCTAGCTAACAAACATTTTAGAATGTAATCTAGGAAATTTATCCTTTAGTTTTACATTTCATTTTCCGAGGGGAACGACAAAGGCAGGTAGATGTGGTAGATTACGTGCTTAAGTATGTCTGTTGTACGTGGTTATTTGAATGTGTTCTTTTGAAACCCAGTAATCTTTTCTATGCATATAAATGTTTATTTATTCAACGTCGGTTGCACTATTGCATGTAGTCGTTTTGTAAGGGATTTAGTGAAGAAGTGTTATTAAATCTGCCTTTCGTCTTCCATTTCGCAAAAAAATTTTAACAAAAGTTTAAATAGCATCCAAACATTTAACACCGAATTGGTGACCAAGGCACGAAGTAACATACTCAAGTAAAGTCTTCAAAATATCTAAACAAACCATTATTTTGCAGTTCTAGACGTAACATAGGTAGCGTTTATATTGGACCGCTCTCGAACATTTGCATCAGTGTGAAAGTCATTCGTCAAAATTTATTATTCTGGGTTATTATTTATTTAAAGAACAGGGAGTCTTCTCAACGCCTGCAGAGTGCTACGCAGTTTATTGATTTAAACATGTTGCTGCATTCGGTGACTTGCTTGGTTCAAACGAAGAGTACACAAAATGGCAAGTATATTCAATGATCTTGAAATGTGGTGTTAGTAGCACTGTGGAAAAATTGCAGTATGACTTATGTGATGGGGAATGCTTTATTTAATCCTTTTCATACTAAATAGTCAAATGTGAATTCGCCAACCATGAATTTTAATTATTTGAATCATTCTAAAGTTTAATCAAATGTAGCCACGGAATTATAACTGCAACTAATGCAGGCCCATATCAAATAGCTCATCTAGAAACTGACTCACATGGATCTACACTATTTGCAAATCAGATACGTATGCTAAAAGCATGAGAAAGGCTAAGTTTGCAAAACGGATAAACCTGGATCGACAACGACGTTAATGCGCGGTAATTGTAATAGTTACACACTTAACAGTTGTTTGCAACTAATGAAAACTAGTTTTGATTTTGATCAAGAACTAAGAAAACAAACTTGTATTTACATTTTTATGAAAACGCTAAGTAGTCAAAATCAGCGTTTTAAAGTGTATTCCGTACACCATACTGAGATGTACTCAGCTACGTTTAAGTCTGTCTCAGTTTCATATCTAGATTTTCATTTCACACACCACACGTTCTTTATGTATCAAAACGAACATTAGTTAGCTAACATCAGGTATGAAGACATTTTACTAACGGGTCCGGAAAGTCGTAATAAATATAACCAGACTTTGTACCTGAAAATGTAAATACACTGGCTGATGTGCATTGTCCGACAGCACTCTTAACTACTTTGTATGCATAGGCAAACCCTCGCTGATACCTTAGGGACATCAGCCTGAAATCGAATTGTACAAGGCGCAGTAGCAAAAGCGTCTGGGTGTGAATCAAGCCATTACAATTTCATAAGAATATTCACGAATGTCTGGCTTGATAAACAGCTCGATCGAAAACGGGGTTTAATGTCCATTATTGTTTTACCAATAATTTCAAGTAGGCATTATCTTCATTGACGGTATATTTTAACCATACATTTCTTTGAAGGATTGCAAAATAAAATGAGAAATGATATAATGCAAATCAACTGCGCCATCAACTTTTTATACTCTGATGAAGTCTTATGGGCGAAATATGTCAGTTAAGAAAAGTATTTTTTCAAAATAAAATCTGAAGTCAGTTCATCATTTTATCTATTATCCATACATTTAGGATACTTTTTCTTTGCGAGTGTTAACAAATGTTTATATGTCAATTTCGTTTAAAGATGCGAAGCATCCAAAATTACCACTAACATCATTTCTGACCAAGACATGGTTGACTGGCGCTACAATGGCCTTTTGGCTATAATGACCCTCTGGTATACATTAACTTCTTAAAAGCATAACCAACTCAATGGTATAAACATGAAAGTAGGTATCGATGAATCATGTACATATAACTATAAACTGGGGCATAATAAAAATAGGTCTCAATAATTTATGTACAGATAACTAAAAACTGGGGCATAATGAAGGAAGGTCTCGATACTTTGTGTACAAATAACTATACTATAAACTGGGACATAATGAAAGTTGGACTCGATAATTGATGTATAGATAACTATAAACTGGGGCATAATAAAAGTAGGTCTCAATAATTTATGTACATATGTACAGATAACTATAAACTGAGGCATGATGGAGGAAGGTCTCGATACTATGTATACAGATAACTATAAACTGGGACATAATGAAAGTAGGTTTCGATACCTCATTTACACAAAAACTGTAAATTAGGCATAATGAAAGTAGGCTTCGATACCAAATATGCATATAACTAAGAATTGGGGCATAATGAAAGTAGGTTGCGTTACAGATGTACAGATAACGGTAAACTGGGGGCATACTGAATGTAGGTCTCTATACTCGATACCTCATGCAAAGTTAACTGTAAACTGGGGAATAGTAAAGGTAGGTCTCGATACCTCATGTAAAGATAACTGTAAACTGGAGTTATTGGAGATAGGTTCTGATACCTCATGTACAGATAACGGTAAACTGGGGGCATACTGAATGTAGATCTCTATACTCGATACCTCATGCAAATTTAACTGTAAACTGGGGAGTACTAAAGGTAGGTCTCGATACCTCATGTAAAGATAACTGTAAACTGGAGTTATTGGAGATAGGTTCTGATACCTCATGTTCAGATAACGGTAAACTGGGGCATATTGAATGTAGGTCTCGATACTTCATTTATCGATAACTATTATGTGCTTCTGTACTATATTCGAGTTCCTTCCAATGTTATGCTACAAAATATGTTTATGAAAGTAAACAAATCATTAGACAACATTCTTAAAGCGATTGCTGCAAAAATCTCGGAATGGCACGAAATTATACTAAACAAAGCAG
This sequence comes from Azorinus chamasolen, assembly GCA_963576725.1. Taxonomy (NCBI): domain Eukaryota; kingdom Metazoa; phylum Mollusca; class Bivalvia; order Cardiida; family Solecurtidae; genus Azorinus; species Azorinus chamasolen. Next base: position 66,796,218 of record OY755236.1, on the reverse strand, counting down.
GGTTTAACTAAGTAAAATAAGCATTCTAAATTAACAAACTCTTACTAAACCTAGAATGCATTTACATGGACGAACGTTTCTTCAACAGTGTGTTTATTTTAATGCAGTATTCTCATGGGCAGAACCTTCCCTTCAAATATTTAAATTTTCGCCAGTTTTGCATGGACCAGTATAGTGTGTCTGGTGTGTCATTTTGTCACATACTGATATACAAAACATTGAAATAAATAAAATATTTATATCCCCCTAATGAATTTTTTTGGGGGCGGGGGGGGGGGGGGGGGCTGTGTTTACTCTGTTTTTTCTGATTATTGTGATTTTTTCTGCCGATTCTTATTCTTGCATTTACTCCTCTTCTTCTTTCGTCGTGAACTTGTCCGACACATTTTTTGGTAAGTAATAGTCCGATGAAACTTCACATTGGTGGTTATGTGCAGATGTGCATCCGACTTTTAGTTTTAAAATGTTGCCATGGTAACTGAATGGTGGGCTCTGATTGGCTGAAATATAGATATTGTTCGATTTTGCCGAACACTGGTATTTCGTACCCCAACTCAATCGTAGGTGTTCCAAAGGGTTGCTTACCATGGTAACGGAGTGGCAGCCTCTGATTGGTCGAAATTTAGATATCATTATATTTTGCTGAATGTTGGTCAGTATGGGTTTATGGATACTCTGACATCAATGACAAGTGTTTCAAAAGTGTGAGTTACAATGGTAACCCAGTAATGACCTGCGATTGGTGAATGTTTAGATATTTTGCTCATCAATACCCAATGTTCGTTTCACTTGGGGGACATTCTGTAACGGACTTCGTTACAATTAGATCTTGTTCAAGTCGATGTACCGGTATATGCAGGATATTTCTTCTGTTGTAAATGCCAATGTCAACTATTCGTACATTAACGGTTGTATATACAAAATACAATTTGCAGTTAAATTACCACTGTTTAACCTACAGTCAGCAGGAGCGTAGCTGAATCCAAATGCAATGTAGGCACCGTGACTATAGGGGTCCGGAGGCATGCTCTCCGGGAAAATTTAGAACTGTGTAGTTGTTAAATCATTGTGATGACTGGAATATTTGCAAATGCTCTATTTATCACAATGGTTTCACAAGATGACTTTTACAGAGGCGTCATACGACTTCAATATGAGGAAATGAGTTAAAATTTACATGACAAGACAGAACGTTTATCAAAGTCAACCCCATTAGCCATCGATGTTTGTTCCATTTTGGCGTTAATAATGTTTTCACTTTTCAGATTTATGTCACGCACGTGCGTAAGTGCGTATCGCTAGCTACGCCCCTAGCTTAAACGGACAAAATACAATGAACAGTAAAAAAAACACTGTTTAACTTCAGTCATGAAAGTCAAACATTGCATAAGCATAACTATTTGGCGTTTCTTTGGCTTGATCCGTCTACAATTACAACTTTATTTTTGTTGTAGGAAAACTACATGTACAAAATACTTTACTTTTACATGATACTGGTCAAAGTAATGCAGCATCCTGCCTCTGACATTGAATTCATACACGAGATGTTCAAATTCGAACAGGTCAACAGGAAACAGTTTTAAAGAAAAGTGTAACATGATTTACAGTGCAGACCCAGATGACAGTGCCGCTCTAGTAGCCTTCTCATCTGGCACTACACTTTTTAAGGACATTAGTGACTCGTATCTTGCAATGAAAGGGGTAGGATCCTGTTTAATAAATGTTTTATTCAAACACTGCTGTTGATTTAGTATATATTTATTTACAATATTCTGCCATAATCGGATGTTCATAATGCAGCCCCGCCTCTCCTTGCAGTATACAATATAAACATTAATAATAAAGAAGTTTCTTCAAATAAGGGTTGATATATGAGATTTCATTATGTGTACTCAGTTATCTCCTTCTCATGTCTGGAAGTCATTAAAATGATTCACGGCTGTGCAATAAATCTTATTGCACCAATTGGAGCTACAGTAGCACTGACAAGTTCATTCCCTTTGTGAATTTCTAAAAGAATACAATACTATATCCTACGTTAATGATTTACAATGCAAGTCCCTTGTTTAACTTTGTTTCACCATCATCGTTCTGTCATATCTTTTACGCTAATGGCTATGTGTTCAAGTATTTCATAAGGGTAAACTATCACAGCAAAGTATGCGTTTTCAGTAGTACCCTGCTTTGTAGTGGTTTCCGCTTCCCTATAAATATGAATACATTGTATATCTATTTGGCAGCTGTCGATACACATATAGGAATATTCACATGTACATAGTAATTTTAAGTGTACATGCACATTCGAATAAATGCAGTTCGGTGAAGCCGTTGGTTAATTAAAATTAATTTATAAAAACTGTTAAATACTGTTATCATGTTTCTTACAATATTTAATTTAAACGTCGCAATAGTCCAGCCAATGTGCCGTAGACATTCATATGCATAGGATTTCAGATATGAAAACTATATTTCCAGTTCTCTCACTTCCCTTATCCTTTGTCTGTACACACACTAAATGTTATATTAATCAGCCCAGTCTTTTGGAGAAATTGAAGGTATGCAATCGATTTAACTACAGTAAAACCTCGATTATTCGAATTTTCGGTATAGAAGAATTTAGACCCTTTTAGGCAGGTAGCTGCTTAATGCATGGTGAAAGTCATGCAGAAAGCTCCTAGAGGAGCTTTCTGCATGACTTTCACCATGCATTAGCTGCCACCTGTCTTAAAGATCGATAATAATACGTATTTTAGTGTTCGGATAATCGAAGTTTTACTGTATATGTTGATTTAAAGTTTAATATTTAGCCTGCTGTGGGCGGATGAAATATTACATATGCAAACGGTTTGGATCCAGATGAGACGCCGAGTACCTATGTCAAGTCTTAAATTGTAAGGAGGATGATAATCAAAATTTAAGGACCGCAATAGAAATAATCCTATTTTGTGTTATCTTTGTATTTAATGTAACTGGCATGCTAAAATTTATTGATGTCAAACCTATTATTGTGACTATAGTCTTGACTGGATGTTTTATTTAAGAATATTAGATGCATGTTTTAAATGCCATACAAATAATTTTTATCTATCTATCTAAACTAGACAGATGGTCTGCAACATGTCAAACACAACTGCTTGTGCAAAACAACTCAAAGCAGATACTAATCGCTTCGCTTCCAAAGTATGAATAATATAAAAACTGTATCTCCTTCAATCTAAGAGTAAGTTTTATTATCTTCTTTCCACAAAAGTATAAAGATGTCGAGCTCTGCGTCTGATCTTGATCAAACGTTTTCATCAATGTTTATTATGATTCATGTCTATAGTGTTATTGGTGAATTGAGTTTATTTTATATTTGAAAGAATATTTACTTCGCAGCATATTAACCCGTTTTGGTTTATTGCCACAAAAAAGGAAACTTGAACTAAAATATATTTTATGAGATTTATTTCTTCATGATAAAGATTTGCTCCACTTAATGTCATGGTTTAATTGATCCATTGCTGTCAAATAAATGTGTAGGCATTTATCGGAGGTTTGCAGAGACAGCTAAACCAGACATGCTATTTATCATTCATTAGACAACCAAGCAATACAGCAATTAATATTGTTATCATTTCGATGCATGACGTTATTACAGGATACCGAAACAAACTTGGGACAATGCATATTTTATCTTTGAAAATGAATTAGCCACTGTCTTTTGAAACATTGATAGATTCGTAATGTACACTAAATAAAGTGTGCACATATGTAGGATTGTTGATAGACTCGTATTTTAAACAAAATAAAGAATGCACGTGTGTATGATCGTAGGCATACTCGTAATGGAAATTGAATATATATGTGCACGTAATATAAAGTAAAAAAAATGTGCTCGTGTGTAGGTCAGTGGACAAACTCGTTTTATTAATTATAACACAATTTGCAAGTATGTGTGACCGTTGACAGACTCACAATTTAAACCACATAAGATGTTTACGATCGTTGAAAGACACGTATTGTAAACTAAATCAAGTGTGAACGTGTGTATATGCTAGTTGATAGACATGAAATGTAAACTAAATAAAATGTGAACATTTGTATGATCGTTGACAGACTTGCAATTTAAAGTAAATACTATATAAACGCTTGTAAATACCATGTAAACCATAGCAACGACAAACCTGTAACGATTGTCCTGGGCATACATTTACTGAGTTTTCCACGGGACTCGATCTTAAAATTTTTTTCTCCTAACTACAAAAGAAGTGACGCATATGCCCCATTGATTGTTTGCCCTTTTGGGAGATAATCTACCACAAGAATACCATCAGCATACCAAAACACCGAAGCCATAACATTCACAGCTGGCATGATAGTATTTGCCTTCTTTGGCGGATTTGAGCCAGTGTGCCTCTATTGTTTAGACTGTTATTTGGACTCTGGGGAGAAATTATGGACCCATGTTTCATCCATAGTCACATATCTCAGCAGAAAGTTGTCAGGATCTGTCTCAAAAATGTCCAGAGTAGCACGCGAAATAGCCAGTCTTGTGTGTTTCTGATCAACTGTCAGAAGTCTGGGTACCCATTGAGCTGATAGTTTTCTCATCTCCAGATTTTCCGTAACAAATGAAAGAACTATTTCCCCATATCAACAGCAATTCATTCCTCTAACTCGTCTGTCACCCACAACGATATTATGGGAGTTGCCACAGTTACATGTCTTCAAGGACGGGGTCACCATTAATGCTCTCCCCGCCACTCTTAAATTCCGTCACCAACAGTTTTTAAGGGTAGCATATGAAAGGGTATCCTATCCTGATGCTGCTAACATATTAGCATGAATGACCTTAGGTACAAAGCCCTTTTATGCAAATTTTAATGGCTTCAGGCACAATGCCCTTTTTTGAAAATAATGAAAGTACAAATATGAGTCATGCAGGAAACACCACATACAGAACAAACAGCCGCCCAAACAGCAACACAAGAAAACACAGCAAATGTACATAACTAGCAAAAACATAAAGGGACGCACAAAGACAAAACAAACAAACAATAGGGAGAAGATGGAAGTACCGCCTTGGAACGGTCACTGGGTGGTTAAACCGGTTTTGGGGCACACTTTTTCCACCCACTTTAAAAGAAAAACAGTGTAAATAAACGTACCCCCTCTCCGACTAATCTACAACAACCGCGATGGCAAATACAGGGGTAAGTGAATGTAAAACAAAAACATTTAAGTGAAATAAACTGTATCTACCTATCGCTAGTGTACTCAATGATTGAGCTGTAAACAGAGTAACTGTTGAAAAGTAATAAAGTGTACGACAAAAACGAAATAAAAAAGATATCCAACGCCCTCCTTCCGTTTCCGAATTTAAGAGGTCGCTTTCATCATAGTGTACTAAACCTTTCTTGTCGGCGTACATGCAAAGATGCCATCATGATTACCATCAGTAATAGGGTTTACATCCAGACATGCAGTATATTGTAGTACTATAGGATCATATCCCTTTTTAATGATTTTTTTAAACATTTTAATGAACAGAGTGAGAAAATGTCCAATAATCTTACGAATTTTGTAAATCACATCACCATAAAATTCAGGATGTGAAATACCGTGTCGCAGGAGCGCCTTGAGATTACATCTGTACTTGCCAATAAGTGAAATATTTCGATAATAAAATTTAGAGAAATAATTTTCTTAGTAAAGCCATACTTGATGAATCACTTTCTAAATATTAATTAAACAAAACTTGTGTCAAACTGTATCACTGAATAAAACTATTTTATGACAAACAGTACAGACCCTGTTCCTAGGGTTCCTGAGAGAGCCCCTTGATCTTCGTCTACACTGTTATCTTATATACACGTTGTTCGCATACCAACGGGTATGCACACATTTATCGTGTTCGTATGTAACAAAGAAATTAATGATCCTCTAGTTGGTTAGTATACTAGATTTTCAACAACAAGTCGTAAAATGACAACTCCGATAAGTTTCGATTTGATACACACTGTTTAGACATTATACCGTAAAGCCATACTTGATGGAACTAACGGCAACAATCTGATAACTGATCTATCCAAATGTCAGTCAAATCATATCTGGTTGACTAGTATTTATTAGAATCGCCTAGGAGACGGTTATATATGAAATAGTATACATTTAGTTTCTACATTCCTCACTTATCTACAAAAACGGTACCCTATGGCGACTACCACCTATTGTCTCTGTCTTCATCTCGCGTAATGAGATAAAGTAAACTAGACAAAATCTTTACTTGATGTCCGTCTTCTACGTGCTAAATGTCAATTGTCATTTATCTTACAATTATAGAATATAAAGTGTCATAAAGCGGCTTAGCTAATTAAGTTATGGGAATATGAGGGAAACGATAACTGACATCTCAGGAACCAATTTTCTTTCATCGAAAGTGAGCTCTCTGAGTTCGCTCTGTGTTAATTATAAATGCAAACAATTTTAAGTAAACACGTCTTGAACGAAACATATTTGTGACATTGCTTTCAATATGCTTTATAAGAAACAATACTAACGAGGGATACAACGGTCTGTTTATTGGTAATGCAGCTACCGATGAAACAACATGCACTGCTAGACTATTCTAAGACTGTTCTAGACATTCTTATATTCCATATGTCAAATAATATAATTTTGTCCGTTATTATTTCGGTATTATTTTCAATAATCCATTTGTCTACCAAAATGCAATCATGGTGTCAAACAGTTTGCATCCTGATGAGATGCCTCATCTGGATCCAAACTGTTTGCATAAGTATTCACTCATCCGCCCCCAACAATATGTGTTTTCCTAAAGTGTGCCCAAACACCGACAAGAAACTAAACTATATACCGACCTAACACCGACAACAATCTAAACTATGTAACTGTGTAACACCCGAACATACACAGGAATCTAACCCCCTCACTTGTCAAGAAACTGAACTATGTAACGTCCTTACATGGACAAGAAACTAAACTCCATAACATCCTAACATAGACAAGAAACTAGACTATGTAACGTCTTAGCACGTCTTAGACTAGAAACCGAGTAACGTCCTAACACAGCTCTAAACCATGTAATGCTCTATAACATAGATAAGAAACTAAATTCTGAAAGTAGGAGATTCTTCGAAAGCAAAAGCAGGAATGCGAAAAGAGAAACTTGAATACTCGGTTTTATTAAAACTGCAACACCACTCATGCACCCAGGCACCGGTCTACGCGATATGACTTTTCATAACTAAATACATTGAAATTAAAAATCCCAAAGGATAAGAAAATATAACAATGCTGAGAATGAGCACTTTACACCTGCTGTTTTTAAAGTTCATAAATTCTGAAAGAAGGAAATCCTTCCAAAGCAAAAGCAGCAATACCAAAAGAAAAAATACAGACTCGGTTTTATTGAGAGGTTATTCAAAGTGCAACACTACTCACTATGTAAATTCCTTACATAGATAAGAGACTATACAGTGTAACGTACTTACACTGATAAGAAACTTTCTAATTTTAGCTTTTGAGAGACTTGAATGTCCGGCGTCCGTCGTCAACAATTTGCTTGTGAACACTCTCACAATTGTAGTCCAATCTTCATGGAACTTTGTCAGAATGATTGTATTAATAAAATCTCGGACGAGTTTTGAAAGTGGGTCACGTGGGGTCAAAAACTAGGTCACTAGATAATATAATAAGAAAACCTTGTGAATACTTTAGAGGTCACATTTTCAGCCCAATATTCATGAAACTTTGTCAGAATGATTGTCCTGATAAAATCTCGGATGATTTTGTAAGTGGGTTATGTGGAGTGAAAAACTAGGTCACCATATCAAATAGTACAAAAACATTGAGGACACTCTAATGGTCACATTTCAGCCCCATTGTCATGAAACTTTATCAGAATTATTGCTTTGATAAAAGCTCAGACATGTTGTCACATGGATGTCACATTTTTAGCTCAGTCTTCATGAAACTTAGTCAGAATGATTGTCTTGATAAACTCTTGGAACAGTTTGAAAGTGGGTTAAGGCGGTACTTTCTTTGTCACCCTTGCTTTTGTTTGTCTTGTGTCTTTGTACTTGTGCTTTTGATCATGTGTGGAATGTTTACCTCTTGTCCTTGTGTGTTTGTTGGTGTTTTCTGTGTTCATCTTTTTTTGTGGGGGGGGGGGGGGGGGGGAAGAGGTCACTAGGTTACATCTTAGAAAAAAAATTGTTTACACTCCAGCTGTCATATTTTAGCTCAATCTTCCTCAGACTTGCTCAGAATGTTTGTCTTGGCGGTATCAATGTTAAGTTTGACCATGGTCGGGGCGGGATCAAAAGGTAGGTTACTAGGTCAACTCTTAGAAAAATCACTCTAGAGGTCACGTTTTAGCCCAATCTTCATTGGGCAGAATGATTGTCTTGATAAAATCAATATTCTAAATCTTTGAAAATATTGTTCTCCAGAACCACTGCTCATGAACAACTATCAACATTGTTCCCTTAGGTCAATAGTGGCCCCATCCTGGGACTACCGAGCTAGTTTTAAATCTATGGTAATCAGGTGAGCGATTAAGGGCCCTTTTGTTTTATGATAATATGACACGATCGTAGTTTGTTTGCATGATTGTTCTTTATTTAAAGAAAACATAAATTTGCTTAAATTCATGGAACGATTTTAGGAAATTCGAACTTTGTCAAATGTCTCATGGAATTGGAAGTCTAAAACATATATCATGGAAATGGAAGTTCGTCCTATGTCCCAGTTCATGGTGATCTGCTTTCGCTCACAGCATTTGTAATGCCACTCATTTGTTTTCTTTTAATTAATTCATGTTCTTCATCGAAATGAAAACACAAATTCACCATAGCAACTTCTCAAAATCCCATGGACAAGATATCCCATTTTCTCTAAACATGCAGTACATTGTTCATATTCACAAAAACTAAAACTAGTTCTGATTTTCAATTTAAATTATGTTCTTTCGCAGTATTAAAGACTGAAAATGTTGCAAGAAATAAAAGAAACAGACTAAATTGAACTAATTCGCTGCCAAATATTGTCTGCATAATTTGCCGTCTGCTATCATTTAGATTTATTAAATTTTCTCATCATTTCTTTCAAAAACATTACCACAGTAACAAGCAGTTTGGATCCTGATATGGCACCGAGTTGCTTGGCGTGTCATCTGGATCCAAAGGGTTTGCATCGATAATCAAGATGTGACAACGAAATAGGTCAGCTGATATTTCTGCTGATATCAACATACAGCAAATTAACTTTCTGCGTGTTATATTTGATTAAATTGTGTGCTTCTAATATTTTAGGCAGCTGAGAATTCAAGTTATCTGTAAGTGAGCCATTCCATATGCATTGTTATGTTGCACGGAATTGTCATATTAATGAAAATGTATCAAGATCGGTAAATATATATGAAACAAAAAGTATAATGTATAATATATAGAGAATACCTGGTGACACACTGTTAACTTTTCCTAATATCAAAAGTACAAAAATGAGTCATGCAGGAAATACCACATATTGAACAAACACTCGCCCGAACAGCAACACAAGGAAACAGCAAATATACATGGGTAGAAAAAACAACAAGAGACGCACAAAGACAAAACAAACATACAATAGGAGGAAGATGGAAGTACCGCCTTGGAACGGTCAGTGACAAAAGTCACCGGGGGTTTAAACCGGTTTATGGGCGCCCAACCTCACCCTTATTCCATCCCCATCCTAAAAGACAAACAGTGTAAATAAACGTATCCCCTCTCCGACTAATCTACAACAACTGCGACAGCAAATACAGTGGTAAAGTGCATGTATAACAAAAAAACATTTAATTGAACATACTGTATCCACCTATCGCTAGTGTACTCAATGATTGAGCTGCAAACAGAGTAACTGTAGAAAAGTAATAAAGGGTACGACAAAAATGAAATAGTACAGATATCCGACGTTCTCCTTCCATTTCTGGATTTAAGAGGTCGTTCATCGAATTACCGCTACTTACACTAATGCAAGAGCTTGAACTTGTTTGCATCATCAGCGCGACTGGACTAATAACTACAACTGTTTAAATCAGACAACGCTTAGTGTAAGTCAACTGACCGAAATCAACTGTTGATGCCATGAAAATCAGACCACCAGCTGTGTTCGATGTATCGGACTCAAACCTCGTTTTTACGTAAATATTTTGATTACTTCGAAGCACAAACATGTATAACTGTAATGAGCGATTGAACTAAACAAGTAAACACAAGTAAAGTGCATAAAATGTTTTTACTAATATACATTCAATTCGACATTCGTATCTTGTCTGTGTTCGAACTTACAAGTCTCAGTTTAAATGCAAGCTAGTAAACATAACCGTCGATTGTAGTTCTTCTTCGACGAGCAATGCTAGTTAATTCACCACCAGAAGCAATCCAAACCTTACAGTGTATTTCTAGACTTAGACTCTGGTTCAAATTTTTTTTTCCAGGTTCATCACCGGTTACTATTTCTTTTAAACGACGTGGATTGCATTTATTGGAAACTTTTCGCCATATTGCAACGAAAACATTGCTCTAATGTATAATAGCACGTGTTGTACAATTTCCACGCAACATGTACGGGGATCAAGTGTACCGCTTGTCTTCACTCACTCAAGCTAGTTTTATATAATAAATTGCGTAATTTCATTTTCGCGAAAGGAAGCTGTAGACATGTTCTATGGACTAAAACATTGCCTTAGATATGGAAAAGTGCACTTTATTGGTTTTCATGATTTATCTATCTACAGTCATTAGTCCATTATTTGTATAGGGTTGGTTGCCCTATTGAGACCATTTATACACAACGCAGCTCATGACTAGTTCCATTCAATGTAAAATTATTTTTATCACAAATCCTTCAAAAGTGCCACTGAAAGGGAAACAGGCTATAGCTAACGACTGTTTCTGCCATTGTTTATAAACAACGTAGTAATACAAAAGACGACGCACATTGAGTGAATCGGTCATGCAGATTGGCTAACGATTAAATACGCCATGCATTGGTTCCGCATATTCTCTTTAAGAAACGTTACCGTCCAGATTAATGACTAAAAAGTGAATAGTGAATTTCTCAGTTTTACGGCACTCTATTTCGGCACACTAACAACCCAAGTTATGTGATAAATTAAGTTGTGACCTGATAAAATTGAGCGTTTTGGTGTTGTCTGTGCGTCCCGCAGTTCTATCCCTATACCCGTTTTCTATGAACTCTGTAAATGTTTAATACTATACAGAAATGCGATCCTGCAAGTATTACCTAAACTGATATTGGAACTCCATCGTTATTGCCATTTGTTTCTTAAAAACTTAAACTTTTTGTCCGTCCGGAGTCATATCTCAGAAACATTCTGTGAAATAGTGTGCAAATGTTTAGTGTAATGTGACCCTGCATGAATCACTTACATTGATTTAGGAACACCAGAGTTACGACTCTTTGTTTGTTAAGCTCCTTAAGCTTTTTGTTCGTCCAGAGTCAAATCTAAACAAACAGCTGGACGTTTTTTCTACGAAACATTTTGTAAATGTTGAGTATTAAATGCATATGGAAATGCGGCTCTGCAAGTATCAGCCATATTGAATCTGGAACCCCAGGTTAATGACCCTTTGTTTCCTTAAAACCTTTTCTACTCCTTCTGGTCAGCGCACTTGTTTGGCGGGGGATATCAATTTAGCGAAGTTTTGCTCGTAACAGCCTGCATTGATATACGGCTACCTACCCTTACACTGATAAGTATTTTAGATTTAACCGATTCGACTAGTCATAGTAAGAAAGGTCAAACCTTATACCGCCCGATCGCCGCCATTTCAATAATAGCATTATCGGGGCTACATGTATTTAGTACCAATCAGAGTAAATCCTTGGAATTTGATTGGTCAGTTTTCCAAAAACTGCCGGGGTGTACAGAACCGTATTCGACGGCTTCCACGGAGAATACAGAATTCAAATTTGACGCGTGACGTTATTCGTTTTGTTTTTGTTTTTAGCGTCGATTCGAAATTTCATATCGTCCTTACTCCATTAATTCTGGACGGATTACGACCAAGTGATCGATAATAAACGTAAAACCCGTTCCTATATGTTCCTCAATTTTACACTATCAACTTCTCAGTACAACGTGTAATAACCGTTTAAACTCAAATGTTTACAAGTTTGAATTCCTCTTTTGGAATTGCTCTGAGACGACGTCGTATTTGCTCTGTGATGGCGTCATGTTTTCCTTGTCATGTCGTCATATAATTAGAGATCTAATGTCAGCAAAAATAAGAGTTGTACGTTTCTAAATTAGGTAAATCGGATGTAAATTCGTTACACATTAATTTGGCTAACCGCCTCAGGAAATACGGGATTTTACCTGGTCATACCAGCCCGTACACCCTGCCAAATGTCCGTGTAAATAATAGTATTTTGTAATAATTGACTCTTTTAACACGAAATAGTTTCCGTTATGTAACAGTATAAACATCATACATGTAATAAATAACTGCGTTTTCTCGTAAATGCTTTAAGTAAGGGAGGCAATATTTGGAAGTAGAATTTGTTCTTTGTTTTCACAAATAAAGTAAAGTAAAAAGTACCTAGTTAAAGTCTACTTACAGTCCCAAGGACCGCTCAGCCGACTGTACATTTACTCCCCTGGTCATTGAGTCATTCGCCTACAATATTGAGCACTGTTAACATATGGCGCACTCATGCAGCCGCAGTACCCGTTAGTGACCCTCACAGGTACCCATTTTAACCCCCCCCCCCTGGGTGGAGAGACACTGAAAAGCGTCTCTGAAATGTCCGGGATGGACCGGGATTTGAACCCCAGACCTCCGGATAGGTAGTCAAGCGCGTTACCTCTAGACCACCGCACAAAACAAAGAAAAATATGCCACAAAGTCGCAGTCATTAGTTTGACCACTCTACTTTTCTTCATCCTATCTATATATGTATTTCATTAAAATTTGGCTATTAAAGAGGAAGTCCCTACAATGAACGCATATTTCCAATAATATAATAAAACTTGGTATTGTTATGCTCAAGCATTATTCCGACGATTGTCAATTTGAACTTTTATCGAAAAATGGCTCTGTGATTCAAAATAAACCTATGGCATCAATGCTGATATTTTTTGTTCTACAACAAAGTATTATCGGCCTTTACTGTTCAAATATTCCGCGTTTTGCCGATGATCATCTGATCCCTCATCTTTTTACGCAACAGCTTTTCTCGGAAGTGTATACGAAACTAAAACCCAACCCGAATAAAACTGAAACATCGGGGAATAAATCCGGAATCGTCGATATCAGACACATGGATACTTTGTCATTTTCAACGTTTTTTGGATAGGTTTTCTTGCGATATACTACTTTTCAGCATATAAACAAACTGGTTTTGTATATCTTAGTAATTTTGAAACGCGTCGAATGTAGGGACTTCCCCTTTAAGCATTGGTAAATTCATGATGAATTTTAAAACAAGCTTGATCAATACGATAAGACTAGTTCATCGGGGTCTCTTTGGGATCCATACTGTTTTTGAAAGCGACAACAAAGACAAACGAATAAAACCTATTAACTGGAAATATCAGAATACATTAAACCTCTCTTTAACGGCCACTAAATTGTGTTAATTAGCTATTATTTACGGCAGATGGCTGCTTAAAGCATGGTGAAAATAAAACAAAACGCTCAAATAGGAGCGTTCTGTTTTACTTTCACCTTGCTTTAAGCAGACATCTGCCTTTAACACAAAATACTTTATGTAATTTAGTGGCCGTTATAGAGAGGTTTCTACTGGATATTGCTCAAGAACGTAGCGAGATATACGTTGCCTAGACTAGCCACGTATATATTCATTTATGCTTTAATTCAATCTTCCTTACAATAAACCAAGCCGGGATGGTCATTCTATTTTCTAATCGAATGCTTTTGTTACTGAGTCTAGAGGTTTAGTTGAAATTTTACGTTTTATTAATACTGACAATGTGTCAGATAATAAGACATCTATTTACACTTCTACCACTTCTTTTATTGTGATCACTTTCAGAACAATTTACTTTGTCGATGGGAGCTTTTCCCTAGTGTTAGGGTGTATATGTTTCTTGTTTATTTAGACGTTAAAATTGGAATCGTCCATTCATCACTAAACTGACAAACACGGAAGTAAAGCAATTTACTTTATCGCACTTTTGAAGGGTGAAAAGTACTCTATCAGCGGAAATAACAACACGTCCTTCCGGAGGAGCCCGTCAACAAATTCGTCACCGTCTGATAGCTGTTTGATATTTGAATAGAGTAAGCGAACAAACGCCGATCAATATGAAGTCACAGGATATGCGAATGCATATGAAACACCCATTGGGACAGGTAATTGGAAGTACTTACACAGATATGTAAATATCCATATTGACCATTTCTAAGCCAACCGCTAGCAATATTTTGGTCCTCTTCTTGTAAGTACCACCTAATTAAGGCAAAAGTTAAATACTTGTTTCTTTATAACTCTGCCAGCAATCACAAATACTGTATAACTAGGTCATGTGCATTATCATACTAAATTCAACACAGTTACCTTTGGTATAAATAATCATCGTGGCCTACTATGGATGTGACGATATGACCTATGCTGATGTGACTTCACCGAGCATCGCCGGGGGTTCAAATTAGCACATACCGTCCTTGTGTACGAGATGAGATTGTATTATCTGTTCAGTGTCTCAATGTAAACCTGTTTCAAATCAATATCTTAGAATGTCTCTCACGAATTTATTCCTATAACCTAGGATTGGGTAGTAAATGGTATATTATATTCTAAAGATGTTGAGCAATGACATTTTAAAATATGTAGAAGATGGATCTCGTTTAAAATGTGTCTTGCTAAAGTGTTTGGTTTCTGGGATATGATAAAATTCAAGAAAACGTGGTATTGTGTTATCGGCTAGAATGCACAAGTAGGAAAGTCAAGCTACAAAAGCCACACACAAGACGCAACCATTATCGAAACATCGATAGAAAGTATGTTACCCACCCACCCGCACATACACATCACCACCCCAACACACCCCACATCCTCACTTCCACCACACGATATGAACATTTTAAACATAAATGAAAAGTAGTAAAGTCAAGCTGGAAAATCCACACACAAGACGCATCCATTACCAAGGCATCGATAGCAATCCACACACTAAACAAACAGTGTAGATAAAGATATTCCCACCGGACTTCCCCACAACATAGAAGACAGTAACCACAGGACATAATGTTAAATATAGCATAACAACAACAGTGAAAATCCGTCAAATATGTACTCCATGACTTTGATGTCTGGTAAGCTTATCCCGTTTCTGGGTTTAAGAGTAAAAATTCTGAAAGGGGTGATCCCCCGAGAGCAAAAATTGCAACACAAAAAGATAAAATTAGCCTTTTTCAATGATTATCATGTTAAAATATACGTCACATTTTTGTTACATGCATTCAGCCATAAAATCAAAGAGAATTCTCTCTTTGATTTTATGTCTGAATGCATGTAACAAAAATGTGTATTTTAACATGATTATCTTTGAAAAGACCCTTAGTGGTCGAACTATTAGATAGAGCAATTCAAGTAAAAAAAACCAACATCCGCTAAATTTTGTTGAGCATAACCGGATAAAAACAAAGCGTTGAAATCAATGCTATATAATGCGTTTAAAAAGTGTTCAATTGTGCATCGTTTGGTGCAAAAACAACGGCAAACGGTTAACAGGAGATGGAAGAACATTTGACCAAGTGAGGTAGGATTAAAAGCCAAATTATCCCATGCTAATCACCTCTTGCATTGACCACTGCAGTACATCACCTGCGCATAACATTTAATAAAGTGTTGATTATATTGCTCCATTCCTGAATGGGCGCTTGAAGACGATCGTTGACTTCAGCAGGTATGTTAGGCGACGCCAAACGTCTGTCAAGAATATCCGAACCGTGCTAATTTGGTGGAGATCATGGCCTTTAGTTGGCCAGTCATCAATGAAATCATTTTTATTGCTCTAAGATATTTCTCTAAATGTGATAGTATGATGCTGAATTGTGCTTTTGACGTTGGTGTGGAAAATATGATTGGCATGGTGATAGTAAATGTAATGTTATCGCGGTAACGTTGAGTATTTGAATTGTTATCAAATGACTACTGTTTGTGAACGACAGCCATGGGTAATTGCTGCAATGAATTAACTGATGAAGTTGCGTTAAAACATATCCGACGTAATGACGTCGTCCATGTAAACCGTTCTCCTGAAGACGGTACGAACAGTTTATCAAATTATTCGGTAATTATCGTGTACATGCGTGTTACCATTAATAGCAGATACAGTTTGAAACCGATTGCGCAAATTTGTGTTCATAATATAGTGATCTTGACAATGCCTTGTAATACCTACGCGGACGTTCACAGCGTGGCAAGTCCTCTCATTAGAAATCGAATGTTTTGTAAAGAACTCCCAAAATGAATTCCAAAACATCTACTGACATGCCAGCATTTAACGTGCCGATCACAGGAATGTGTAATGTTTTTGAGTTTTAATCTTACCCGTTCTTTTGACAAATATATAAATTCTGAAAGGGGGTGATCCCCGAGAGCAAAAAATGCAACACAAAAAGAGAAAATTGCAGACTCGGTTTTATTGAGTCTGTTCATGAACAGTAATTGAAAGTGCAAAACTGCTCACGCCCCTAGTACCGGCTTAAGCGGTATTCAATTTTCAGAACAAGAAGTACTGAAATTCATGATCTCGAAGGATCAGAAGGTATAACAACACTGAGAATGAAGTACGGGGCGACGTTTTACGGCCACATAGATAAGTCGGCCACATAGATACACTGGTCTAGTATCATATGAGGCTTTTTAAACCCTGCATGTACGCGCAAATCGAGTTTCACGTTGTCGATGATTAAAAGTGCAAACATAATCGGTATTTTTGTTAGAACAAACACAGCTCAAGTCTAATATTACTGTGCTGTCTTATTTCATTTCACAATGTTTTTTTAAACACACCAAACAGTGTACAAATCTGACGTTTCTTTTTCTTTTATTAAATAAACTTAACCAAATGTCAACACCGCAAAAAAGTATTTACACAAAACATATAGTCCGCTTTAGACAGATTCAAGTCAAAACTTGCATTCGTACAGATACAAATCATGCACCATACTTTGATAGGATGGTTATATTTTATTTCATATTAAATAAAATAGATGTACGTATTTTAACTATTTAACTTGAAATAGTCTTAAGTAATTTAAACAATATGCATGTGTACTCGGTGGCTGTTAAGACAGATTTGCGGGGGATATGATTTTATTTTCTAGATTATATTTGCTAATGATTTTAAGCAAAAGCCGTAATTTATGGTTTCAGAAAATGAATTCGACATTAAACGAAGGAATGAGGATGGATTACTATTTAAACATCAGGTATTATTAGCGGATAAAGGGTATTCAAAAGTAACGCAACTCATTCACTGCCTTCCGAGCATTGCACCTGAGTAACCATAGTGCTAAGCTAATTGTTAGGGGGCCGCCGCTGTTCTGTAGATATCGGCAAATGAGAATTAAAACCGGGGTTAAAGATGTGTGTTACTGATCTATTGTTAAGAATGACAATATTGTATTGCAAGGAAAATAATACCAGATTGGTTGTCTAATGAATTTGGGTAATGCAATATGTTTCTGTGTTGCTCAACAATCATTATTTATGCCTTCCAAATGTAATCAATAGGTGATTGGCCACCCAAAAGAGCGTCTAGTAGATCAACTTTCCGACTTGTTGCAAGAAACAATATCACATACAAATACCAAGGAAAGGCAAATCGCTTTTCACAACATAAAAAAAGAAATTTACGATGAATGAAATATGACATTATAATTCTGAAAGTAGGAGATCCTTCGTAAGCAAACTTAGCAATGTCAAAATAGAAAATAACAGACTCGGTTGTATTGGGTCTGTTCATGAACATGTATTAAAAATGCAACTCTAATTTTGTTTGTGAAGACAGTGTATATATCCTGACTTTACCACATCAATGGTAGTATTCCCATAAACTCTGTCAATCAATGTTGATTTTCGAAGGCAAATTTCTTGGCAGACTTTCTTACTGAAGCTTGTTTAACATATACATCATGTAGTGCGTTTGACATCTGCTCTTGGTTAAATCTCTAGTATCGCTTAGTTCAATATATTGCATCCATCCTGCAACCCAGTTAAGTGTGACGTACATCCCAATTAAGAACCAAACCAACTAACAACTCATAATAAGAATGGATGGATAATAAACAGACAAAGCGTTTAGCGAACAATGTACTACGGCGTGCGATAATAGCGTTGTGACTATAATGCAGACGATACATGCACATTGTTGGTTTATACAAAAACCGTTTTTGTTTGTTCGCGCGTATCGGGGATTTTGGTCCCTTTAACGTCCAGAAAATTACTGCAAAGGAAGATCCAAGATGATGTCTGTGTATGGAACAAAATTGCTTTTTTTTAAATCAAGGTTTTCGTCGCTTTAACGGTATTTCAGTCATATCACGACGTCTAGCTAATTGCAGGTGGAGAAAACCCATATAGGCTTTGCCGCGCATGGACGAAAATGCTCTATGCACAGAACACCTGGGTAGCAACACTGTTCTAAGAATGGAAACCTTTCGGAAAATTACAATTGAATTAAAGTCAAAGAGAGAGGAAAATAAATATTTATTACCTGACTTATTTTCTTTTTCTGCGCCTGGTGTGAACATAGGCAGGGTCGTACCACATGTAACAAACTGCGTACGCAAACCGAAAGATAAGCAATATCTACGGATTGTGTTTAAATATACAATGAAGGCGTTGTGTTACAATTACCTTTAACGTGAGTGCTACCCGTTCATTGAATCTTCACACATTAATAATTGCAAAATGCTTAGTAAGCTCTTCGTTTGTGGGATTCAATACGCATAGGCTTATTGTCATTTAGTTACAAGGTGAGCGATTTTTATTAAATCAAATGGTTTGGACAAATGAGTACACGTTTAGCGCCGAAAATACAACAGTAAATAGGGATGAGAATGAAAGGTGATCGATGGTTACAAAAGGATGCTGTTTTTGGCAAATACCTTCTAAACAGAGTCCTACCGGAATGTTCCAATTGATTCTTTGGTATTAACATTATGAACGTTAGAAACTGGAATTTAAACAAATTTAAGGATGCTCCATATAGCATGAGACACGATACCTTATCTGTTCTTTCGATGAAGAAGTAATAATTGATGAGCATGTAGGAGCTGCTTTGTCCATCTAACTGTTGGTTTGGTCCGTCCATTCGCGCAACTGTCCACCCGCCCGTCCGTCTACCACAGACCATCTGTACGTAACACTTTATTGTCCAAAGCATTTCAAAAAATACACCAGCGCAAAATGATGTACAAACGAAACAGTATGTTAGATGGACTAAATCAGTTTAATAGGGACATAATCATGCTAGTTTTGGCATTTTCTTTCCTTCAATATGTCCGCATTTTGTTTCTTATCAGAACCCACTGGTACCCAAGTCCGTCACAACGAAATTTGGGTTTTCACTGATCCGTCACGAACTTTCTCGTAAAGCTGTGGCGGAACGGTTCGGAAAGTGTCACTGAATGTATGTGAAAGAATACCAAAGAAGAAAAACCAAAAACGTAAGGATCGACAAAATATTCATGGTAACGCATTTGTTTTTATCCTTTATTGTTGGTATCGTTATTAAAGTGATAGCGAATATCACATTAAATACATTTCTAGCTATTTACTCAGCAATCGCAATACAATTGTGTTTTATCGGTAAAATTGTTTCTAAGCGTATATTTGGAATGGCTTGATAAACTAAGAATAATTTAACCCAGGGGCATGTTGATTTTGATTATAAAAGATATATATTGAATATCGTGTACATATACGTCGCAAAATCGCATAAAATAACAATTATATTAAGAATTTACAATGTAATGGTCAGGTCGATAAAGTGTCACGGTTCTGGAAAAGATTCTGAAAGAACTGTAACGGTTTATTTAAAACATTTTCTAAACTGTAGAAATTTGGTTTTTCCTTCGAATGGTTCCAAAGCGATCATAACATGAACACTGTTAGGGCTACTTTTAAGCGTACAAATTGACTAATACTTTGTAGAACAAAAATAGAAATGTCCATGTTAATGATGTAATTTGCCGAAAGAAATGAATGTGTTTCGTCTGTTACGGTTGCACAAAACATATTCTAATCCACGTGCTTTTTTATTTAAGGCGAAATACATCTGTACTTACTGCGAATTGAAGTTTGAAACGGACACAGACACCATTCTGCATTAACTCTATAGCATCTGTTATATACAGACATTAATCTTAAATATTGCGCTACGCTTCAATGTCCTGTATTTAGTGTATGAGGTTTTAATTCTTTTATATTCAGAGGTAACAAAGATATGCTCGAGACAAGGGAAGTTATTATTCACAGGATTGGTATCCCCTGTCAGTTATTGCACTAATTCAGGGGTAATAACTCCAGAACGAATATAAGTAATCTGAAAAGATTACGCAAACGTTCTCATAACGTTTTATGAAATTCTTAGCAACAGTTTAGAGATACAGCTGCAGACGGACGAACGGGGCGGACTGACGAACGAAAGGACGCACGACACCAGCCCAATATCCCATCCAATTGTTTTCGGCAGGGGATAAAAACAGGGCAATAATAAAGGTATGTTTTGAGTGTTTGTTCTTGTGAACTGCTCTTCTCCTCAATGCCCTCTTTCTGACTAAGAAACATGAAGTTTTATTCCAATAAAATCATACAGTTTTTGAAAGTCAATGAGGAATATTCGTTGACCAATTCAGTTACCAAACAAAACACCCAAAAGAAATTCTTAAACGGGCCGTGACATAACCATGATCGTTATCCAAACCGTTACATTTCTGCGTAGAACGGAATAATTGTGATGGTATTGCTTTTCCAGATTGAAATGATATACAAACTTCGAAATTCGATGTGGAAATTACAGTATTTTCATGATCTTGCAGTTGTCAAACAATTGAGGCATTGAAATTTGAAAATTTCAACGGATTAAATGGCTGCAACATATTCACAATACTGAAAATTCTTTCAGTTCGATTTGCGAGTTTTCATGGACATCTCATAATTATGGAAATTACATTTGATTCAAATGGTACATACATGTAATTGTATAGTATAACGTGTTTGACTTAACTTTAGTAAATGTAAGCAAGAATGATTTTATTTTTATAAGAAATTTACCAAATAAGTAGATATCGTCTTTCCATCTTGCTGATTACTTCGCAACTGTTTCACGACGACCTGTCGCAACCGTTCCAAATTCCGTTGTGACGGACATGGGCACCAGTAAAACCATTCCTTTAGAACCTTGAAACAGGGTATTGTTACAGTAATTTTACTTTAAAAGTACAAAAATGAGTCATGCAGGAAACACCACATACAGAACAAACAGTCGCCCGAACAGCAACACAAGGAAACAGTTCATGCTATTAGGAAGTGAAGTGTGCAAAGGCAATAACTATTGCATCATCTTACTCTCATAATAAGTCAGGATATGATGTAATGCGAAGCGTAGGGACATTCTTCAGACATTTGTCTCCATGTTTACCGTTTTCTTCTAAACTTGTTATCGGTAACCGATATAAGGGTAGGGAAATGGCATATGGACTTTCTTCACACGAGACCAAACACTAACTAATATGTAATTATCTCTTTTGGATATGTGTGTATTTTTTTCTAAATCGTTGTATTTTACATGTCTATAGCTGGTGCATCGTTGAATTCCTGAGGGAAAGTCGCATTTTTAAGTTAATAATGCGCACATCGTATCCACTTTCCACTGGAATCCATAGTTTCAGCATCACTTTTGCCAGACATGTCTCAATAATTAATGGATGGAGTTCCATCAATTGTTGGTTTGTAGATATTGTTGAATTTTTATGTTCATACACTCCTTATGAACAGACTCAATATAACCGAGTGTGCAATTTTCTCTTTTCACATCGCTACTTTTGCTTTCGAATGATCTCCTATTATCAGAGTGTTTTATATAGTTGTGTTGTGCGTTTGTAACGCCATCCATATCTCTCTTTTTTGCAAGGATTGTGTCTTGAGGAATATATACATGAACAATATCAAAAATGATTTGTTTCAGGAGCATGTATCCTTATCATCGATCTCATGTTTAACTCGTTTCATTTTTGAAAGAAACAATGACACCAGTTTTAAGCGACATTTTATTTAAGAAACACACTTGCCTTACCTTAATATTTTACATTACGTTTTCTCTACCTTGAGTTAGATGCTAGTATGATTCATTAGATGCTAGTATGATTCATTGTGCCGATCTTGATAGCAAATATCTGATATACTAGTAGCCACATTTTATATAATGCATATGTTGAGCTTATTATTTTCTAATCATCATCATGTTGTAAATATGTGTTTTGATTAACCCTTGATATGTTTGCAATATTTACATCCGAATCGTGACCTAGTATCAAGATCCAAGCTATTTACCATAGCAATGCAAGTTAGGTATCGGTGCACGCGATAAGGATTGCACTTTCAAATAATGTGAATATTGTTACCTATGGTTCACATGTATTTCTTTATTCGACTGTTTCTGGATACTAATTTTAGTAATATGCAGTAGAACCTTTCATAAGCGACCATCCAAATAAGTCAAAATTTGGGTATGTAAATTCTGAAGGGGGTGACGTGGTAGCTTAATGTTAGTCGAAAGTAATGCAAAAACATACTATTGGAGCAACCACCGGCTTTTTAGACTCAATGTATAAATGAATGGTCGCTTAGGACAAATTCTAATGGACATCACCGGGTCATATTCGGCAGGACAATTACCATACAGGACACTTTTCTTCAGTTTTTGATATATACGCTCTAATCATGTTGTGGTGTTTGTTTTTCCGCGAACAGCATATTCGTTTCCAATGTAAACACTGTCTACTCTTTGCCACTGTAACAAAATACAAAAATGCAACACGTTGGCTGTGTGTGATGCGTGTCAAACAAAAATAAATTGCTGTTTGAAATAAATGGTTAGCTTGTTGCTTATATGAAATGGTATTTCAAGCATTACAGGTACCACAATGTGAATTAAGAAACCCTAAAAAGACTTCACGTAGATGCAGAGGTCCCAATTGAAGTTTGTATCTTGTCAGACTAAGTGCAAACATTATGAAATGATAATGGGTTGATTTGTAGCCAGAAACTGTGACTAGTACGTAATGTCGAATCATGTGCAGGCTAATGTCCCCAAGGTGGGAAATGGATGGCTTGCTGGTGCATAATAATTACTGAAGTAAACTCTCATAACAGCTAGTGGAGTGCATTCATTTCCCACGTAGACTGACGGGTACAGTAATTATCCCAAATATTCGACATCACACAGTTTGGGAATACGTATAGCCTCTGATCAATCTATTTTTAAGAGGCATTTTGATACTCGGTGTGCACTACTTGCAGTCCATTTGTTTCAATTCATTTTATCAAAATGGTGCTGAAAGTAACTCTTTTAACTTTACAGAGAGAGGGGATTAGGTATCTTACAATGTAGGCGTTCGTTTCGGTATGGTTATTTGCTACACTTATGTAGGGACTAAGAGGCATGTTCTGTCACATGCAATGTTTGCCGTCTGCTTAAGTTTTATCTTTAAATTATTCAAACAATTTAGAATCTGAAGTTATTCGCCATTTTAGCTTATGTGAATCCACACTGTATACACAGTTAATCATTTATTCCCCTTTGCAGCGAAAGAAATATGATCATAATATATATGATTTGTAGCAATTTCATTCGATCGGTAATTAGAGATGTATTAGAGCCAGTTTGCTTTCCGTAATTGAATTCTTATCAATGCTATAAG
The DNA here is from genome assembly GCA_963576725.1 of Azorinus chamasolen. NCBI lineage: Eukaryota > Metazoa > Mollusca > Bivalvia > Cardiida > Solecurtidae > Azorinus > Azorinus chamasolen. The sequence continues at coordinate 66,772,246 of OY755236.1, read as the reverse complement.
TATGGCATTTGAAGATCAATTCCAAATTATCTAACAAAGGATTTTATTTGCTCAAAAACAACAACGGAAACCAAACGAAAATCGCACGACATTCACAGGAATGTATCGTAAAACGTGTATGTGTATCGTAAGTAATCATTTTGATCTAGATATATGCTAATTTTTACACTGTAGACGTTTTCACGTTCGACTGACTCACGTCGGTCATTGTTGATAAAATCTGATTATTATTTTATTCAAATGGAACATGGATGAACATATCCGTTGATTTCCGTAATGATCGATGACTTTTTCCGTCTAGGGGGCGTGAGTAGTGTTGCACATTTAACTACTACTCATGAACAAACTCAATAAAACCGAGTCTCTTTTCACATTGCCACCTTTGCTTTCGAAAGATCTCCCACTTTCAAGATATATTTATATATTATTATTATTATAACTGAAAAAACACAAAGAAGGGTCGTTAAATCGTTTAACCAGCGCATGCTTTTGTTGGCAGTGGGTTGATAACAACCCGTTCTTTAATAACACGTTATTGTTAATTGTATATGATGGAACTTCAGCAAATCAAATGAGCGATCGACCGCTGCCTAACACACTTATTACAAGATGCCACTATACACGCCTTTTACGATATTTGTTGATCTACTTAGAGCCTTTTGTTTCAATATGCATTTCCCAAAGTGAATCAAGGGTGAAATGAAGGCTGAATCATTCTACCCTTGTCGAATTGTATTTGTACTATTTAATGGCATTGCTCGTGGAGAAATGAGTTCTGTTATCACTTTTGTCGTTCTGCAACCTTAGATGAATATATAGTATTTATATACATAAAAACCATCACTAGTTTTGAAAAGCATTAATTGAATACTGATATCCATTATAATAATACACACATATTTTAGTTCATTTTACATTTACTGTTTTTGTTGTGGTGCTATTCGGGTGGCTGTTTGTTTTGTATGTGGTGTTTCCTGCATAACTCATAGTTTTACTTCTTGTGGTTGTATTTTAACGGCCATGATAGCTCAGTAGATACAGCTACATTTTCCTGAACAGAACATCGCGAGTTCGATCCCGGTTTCGATATACCTAAATCATTATAATGGAACTCATTCCTAACGGTCAGAATTGAAAGGTGAATGTTTTAAACTATGAGTGGTCGGTTCGGTGTCAGTTTATTAATTTACAGGGTGTTGTACAATTTCATGTGAATTAAAGCATGTTATCACAATGCGATTTAAGTAAACTCGTATATGTCTAATGTCTCCACGTAAGTGATTTAATATCTAACTTAACACATGCACGCACGTAGGCATGCGCGTACGCATGTTTCATAGTATGAAACCATTAAGTTCAATCGTCATTAAAAGGCGTGTTCTGTTTTCCAAAAGCTGCTAATCAGTATCAGACCCGCGCATTTCAATAGGATCTACAAAGCAGACATATACATAAATGTGCTGATGATGTACAAAGAAACAACAGCTAACCAGGGTTCATGCTTTTATTCCATGACTGAGCTGCGCATGAATTCAAATAATTTCAAATGAGTTGTCACTAAAATACATCGATAATTTCTTTATCATACACATATTCAAAGTAAAGTTCTTTCACACTGGCATAGCATTTGCATTCCTTGTTGCTTTTTGAGTCATGCTGCGTTTGCATAAAAATTAGTAATTGCATAGTCAATGGAAGAAAGCGTAGTGATTTGGTGGTTAGCTCGATTAAATACGTGACTGCTTTTCACAATTTTGAGCACGTCTGGTTGTTGATTACAGCTACCATGGGGCACTAAGCAGACCACTGTCAAGATGTGTTCCACATCGCATGCGTCAATCATTGGTTATATTTGAAATTTATTTCCGATTCTCCTTCATAGTGTTTACCCTCATAGTGGAATGTTATTCAACCCTGACAGGTCAGGGGTAAATGATATGGGAACAGAAGCTCGTCAATACTTTGGATTTGCCTAATCAACTCTAGGGATTTGCCTTATCAGCTCTGAGGATTTGCCTGGGCAGCTATAGGGATTTCCCCCAGGCTTAACACGATGCTTGGTGTAGGAAAAGGAAATTTAACACGTTCCCATCACTGCTAATAAACGGTGTTAAGACAAAGAACCCATTAAGTCCAGAGATTTGCGTTTGTGTGGATGATGCCAAACAGTGCGAGGACAACTCTCGGGACTTACACCCATGAGCAACATAACGATTGGTGTCAGAAATAGTATATTTTTCTAGCCTCTACAATGTACCATATTCTGTAATTTCATAATACGATACTAAGGCGACCACATGTTTCTTCTTACTCATGATAAGAGTATAAACTAGCTTCATCTCATTTGATATCCACTTTCAAATTTCTAAACACAAACATAAGCAGTTCGTACCTACGAAAGAGGCGAATAATATATATTTTCCTATACATGTAATTATTTTCTGAAAATGGGTGATCATTCGAAAGCAAAGTAGAAATGTAAAAAGAGAAATTTGCAGAATCGGTTTTGGAGATGTGCCCCGTTCTACTTCTTATGGGGTTTATATTTCTCAACTCATTCGCTTTGCCCGGGCCTGTTCTTTGCTTGAAGTCGTAATTTTGTAACTGATAAACTTCTTAAGCAGGGTTACAGATATCACAAACTTAGGGATGGAATAAGGGTGAGGTTGGGCGCCCATAAACCGGTTTAAACCCCCGGTGACTTTTGTCACTGACCGTTCCAAGGCGGTACTTCCATCTTCCTCCTATTGCATGTTTGTTTTGTCTTTGTGCGTCTCTTGTTGTTTTTTCTACCCATGTACATTTGCTGTTTCCTTGTGTTGCTGTTCGGGCGAGTGTTTGTTCTGTATGTGGTATTTCCTGCATGACTCAGTTTTGTACTTTTAGGAAAACGTTTTCTAAATTTTATTATCGAAATTTACCACTCACTAGTAAATATAATTGCAATATACGGACGTTACTGCAACAAGGCATTTCTCAACCAGACTTTTATGGGGTTGTTATCTACAAATTTAGGAAAATTCGGGGTCATATCCATTTTCATGATTTGTTTATAAAACGCATTAAAACATTTAAGAATAAAGATTATGATCCCATTATATTGCAACGCACTGTATGTTTGTTTATCGACCCGTTTACAGTCGGTAGCTACACTTCCCTCTTTGCTTGCGCGAAGACAGGCTCTTAAACTCAGATACGGGATGAGCTTACCAGACTCATGTATTACTTTTTCCCTGTCGTGCCCTTAACAGCTTACCTGCAGGTGCTCTGACTTCAGCAAAGTCATTGAGTACATATTTGACAGATTGTCACAGTTATTATGCTATGTTTTACATGTTGGCATGTGTTCACCGTCGCCTATGTTGTGGGTATGTCCGGCGGGGATACCTTTATTTACACTATTTGTAAAGCTAGGGTGACTTTGAGAGAAGTGTGAGGTTAGGACGTCCGTAAACCGGTTTAAACCCCCAGTGGTGTTTTCGCTACTGACCGTGCCACGGCGGTACTCTCTTTGTCACCCTTGTATTTGTTTGCCTTGTGTCTTTGTGCTTGTGATTTTGTTCATGTGTGGAGTGTTCTCTGGTTCTTGTGTGTCTGTTGGTGTTTTCTGTGTTCATCTCGTGTGTGAGTGTGCGTTTGGGTGTGTGGTTGTGTATGTGTGTCATGCTGTCTATCGGTGTTTTGGTGGTGGTTGCGTCTTGCATGTGGTTTTGCCTGCTTGACTTTACTACTTTTCCATTTATTGAGTCTGTTCATGAGTAGTAATTAAAAGTGCAACACTACTCACGCCCCTAGCACCGGTTTAAGCAGTATTTAATTTTCGAAAATAAGAACATCAAAACTAATAATCCAGAAGGACCAGAAAATTTAACAATACTGAGAATGAAGTACGAGCAATTCTTCACGGCTGTCACACAATCACTTAACACCTGCTGTTGTGAAGTAAATATATTCTTAAAATGAGTGATCCTTCGACAGCAAAAGTAGATATGCAAAAAGAGAAAATTGCAGAATCTGTTCTGTATCAATATTCGAGTTGCGCGAACGTTCCCATAGCTATCACGTTGACAGCAGTTTAAAAGAACATGGCTGGTGCTCAGAATTGATTAAAACAGTTTGTCTTAAGTACAAATATATTAGAATACAGCATATTAATTATCTCTTATAAGATCATTTTTACCTAAACCAATAGTTTAGGGTAGTTCATGTTACACAGTGGAAGGTAAAACATGAAATACTTTACTCATTATCAAACTCGGAATGTCGTTTCATATGGTTTATCTAGACCGTTTTCAGACTTGTCGCAGTGCGTGCACTTCAACCCCAAACTATACTATTAAGGGTCGCAGTGCCCTAGACTCAGCCCAACCGATACATTCTCTTCAGTGAGGCCTTTTGTGATGTTATGTCTTGTCATACTCTTGCATAATGACGTCACATTTTTTTATGTTGTTATCGGTGTTTAGCATGCAAGGAACAGTTTTATGTGTATGACATATGTGTATCAAGTGTGTATCAACGCTCTTCGTGTGCATTGAATCGGTTTTTTTAGAGTTTCTCTATGTTTTACATCTTTTGAAACTACGTGACCTTTTTAGTGTCACGGTGTCCTAAATGATGGTGGTGTGGAACAGGCAATGGCCAGTCTATGAAGGTCATGTGCGAGCCCGTATTACATTTTTATCTGGTGTTGCTGTACACTGTCATGTGTTCAAATTTAAAATATCCTGCCTGAATTCTATTCTATGATTGTGTTAATTTCTTCTTATGAAGAAATGGGTAAACGTTTATTAATGCTCTTCTCCGAATTAGGTCATTGTAGTTTTAGCCATGGAACCGATTAAATTGACTCAATGAACAAGAAACAAGCCGCTATTTCAACTATTCACCCGTTTTCTTCAATGCCTGCTTCCGCTTATCGCATGCGTCCTTTGTGAGTAATTTTTGCTCCACCCCCTATCTACCCGAACCTACGTACTCGCCCCTAGGGTCTCATATATTAAACACATGTATCACCACTAAATACATAATATATAGGATCCACTTTGGAAGTTTTCATCGAAGCTATAACGCTTTGTCAAAATTAAATGACGTCTATCATTTGTACACAAACTTTATCTTTCCCCCTCATGTAATTAGCTGGACGTGTTGTGACTGAAATACTGTTAAAACGACGTAAAATCCGATGTAAACCAAACCAAGCATGATCAAACCATTTAGTGAACTCATTGTCAGAGACCGCTAAAGATCCATCATTATGATCATGTTTGACTACATGATAGGACGTTACTAAGCTAAAACGGTTATTTTGTATGCCATAGCTTGTCTCATACAAACATCGATTTGAACGAATGACTTTGTTCACTCAACGGAAATGCCTTTGACGCCACCTAGAGCATACGTCTCCGGTTATTTGATCAGAATCTGATATGTGTGCTTATAAAATAATATACATGTAAATGATTCTACAGTATTTGTAATGGAAAAAAAACCTTGTTCATACTGCCAATATCAAATTGTAGCTAATTAGTATTCACGATGTCATTGCTTCTGACATGCATATTTATAAAGTAAAGGTTTCAGTATTAAACTTTCTTAAATCAGATTGTCTAGGAAGTTCATTTAATATTTCTTTTACTCAATGTGAACTGGCTTCCTTATTATGGTGTTCTTGTTATCACTTTTAAATAACTAAATGATTCTTCGGAATCATCTTCATTTCCTCAACGTCAATTTCTTCTGTTCCATGTTTCATTGTTCAATTTAGATAGGAGAGGCTAGATAGACAGGATAGAGAGGCTGTCATGAGTGTAACACTAGCTAATATGCTGAGGAGAGGATTGCATAAGAGATGATAGCAGGAGTTATCTGGTCCAAAATGATTGTCACGTAACTCTCATGGAAATGAGTGTGGAAAATTCATCTCGTCATGTTTATGACACAACACTCCTAAAAGACCTCAGTATCCTGATATGCAATATATTGGTGCCGCATTTATAAACATGTAGAAATGCATCATATTTGACTAACAAACCATAACGTTATTCTAAATATAATCCTAGATAATCGAAATGAATTACTTCAATATGTATCACTGCCATCAAGGATGGTGCCAATTCGTTTATATATAAAGAGGTTCCTTTGCTATTGCTGTTGTGCAATACATGTAAACTATTACTTATTGCAACATTTATTCCAGATAGTCCCGATATGAAAATATGATATACAGGGTTGTATTAATAAAATAAATAGTTCACAATGGTTAATGTTAATTTTAGGATCACAATTCAGAATCGTTCATTGGCTTTGAAACTTCCGATTTCTTGAGATACGATTATATATGTTTTTTGTTTTGTTTTGTTTTTTATAGTATCTGCACGATTATTCCTAGGTGATAATGTTTACTTTATTTACAGAATAAAATTCATGATAAAAAAGATTGTTGAGTAACTTCAACATCGAAGATATTTTAGAAACAAACTAATTGTTATTTTTGATTAGCCAATGGTTTCTCCTCACGCAGATTTTTGTTGAACTCTCCCACAAAACTAAAAGGAACTGCCCAACCAATTTTACACAAATGTGATCCAGATCCTTCTTGCATGCTGCTTGTTCCGAACAAAACTCCCAATGGATACTATTTGTTTCTGATTCTGTTTCGTTTGTGCTTTCTTTACTTTGTTATGTACGAGGGTTGTATTATGTTGAAATGATATATTAAAGTTTACAAAATAATACTTTCCTTCCATATAGTTGATGTTTAGGTTGAGAGTGAACTCTTCAAAACTCTATTTTGCAGCGTTAGTTTGTTTCCTACAATACCATTCGCACCTTTTTGTCAAACTCATCACCAATGTAGGATGCGGTGAATTGCAGTATTTGTTGATATCATTTCATTTTTAACGATCCCATACAATTTTGAGTTTGTTGTAATAGGAAACTGATTATGTGCTTAACATGTCCCGAACATAATCTAACGATCTTATTCAATTAATGGATCTTCAAAAATCAATAGTTTGTCAAAAAAATACAGTCAATAGATCGTGACTTCTTGTTCTTAATATTCAATCATTCTACTTTGGATTAATTAGTACAGGTGTCACTATTATCGAAAATATGTACAACCTATTTAAATAGTATGCCTGTTTTAGACACGAAAGAGAACAATCAAGGTGACCTAGAGGGTGACCCCGGTCTTTAAAAGGGCATATGGAAAGGGAGGGCGATCCCCTTCTGTACATGGGTAGTTGGAGAGAATGTTAAGAAATCTCTTTTACACCCAGACAACACAAAGCATAATATGAACACAAGCGAACAGAAAACCATGTTACGTTATTTTATGTTACGGTGTGATGTGTTGAGTTGTGTTTTTATATTTGTATTTGTGTTTGTGTGTGTGCGTGCGTGCACGTGTGTATGTGTTTGTGTTTCGACCCAGGCACAACAGAAAACAAATCGGCAACAAACTTTACAAAGTATTAATAATTCAATATTATAGGGTTAAAGGTACAAATATGAGTCATACAGAAAATAGCAGGTACAAAACAAACAGCTGCCCGAAAAGCACCACAACAAAAAACACAGCAAATGTACATAACTATAAAAAAAACCCAAAGAGACGCACAAACACAAAACAAACAAACAATAGGGGAAACATGGAAGTACCGCCTTGGAACGGTCGGTGACAATAGTCACTGGCGGTTTAAACCGGTTATGGGGCGCTCGACCTCACACTTATTCCATCTTCACCCTAATAGACATACAATGTAAATAAACGTATCCTCTCTCCGACTAATATACAACAACCGCGATGACAAATACAGTGGTAAATTGCATGCAGAGTAGACCCAGTTACGCCTAGGTCACACATTCACGGATTTGACGCCGGATTAGCTACGGATACGATCTGGCATGGTTCGTTGCAATCTGTATGGGTCCGTAGCTTTCTCTAATTTAGCCATAGTCATACGTAGTAGTACTTGTATATCCCTAGCTTTCTGTATTTTAGCCGTAGTCATACGTAGTAGAACTTGTATATCCGTGACATGTTTTGTGTGTGTCTTATTTATGCCAGTCAAGGAGAATCTAGAAAGTTAAGGAACCTTTAAATAAGTAAATAGGATATTTACGTGAACAAATCAGTTTCTAGAATTATCCAAATATATTGTTCCATAGTTAAGCAAATTTGCTGTCATCAACTTTGCTCCAAGAACTTTCCATTGTTTGTAGATATGCCATGACTTTTTGTTGACACCAAGAAGTATTTTGATAAGCAGTGAGCATGTTTACATGATAATTAAAGTAAACAGTACCATATCCAAATATACATTATATTCGAATAATCATATTACATACCAGCGTGTATGATGCATACGTGCGCGGTAACGTGCGTGAATGCATGTTTGCCTGCGTATGTGTGGCCAATGTGTGATGATGGATAAACAATTTCTGAATATGTTTGTCGTTTATATATGTGTGTTAGTTTTCATACTTTCAGCGGACAACAAACTCAAAACTGTATAGGCAAATGTATTGAAAATATATGCCATTCACTTATCTGTATATATTCTAGTTAAACATTTACCAGACGGTGACAAATTTGTTTCCACTTGATCGAAAATTGCTTAGAACTATTAGACTCAAAATGTGGTGCCCGGTTCCGCTACATGGTAAATGCAGACAAAAATTGACAAAATTACTAGCTATGATTCCTGGTTATATGATAGATGATAAATAAACATGTCTGGTTTTGCAATCTCATCAAATTATGATACATTTACATCATCAAAAGAATAGTTCGGACAATTTCGATTACCAAGTATCGGTATCGAGTTAATTGTTAAATGGAAACAAATATGACCAGATAGTTCGTTTATTTAAACGTTCAAACAAACTGTCGATAGCTTAATTCACATCGATTTATACGCATTTATTTAATTTTGCCTATTCCTTCACCGACTGTATTGCTAGTTTGTTGCCCCACTGAATATGCTAAATCAACTGTCAGAGTGCCGAAAAAATCATATATAATTATTCACTCATCACATTTTCAACATTCAAACTATAATCAGCTTGTCTATCAAAATACAATCAGAGTGACACTCTTTGGATACTGATGAGGGATTGCGTTACTCTGCGCTTTATCTTGATCCAAACTGTTTGCAAAGGTAATCATGGATCCACCGACAACAGGTTAAAGGTTAGGGACCTATATAGGTCAAATTGCGCAAATTTTTGTCATAAATCTATACATACTCGAAATTCAGATTTTTACGATGGTTTTCCATATAAATATGGAAAAATAGTCAAACAGGGAGAGCCACACACGAAATGACACCGCACCAAACACCATCAAACAAGAAACGGCAAAGCCACAAGACAAAACATAACAGGACGCATATCAAGACGAAAAACATTAAACATTAAGCATATTAAACAACAAAATTGACCATAGGCTGGAAGCAGGAGTACCGCCTTGGAACGGCCAGTAACCAAAATAAGCTACTGGGGGACTTAAACCTGGTTTACGGGTACCCAACCTCGTCCTTATCCCACTTTCACCAAAGTCTAAATGTAAATAAAATTCCCCCTCCAGACAACTCCACAACATGCATAACGATGTCTGAAATGAAATGATTTGAAAATAAACGTTAGAGGTAAACACGCGACGTCATCATTTAAATGACGTCATAATTTAAAAGTACGGGAAAACTATATGAAACACTTCTACACCGACATTTTATAAAAAATAAATCGCAAGAAGATACAAATACTAGTGGATATTAAACATGCTCAACTGATTTGTTTGAGAATATACTTGACATCGTAGACATGTACTCGATGACTATTCAGAGGTCAGAGAAGCTGTGGAGAAGTCAATTGGGGTACGACAGAACTGGCAAAATACAAATATCTAATTTCCTCCCTCCGTAAACGGGTTTAATAAAAATTGAAAAATGATCAAGGGGTATAATCGGGCATTACCTCCATATTGCATTTCGGGGAGAACTCATCAGGTAAACTATCGTGCCAACTGGTGTATATTAAACGGTAAACCCCGTGTTTTTTAATTTGGACAACACATGGGGTACAGGTATTATGTTTTCATGGCTAGGTCCAGATAATTGCGTAAATTTGAATATTTTAACAATAGCTCCTTAGTTCTCCACCAAACCGTATACTGTGACGACTCTTTAGGAATTGCCTCTTCGAGACAATTCTTAAGAGTAGTCATAGTATAGGGTTTGGTGGAGAAATGGTGATTTTAGTATTTGGGTACGCACCTTTCTGTGGCTCTGGTTATAAATAAGTCTACCATTGAGATTACGTCCTTCGTAAATGCATCCACTTTGGAGATACGTTTATACTATCTATTTAATATATAAAAACATATTATTTGTTTGCAAAAATATTCTTACCTTTCCTGTAAGAGAGTTAGTACAGACATGTTTCACAAATGTCTACAAAAGTTGGTTAAACTACGTCCAGCTTTTAGAACATAATCGAATCGAACATAATCATTATATGTATATCGTACTATTTTGAAAAATAAAGTATAGATACACAATCCTATGTTTCAACGTAATTTCTATTTCTTCTAAATTACGTTGATCTCATTTGTAATATATTTGCCGCATGTGTGACGCAGATGTAACCCTAGTTTGTCTCTGTTCATCAGTGAGAAAATGGGCGATCCATGATGCGCATACATTCCGAAGCTAAAGTCGTTTACGTAGTATCTTCAAAATATTTGATGAATTAATGCAAGCTATGTATGCTATCTCTTGAATTGTACATGTGCAAACTCATTAATAAATTATTTCACTAGGGCAACATTCTTCTCCGTGATAACTGAAACATATTCATCTCCCCCAGGGTCATTTTCAAGTGACTCCCTACTGAAACTCCTTACTAAAGCCCTGCACTAATTTACAAAATATATTATACTTGAAAGCATCATATCCATTAACTTTCTGCACATCGGCATGTATTTCTGATGACGAACAACAGAGCTGTGCTCGAATTGTACAATGAAGCTCTGCTTAGACGCCCTTGCTCCATATTTCAAGCTACTATGGTTTGTAAAATCTTCGCGCGGCATGCACGGGGATAACATGTATCCCTACACTTGCAACGACCCAAAGAGAGAATGTTTAAATTAGCTATATGTTATAAATTCCATAATTTCTTCACTGTGTAAAAAAGTTGAAGACGTATTCTTAGGGCTTACAAAAATGACTATGTTATATGTAAAATGTACAGTCGGCTGAGCGGTCATTCGGACTAAAAGTAGACTATAACTAGGTACTTTACTTTACTTTAACGAAGTTAAGATCCGCGATTGTTGCCCATAATTTGAATACTATTAGTTACACGGTTATTTAGCAGGGTGTACGGGCTGGTATGACCGGGTTAGATTTCGTATTTCCTGAGGCGTTAGCCGAAGGAAATACGTGGTCTAACCCGGTCATACCAGCCCGTACACCCTGCCAAATTACCGTGTAACGAATTTATTACCAGTCAGAGATCCGATTTACCTAATTAAGAAACGAACAACTCTTAATTTGCTGACATTAGATCTCTAATTGTATGACGACATGACAAAGAAAACATGGCGTCATCACATAGCAAATATGACGTCGTCTCAGAGCAATTTCGAAAGAGGAATTGGAACTTCACTTGTAAACATTAACGGTAGTTAACACGTTGTACTGATAAGTTGATAGTGTTAAATTGAGGAACGTACGAGGTACAGTTTTTTACGTTTATTATCAATTATTTGGTCGTAATCCATCCAGAATTATTGGAGTAAGGACGATATGAAATTTCGAATCGACGCTAAAAATAAAAACAAAACGAATGACGTCACGCGTCAAATTTGAATAATTCTGTATTCTCCGTGGAAACCGCTGAATACGGTACTGTACACCCCGGCAGTTTTTGGCAAACTGACCAATCACATTCCAAGGATTTACTCTGACTGGTAATAAATAAACATACCCTGGAAGGACATCTAAGAATGCAGGTCCAGATATGATGCGTAGATCAAAACATTTCAAGAAAAATTTCTTTATTTCACCACCAAACCCTATGTTGTGACCACTCTTTATCGTCTTGAAGAGACAATTCTAAAGAGTGGTCACACCATATGGTTTGGTGGAGAAAAAACGATTTTAGTATTTGTGTACGTACCCTTATCTGTAGCTTTGTAAGAATATATTTAAAGTCGTCATTTCAAAAACAGTTGGTGTCCGAAGAACAACAGATCGAAAATGATTCAAAATAGGTCCATTACTGTAAGAGCGCGGGCGATTTCAAATCAGAATGGTATTTAACACGCAATCGAATGCAGCTAAATAGGCGGAGTTTTAATAGCAAACCATGCTCGCGGCAAACGTTTAGTGTAAACCTTACAAACGTGGAAATTGCAACAAGTTACATGTACCTGTAATAAAGTGAGTTTAGTTTAATATTTATCATCATTTATTTTCACCCCATTGATTCACATTCGATTATTGGAAGATATAAACATTATTTTTATATATATATAGTAAGTCGGGCGTATTTTTCAACAGTTCTCCGTCAACATTGTACATGTTATATACGATTGTCTATATGTAGATACGACCCAAAGTTAGTTCGAGATCGGTGTCTATACATGTTATTTATTGTTGTGTATATGTAGATACGTCACAATGTCTGTTCGACACCCCTGTCTGTATATGTTATGTAGATACGTCACAAAGTCAGTTCGGCACTGCTGTGTAATGTACGAATTGCTATATGTACATACATCACAAAGTATGTTCAACACCGCTTTCTTGACATGTTATGTACGTTGTCTATATGGACATTCATCACGGAATAAGTTCGACGCCGCTGTATATACAGATTATGTACGATTTTCTGTATGTACATACATCACAAAGTCAGTTTGACAACGCTGTCTGTACATGTTATTTACGATTTTCTATATGTTCATACGTCGCAAAGTCTGAATATGTACGGGGAACATTTATATATTCATGTCAAGGTTTCTTATATTTTAAAGTAGCTAGGTCATATATTAAGCTTTTATTTAGAGGTAACACTATAGGAATCTTCATAAAATTTCACACTGAAACAACAACTTCCAGCCGCACACTCCAAACATTATACACAAACAAATAAATATAAATTAGATGAAAAACTACAAGTTAATGACATTTCACTTAAACAGTGTCAGTTCATATAACAACAGTTCTTCCTCATACATTCTAGAGCTAGTAAATGGGCATCGTCACAAATGACTGATAACACCCATACTGTCTAAAGGCACACATCCATTATCTTATGCACATGTACCTAGCCGCTAACCCATGGTGTCGTTTTAAATGTACGCATCTATTAACTTAGCAGCACATATATGCTAACACATAGCATGTGGATAAGTAGGCACAAAGTCGACCCCATAGCTAACACATAGTTTTTATTTATAGCATACAGAAAAGCACAGATAACAAATAGCGTAAGCTAACACATAGCGTTTATTGGTTTACAGCCAACCATGTAGCCAACTCGTAGTTAAAGTTTTACGGGGACAACGCCAGGAAGTGCTAACAAAGTACAGTTAACAAATTAGCGTGGGCTAACACATATAGTTAATTGGGATACAACCAACTATGTAGCCAACTCATCGTTAAAGTTTTACAGGACACTGCCACGCACTGCTAACACATAACTTCATTTATTGAAAAACAGGATACTACATCTACGTTACCGGCGGCAGAGCCCATCAGACACGCCAAGTTTGTAGTATTGACCACATGGCCTGCTATAAGAGGACATCTTTAACACGTTTATTGATTAATTACTGCTAAGAATTATTTAAGGATCATTTAAAAATGAACTACACTTGCAAATAATGTAATGTATATATATATATATATCCTGATTCCTCAATACACCCGATGCTATCAAGTAGTGGACAGTGCACCTCTACTGGACAATAATCTTTAACCTGTCAGAAACAACTATCTGAAAATACCGTTTACCGTTTTGTAAATTAGAATATTAAAATGTATCATTGGATACCAACATGATTAATGTAAAGTACGTAAATTCGTATTACGTGCTACTGTGGATCTCCAGAGAGTCATTGGAAATAGGAATTCAGTTGTGTTGCACAGAATAAAAAAAATGGTTTCGCACATAGTCACTCATGCAGCATAAATACTTCATGTGAATGCTCTCAATCAGTGTTTACTACAGCTAGCATTCTTAACATAAATCCATTGGGATCTGTTTTTTCCAAACCGGCTGTTTGTGCTATGAAAATTGGAACATGGACTTTTGAATAATTGCCATACATCTGTGTTATACTTTATTTATGGGCAAAACACACTTAGGGCTTAATAACCCTAAAATAGCTTTATTAATGGACATTACAAACATAAGAATACCTTAATTAATGGGCTTAGTTATGTACATTTGCTGTTTCCTTGTGTTGCTGTTCGGGCGACTGTTTGTTCTGTATGTGGTGTTTCCTGCATGACTCATTTTTGTACTTTTAATAAACCTTTAAGTCGCTTTGTTAATAGGCATAACAAACTCAAAAAAATACATTTATTAATCGGTAGTTCAAACTTAAACTAGCTTTATAGTGTATGTAATAAACTTACGTCACATATTGCTTGTTGGTTTTGATGGTTTTTAGTTCTGGCTTAGTGGCACAGCTATGTTAACGGTGCTGAGCATGCAAGGAAACAGTTTATGTATATGTGTATGGTATATATGTATCTGTGCATGGGTTCTCTTCGCGTGCATTGAATCGGTTTTGTAGAACTTCTTTATATTCTACATCCTTTGGGTTCTACGTAACATTTTCAGTGTTTTCAGTGTTGTAGTGCCTTAAACTGTTGGTGCCGAACAAGATATGAAGGTCGTGTGCGAGCGCGCATTTCATTTGTGATTCTGGTGTTGCTCTGAATAGCTCTGTTAGGAGGGTCACATTTTCAGAACCAGACACACTGTTTATACACCCCCAATAACACGCACACACATGAGATGAACGCTTAAAACATCTATAAATGAACAAGTACAATAGATAAACATTTCAAACATCAAAACACGCACAAATACAAAGACACAAGACAAACATAAAAGTAAGAGTGACTAAAACAGAGTACCGCCTTGGAACGGTCAGTGGCAAAACCACCACAGGCGGTATAAACCGGTTTACAGACGTCCTAACCGCACACTAATCTCAAAGTCAACCTACTTTAACAAACAGTGTAAATATAGGTATCCCCGTCGGACTTCCCAACAACATAGAAGACGGTAAACACAGGACAATATGTAAAACACAGCATTACAACAGCATTACAACTGTGAAAAGACGTCGAGTATGTACTCAATGACTTTACTGAAGTCAGAGCAACTGTAAGGAAGCCGTTAAGTGCACGACAGGGAAACGGTTATACATGAGTATGGTAAGCTTATCCCGGTTCTGGGTTTAAGAATGCATCATCATAGAGTACTAAATCACCAAGCCTCATGATTGATTAAAAACGGAATATGTATGTTATTATGTAATAGACAGACAGACAGAGGGCTAATTTTCTCATACATATTTTCTTTTCTAATGAGCGTGCATCCGTCCTAAACAATGCATTTGTATTCTAGTATTGAGCATAAGCTATATCTGCTTTAGAGGTTTCCTTTTACGCAACTAGTTGTTCTTAACATACCTTAAACCGTTGATGGTGATGTAACTTTATTGAAAACAGACGATCATCCAATTTATACCTTTAAATCCAAGATAGTAATATATCAAAGATAATGACGAACTGCTAATTACAAACTATCAAAGGCTTTTGATATACCACATAACATCATACATGTACATACATTTTTTAATCAAGAGGCTTGGTAATTAGGTGACGCGTGTGTGAGAGTTGATAGACAGCAGCGAGACCTTGATTCAACCCTGATTGCTTGGCATGTCGTACGTAAAAAAGGGTACCTAGTTATAGCCTACTTTCAGTCCGAAGGACCGCTCAGCCGACTGTACATTTACTCTACTGGTCATTGAGTCATTCGCCTACAATATTGAGCACTGCTAACATATGGCACAATCATGCAGCCGCAATACCGGCTAGTGACTCTCACAGATACCCATTTCAACCCCTGGGTGGAGAATAGGTGCGGGTGGGACACACCGAAAAGCGTCTCTGCAATTTACGGATGGGACCGGGACTTTAACCCCGGATCTCCGGATTAGTACTCAAGCAAGTTACCACTAGACCACCGCACACCGCATGTGAGATCTCACGTGTCTGTCATTTCATTACTATAAACTTAGTTTTTACTCGTAAAATACCCTTTCCATACATTTACCAAGACAGCTTAACAATGATGGTGTTTGAGAACTTGTTCCTAAGTTTAGGTCCACAGAGTTTCAACAGTTTCACCTTTCTAATTCAGAAGGTGTGTTAAAAAATAAATAATTTGATATGTAGCAGAATAAACCACAAGAACATGTATACCATCTGTACTGTATAATATAGTCTTCTAAACATGAGTCACTAGGTGTGTTTTTGTAAAGCATTGGATATTGTAATACAAAAATTAAGGTTTTATAGGTGCCTTGTTTCTTCTTATACTTCTAATATTTAAATATAAACGTTAATGTTTTCCTAAACATCGTCTGACATTAATAAAAGAAGTAGAATGGTTACAACTGAAATGTCAATAAATGTACTCAGCTGAGTGAAACGGTTATGAGTGCAGCCAATTTCTTATATAACAGCATAGATACCGGAATGGATTATATGAGTAGTATCAAGTGACCATAAATTTCTTAGATCTAACAAGGTTTGAATTATAATGCATGTACAGAAGAACATACGGATAGAAACACCGACCTACTGCAAGCCATCTGGAAGGCTTCCCTACATGAAAATCAAATTGCCCAGACTGGGATTCGAACAACAGCGGAGGGAGCCTAAATGAGTTCACTTAATACTTAAATTTAACGATTGTATAAGACGTTTTAAGGCGTTTAATTTAAATAATATGTCGTTCAAGGTGTTGCTCTTTTTCTTCGATCCGTTTCTAGGTAACCAGTGGTCGTATTTGAAGTAATAAGACGTGTCCTAAAATACCTTTAATTGAAACATTGCTTGTACTGAAACCAGTCTTTTAAAATATGCTTGACAATAGTAGCTATGAGAGTTAAACGGAGCATAAATTACCTATGTTTGAAGGAATATGGGTCCATGCTTATAAAGCTTTTTAGTTGAGTCTTAGTTCGTTCTGAAGCTTTTGATTGGTCAGATTTGAGTTCTGAAGCTTTTGATTGGTCAGATTTGAGCCAAATATAAACTTGAGAACGAACTCAGACTCAACTAAAAGTTTTATAAGCATGGACCCAGATATACATTCATTGAAACATTTTAATAAAACATGGTCTTTTAGCTTAAAAGCGGATAATGTTGTTAAACGTTATTCATCTATACTCATATTTACGTGCTTACACACTTAGTATATTCATATTAAAAATATCAGATCAGAATATTGTTTGCCTATCAAATGCAATACTTTTACAGTACCCATCATAGCCAAAACCCGCATTGCTTAGTATATCATGAATTCAGAGCAACAGATAACTGTGCGTACACAGATTTACAAATCGTCATTTCTCCACCAAATCCTATGTTGTGACCACTCTTTAGAATCGTCTTGGAGAGACAGACGTTATTCCTTATATTGTTTTAACCCTTCGCTTGCTAATCGCGTCAATTTACCTACCTGTAAATAGTGAAGACCCAGATGCAGGAGCTGTCACATCAGGGTCTGCACTATATACAAGTTGATTGTGCAACCAGTGCACTCCACAGCAGTGATTGCACAGCGATATACTTGTACACAGTGAAGGTATATGTACTTCAGCAGTAAATTCAGCAAGCGAAGGGTTAATGTACGCATCATATCTGGAGCTCTGTAAATATGATATGTAGTTATTCTTACAGTCTACGAATTGATAAATCCGTGACTTGTGAAAACATAAACTGTTTTGTCACTAGAACGATTAGTGAAACAGTAAACGGTAGTCATAGTACTAAATGTATCGAGGAAGTATCTTATACATATATAACTGAAGCATTTTATAGAACTACACACGTGACTTACAAACCTGTTTTGTTCTGTAACGCACCGATAGGACCACAGCTTTCCACTATACGATGTACGGAAGCCTTATAACTCTCTTGCCAACTGTATCTATTTAGATGTGGATAGAATGAAATGTGACAAAATCAACGAAAAATCTTGACATTTCGATCAAGTAGATTCAACTTTATTAGCCACAATTTGCTTTGCTTAATACATGTATATGTCGTATGTTGATCGTTATATTCATTTTGATCACAACAAATGTAGAACAATGATCTTAAATTGTTAGAACCACTAATGTTACAATATGTCTTTCATTGATTTTGATACAATACTGCTTCTAGACTAAACTAGTTTTCTATTAATTTGGTCGTGTTTTTATTGGCATGCCTTCAGAAAAATGACGACGATTTTGTATCGTCGGAATAAAATGCCTCATAACAGATGATGATAATCGCTTCGTCTTGATGAACATATTCTCATCACATATGAATGCGGTCTAACCGAATCTTCATTGAATATGTTCCCATACACGATTACAACGATTTAATCGTGTTTGATGAGTATGACCTTCTAACATGATGGCGATCTAATAGCGTCTTTGTGGACATACATATGACGGCGATCTTGTCATGTTACAGTTGATGGACATACTCTCGTAACAGATGATTGCGATGTGGTCGCGGCTCCATGGATATGCCCTTATAACAGATAGCGGCAATCCAGTCATTCAGTCATCTTCATTTGACATGTCTTTATGACTCATGACAGGTGACGACGATATGGAGACTAATATTAGTGTGAAAAGAATTCGTTTAGTTTGCAGTGAATTGAAAGCGTCCGATACTTTATTTTAATTACATTTGTTGCTATGATGGATGTTTTGTTTGAATTTAGATCTTACCGCGTTCGTTCCGAAATGTTGTACTTGTATATGTGCGTATAGTTGATCAGTAGGAAAGCATGAACTGTACTAACATTCGTTCCGATAACAGAAATGGTCGATTACTGTCGTAAACGAGACATTTGATACTTCACAGTTTGATCTATATACGCTCATGGAGCAGTTTAAGTTTTAAAATTCATGTTTGCACATTTCATGTAAATTGTAAGGCATGTTCTTATTTAAACTGAAAAAGAAAGAAAACACAGTTGCAAGTTACTTTTAAGGGATAATAGACTTAAAGTTTCTAAATTGCTTAGAACACTTCGATGTTGCGGAATAATAATGGCAGACTGAAGTCATGTTTAGTTAATATTGTAAAAACACAGAAACGTGACATAATCAGATTTCTTTCCATTGCCTTTATACAGACATCTAATGATCAGAGTGTTCTCTTATGATTCACTTCGGCATAGACTTGCAGCGTTTCAACTGAAAATCAATAATAGGAAAATGCAGCTATTTGCTATTTGTCCGTGTAGCACAAGAACGAAACATCGTCCGTAGTGAAATTTAATCAAATACCAGACGGAAAATAGTAATACATTATATTTTCGTGAACCCAAAATACAGGAAAATATCTTCATATAGACCACCAAAAACTAGGTTTACATTTGTAAAAGAAAGTGTGGAAGCAGTGTGACGCCTCTGTAAATGCCACGTTTTGGAACCAATGTGATAAACAGAGCATATGCTCCATAGCAGCAAATGCACTATTTCTCACAATGGTCTCAATACTACACAACTCGTAAATGCTCCTTTTCGAACTTATTCAAAGAAAATAGGTCTTACCAGCCCATGAGGGAATGGGTTAAAATATATTCATGTTCTTCGCTAGCGTTTATTTCCGTACATAACTCTATTGGAACAGCAAAATCTAATTGTAACAGAATCCGATTCAGAATGTTCCCCAAATGAAACTGGTATTAATGAGCAGAATATCTAAATTTCAACCAATCACAAGCCATCATTGGGTTACCGTCGTAACCAACACTTTTGAAACACCTGTCATTAAGTTCAGGGTACCCATAAAACCATACTGAAACATTTTGTGACACCACACCATTACCATGACAACAAAGTCTTTTAAAACAACTTTTTGAGTTTGGGGTACCCACATACCCCTAAATGCCAATAGTCAGCAAAATCAAACATTAACTAAAGTTTGACCAATCAGAACCCACATTCAGTAACCATGGCAACACATTATTTAGAAAGACCTACTTATCACATCGGAGTGCCAAAATATCACGACATACAAATTTTCAGCAACATCGAACAATATCTAAAATCGGCAAAATATCAGAGCAACCATTCAGTTTCCATGGCAGCCAATTCTTTCAAAAACACCTACCATTCGATTTGGAGTGCCAAAATATCTCGCCATACATGTACATATTTTCAGTAAAATGAAGCAATATCTAAATTTATCGAAAAGGATCTAAACTTCGACCGAACTTTGTCACCATTCAGTCACCATGGCAACCAATACTTTCGAAACACCTACTATGCTGGGGTACTAAAATATCCCATGCTGTCAATTTCCAGCAAACTCGAATGGTACCGGTATGTAATTTCGCCAAACGATGTCTAAAATTCGATCAATAAGAGATCACCAGTTGGCTTATAAAAATCAAAAGTTAGATTATCTCCGCATTCAGATAATAACCTACATTTAAGCCAATCAAACTGCCTTTTGCACCTTATAAATTACATCACTTAATCATTTAGATTTGTGTGACCTCACGTGATGTCTCATTTGGCGCGTGGAGACCTGTGGGCGAGCGATGTTTGTTAAATAGAACCATGGAAACGATTTATGCTTGGCCAATCAAAATATAGATTATATTCTAAGTACGTTAGAATATATTAAGTGAAATCTTAGCGGCTAACAAGTGGCTCGGTCACTTCACTCGCTCCGCCCATTCTTAACCACTAAGAGTTCACTATATGTTCTTACTATAACGTAACCAGCAATGTTCATGTGACGTTTCATTAGGATCGAAAAATTGCTAATCGGGAAATGCTTCGGATAAGTTCACGGCGAAAGAAGAAGAACTGGAATCGGAAGAATCGGAAGAAAGAAGAAGAAGAATAAGAAGACACGGAGCAAAGACAATACCGGTATGTCCCCAACTTCCTTTGGGGTACATAATAAATGATAGTGTGTTTTGTCTCCAAATCAGATTAAATGTATAATAAACAATTTAAAATTTGAATTTGACTTGAGAAATAATATTCAGGACAGTTGTTTTGCTCCAAATGATTTGTTTTCCAGTTGATTCAATCCCCAAAGTCAAATTGAGCAAAACACGTGTTTCATTTTATACACCTTTAGTTTCAGCGTGCAGCCCGCAAGCGCTGCTTTTGTTTCATTCATCACTAAAATAAAGAAAATGTGTGTGATTGATGTCGGCAATATTAATCTAAATTCAGTGTTTTCTTACTCTTTGGAGATTTCACTATGAAAAGGAAATAAATTGCATGGGGAACATGACTTGGAAAACATTTGAATATCATTTGTAACAATCGGGTATTGTAAAAGTGACGATTGCTTTGGGACAGACTCGCTTCCAACGAGCAAGCAAAACAAAACGGTATTGCTTTCAATTCTCACAGCCATTAATTAATTATCCATCATTATAGTTTCATTGGCTTAGTATTTTATTATGAATTTCAGCCACGCTACATAACTATTGTCTCTTTTCAGTTATCAGAATCGGTAAAAATTCCAGCTCCACTTCCTTTTAAGAATTTGATCAGTGTGTCTGTACGTTTCGATTCTGAGTAAACTGATATACACAGTTTTTTTTTTTATTCAGATCCTAATTTTATTACCCATACGCATGAATTCAACGCAAACATGCAAAGTATATATCGCATAACCCTAATCTGGCAATACCAAAGGTTCCTCTGAAATTAAGTGAAAGTGACTAGTTTAAATCTAAATATTTGATACGGTGTCCTGAAGTTAGACTACAACTATTGAATCCACATTCGAAACGTTACATGACACACGTGTCTTATTAACCAAAGATAACATTACTCAAAAGGAAGTCAGTATGATGTATACGGCAAGGTTATGGAGCTGACCTATGGTCTAGAGTGATTACGGTTTACGTTTATTATGCTATCTGTACGATAGACAGGCTTCGGTAAAACATACAAGGCTAAAGGCTGCACGATCGGGTACAATGGAATACCAACAAACCTATCTATCTGTGGTACGATAGACAGGCTTCGGTAAAACATACAAGGCTAAAGGCTGCACGATCGGGTACAATGGAATACCAACAAACCTATCTATCTGTGGTACGATAGACAGGCTTCGGTAAAACATACAAGGCTAAAGGCTGCACGATCGGGTACAATGGAATACCAACAAACCTATCTATCTGTGGTACGATAGACAGGCTTCGGTAAAACATACAAGGCTAAAGGCTGCACGATCGGGTACAATGGAATACCAACAAACCTATCTATCTGTGGTACGATAGACAGGTTTCGGTAAAACATACAAGGCTAAAGGCTGCACGATCGGGTACAATGGAATCCCAACAAACATATCTATCTGTAGTACGATAGACAAGTTTCGGTAAAACATACAAGGCTAAAGGCTGCACGATCGGGTACAATGGAATCCCAACAAACCACCACAGTGCAGTTGCATCTGTCTCAACAGCATCTTAACATGTACACCAATCTCACGTAACTCATCTCCATCGGTATCTCTCCTACTTAATTGTTTCCTCCTAGTCAACGCAGCTAACACTAGCCATGATGATGAAGAGATTGAAGAGTTTTATAAGCGACTCGAAGCTGCAACTGGTCATGTTCCAAGGAAGGGTGTAATCTATATCCAAAAAATTAGACTTGAATGCCACATACGAACCTGGTGTTTACGATAAAATCAAGAGAACTACACCATGTCGGATTCTAGACTGGCTAATATGTCACATGAAATAATGGTTTTAAAAACTAATGTCAATGGTGCATTTTGTATCGGATCACGTGTCCAAGGTAGGGTAGGCAGTATAATGCATTATACTACACAGTGAACTTAAATAATTTGTATTTGTCTGGCTTTACCAGTATCAGTTCATCTTGTACTTTTGTCATTAAAAGTCGTTTTTGTTTCATTCAAAATGCAATAATTAATTGATTCTGTTTCTTTGTTACCACCCACTGCCAGTTACAAATTGTATAATATACAGCAATATCTTCAACATCGTAAACCTTTTCACAAGAGTGTTTTTTCATATGGGAAAAACGTTTCAAATTTAGCATGCTGAGAAAATGTTTCCTTTTACAAATATGGCCAATTTCTTGCTGAAAAAATCAGATTATCAACCAGTTCGGATAAGTGATGCAAACAGTTTGCAAAGCTAACTACCAATTTGCAATTAGCATGCTTAAGGTTAAGATACTTCTTACACCTAAACCAAATTCATTGGCGAAGTACACTTGTATTTCATTTACAAAAAACTAAAACTACGGTGTTCTGCAAATTTTTCTTGTAGGCTAATCCCTGTTCCATTCGTTCGTTTCAATAGGTATTCTATATATAATTAATTTACCATATTGTTTCCCAGACATTTCCTTATTTTGCAATGGCCGTATTTGCCCCGGGGAATAGTGTTCTGTATCATTACCTAATTTAATGCATTTGCCTCTTTTTCGCATTGCTGCTTTGGCTTTTGAATGATCTCCTACGAATTTAAATATGTTTAAAGTAATTCAATAATTGTCGGATGTTTCATTTTTTATAGTATATGTTCTTAATACGTACATTATGAAATTTTGACTTCTTAATAAATTGTACACCGCCATTGAATATGTAATTACATAAACATAGGCGTTAAATTAAATACATCAAGTTTCTGCTTATTGCAAATATACAATATATCTCTACAACGGTAAATCCGCATCTGCCTCTTAAACATGTAAAATAGACAGATGAACATACATAAGAGGTCTCGTTTATCACCCGCCTTCAATGGAAAAACGTCAATTCAACTGGTTTTCCATTACAATAAATTACATCATATAAATGAATTGTCTGGTTGCAGACATGGCACTCTCATGTTGAGAAAACAAATGACTTTTTCCGAAACTAAATATAAAGGAGACGCATATTTAATGATTAGATCCTTCGAAATATGACATGTGAAACAGATAATGTTGAAATAGACATTTAGATAGCTAGCACTGATGGTGGATTTTCTCCGGATACTTGTCAAATCTGTATAGCAGATTAGGTTTTGAACTCTATATAATGTTGTCTTTAATATTTACCATTAGCTTAGCTTTCACAGAGACACACACATGCACATACGCACACACACTAGAGATGTAATGTTAAACACCAACAGACGCACAAGTACAAAGACGCCAGGCAAACATAACAGTAAGAGTGACAAAGAGAGTACCACCTTGGAACGGTCCGTGGCAAAAACCACCACTGAGGGTTTAAACCGGATTCATACTTATCTCAAAGTCATTTTAGTTTAACAAACAGTGTAAAACAAAGTATCCCCACTGGAGTTCCCCCATAACAAGGAATACGGTCAACACAGGGCAATATGTAAAATATAGCATAATAACAACTGTAAATGTCCAATACGTTCTCAATGACTTTGCTGAAGTCAGAGCAACTGCCGAGAAGTCCTTCAGAACACGACATAGAAAAAGCAATACATGAGTCTTGCAAGCTCGGTCCATTTCCGGGTTTAAGAATGTACCATGTACTGCCCTCGGCCTGTCATTACACAAGTAAAAAGAGAAACGTGACTACCGACGCAAAGGCGTCAATAAACAAACATGTTGTGTGTTGCAATATAATTGGGTCAAAACCTTTCTTCCTAAAAGTTTAATGCATTTAATAAACAAATCATGAAATGAATATGACGCCGAAGTTTCCTAAGTTTATAGATTACATCACCGTTTGTCAACGGTGGGTAATAGTGCGTGTGACGTTAGCCCCGAGCATCCAAAATACAGATATCATTTTTCTATTTCAGTTTCAATGACTTTGGCAATATTATCATGATCCTGAAATCAGTATCAGCCATGTAACTGTGTAATATATTTGTACACAACAGTTGACTAAATATATCCTATCGACCAGCAATCCTTTTTTTCTAATTTAATAACATTGACATTGACTACCTATACTATGTCTATTCCTAACCAAACTAATCGCACAGAAACGACAGGTTACGTCTGCCCGCGTGCACTCCAAATGACCTACGCCATTCTGATAGTTAGAAATGTTTTATATGAACAATCATTGTTTTCTTATTTCTAGAACGACAACTGTACAAGACGCCTAACACCCGTTGTATCACTGTAAAAAGCTTTATAATTAACGAACTATAGTTTAGTAACACTTTCTGACACGATTAATATCAGACTGAAACAATGAGCAATGGAAACACTGGCACTTGTTGCACTCTGCATCTTTATAGCAAGGAGTGTTACTGTATAGAAATATAAGTAACGTATCGCATGTGTCTCCACCTCTTCATTTTAATTCAAGTTATTGAAATATTCCATTAACATAGCTAGCTATATGAACAATATCTGCAATGATGCCGGCATTAAGCATACATTTTATTTTTACAAGCTGTAGTTAGGTCTTGATTAGCAACACTCATTTAGACCCTCAATATAAGATCATGAAAGTATTAGCAAACAAAATCAATAACAAATAACAACAGTATATGGTTAGTTTCCGTTATACTCTGTCAACAGTGAAATCAAATCCACACACAATTGCCCCTAATGACGTATGCGTCTAGAACAGTCTTGCCGCAGTAATCAGCTGTATTGTATGAATCTGTGGCTCATCGATAGATGTACCAATGTTTCAATGTGCTCTTATCCTCGCAGACAGTACTTTCCCGTTAGTCGTACAACAGTAATAGATATAACAGTTCTTACAATATCAAGACACAATATCAAGATGTAGATGTTGAACAAATTAATTCGTATATATCCTTTACTTTCTCACTAAAGCGACGGCAAGTATATTACTGCAGTATCTCTGTTACTCAACAATAACGTCCACAAGAGCCTTGGATAAATAAAGCACGAGATGAAGCTAGAAAACTGTTCACAAACACTAATACTGCTAGACGACAGCAATCGTTTAACGTATATATGCATGACGGTGGATAATATGCCCCCTACAGACGAAAGCCAAAGGGGACTATAGTCAGTCGTTTCGTCTGTCCGTCCGTCATTCAGCATCAATCAGTTATCCGGACATGTTTTGGAGATAGTTTGAGATATTAACTTTGTATTTGGTATATAAAACTAAATCTACATGAGTTACAGCTTAAATTTAAAACTCGGTTGACTATTTTTTTCCAGAGTTACGGCCATTCAACTTGAAATGTGTCGTCAAAGTGTCATTTGTCCTGACTTGTTTGGACGTGGTTTGAGATATTAACTTTAAATTTGGTATAAAGCTAAATGTACATGAGTAACAGCTTAAGATCGAATCTCGGTGCGGTTGAATAATTTTTCTCAGAGTTATAGCCCTTGAACTTGAAAGTGTTCGTTAAATGTTCTTGTGTCCGCACTTTTTCTGGAATTAGCTTGATAAATTAGCTTTTATATTTGGCATTAAGCTAAATTTTATAGCTTAAGTTCGAATATGGTGGGGTTAAGTTATTATTGCCAGAGTTATGGTTCTTGATCTTTTTAGCTCACCAGAGCACAAAGTGCTCAAGGTGAGCTATTGTGATACCCCTGTGTCCGGCATCCGTCGTCCGTCTGTCCGTCCGTCCGTCTGTCTGTCCGTCAACAATTTCAAACGACTTCTTCTCTGAAACCGACTGCCAAATTGTAACCAAACTTGGTCAGATACATACAGTGGGTGGGGGCTTCAAAAGTTGTTAAAAGATAGTGGGTGGGGCCATTGTTGCCATGGCAACTGTACACAATATCTAGAAAAATCTTCTTCTCCAGAATGACTTGTCCAATTTGAATATAGTTTTCACCAAAATGTTTCTCAGTTGATAGACTTTAAAAGTTGTTAAAAGAATTTTGATTCGGCAAAAAACATGGCCAACAGAGGGCGTGGTCATCTTTTCCATATATGGTAATATGGATTTTATGCCTCAGGGCTTATCAGTTTTTCATGGGAAAAATATAAAATATTATTTTTCTCTGAAACCATAAGGCTTAGACCTTTAATTAATGGCATACTGCTTTGCCTTGTGGTTCTCTACCAAGGTTGTATACATGATTTCTTGTGGTCAAAAATGGCCCCGCCCCTGGGGTTAGCTCAGGTGAGCGCTTCAGGGCCTTATGGCCCTCTTGTTTGTAAATAGGTACCTTGATTTTGAACTTTGGAATTTACACTTAACAAAAAAGCAAAACTGTTTGGCCTTATTAGATGACATTGTTTGACAGCAACCATGACTCTATTGATCATTAACACAGGGGGCAGCTTAATGCAGGATGAAAGTCATACAGAAAGCTCCTCTGGGAGCCTACAAAGACATACATTCTTTATTTCTATGAGGTTGTAGTATCGAGTTTTACTATAGTAGTCATTTATAGAAAAACTGACACAGTTTATGTTTCAAATTCAAAACACATGCTAGAAATTGGATCTTAACCCTTCCCTCCATAAATACACCTTTCTATGCCCCTGTAAAAGTCACTTTTTGAAACCATTGTAAATAATAGGAGCAAATGCTCTGTTTATCACAATGGTTTCAAAACTGCAACATTCTAAAACTTTCATTTTCTCTAGTTTATGCTCCTTTTCGGTAGATTTATTCAAAGAGGTTGGATCTAAAAATAGCCTATGATGGAATGGGTTAATATTATTATCAGTTTGTATAACCATTTCATCATAGTTTATTTAAGATTTACAAGTTTGTGTGCAAAACTCTGACGATACATATCAGATCGAAAATAGCATACACAATTTAGGCATCTTAAACAAAAATTATACAATGTAGAAAATTATTCAGTATTTGTTTGACAAATATATCTTTACGAGCGAAAAATACATTCCATTATTGGTAACACACTACACAGTCAAACCAGTACATATTTGATTGGATAGCAATGAAGAAACAAGTCTTGCTCAGGATAATAAAGTAATAGGGTGCTAACTCTCGCAAACCGATTTTATCTCCCTGTTTTACTTGTAAAAGTCTTATAACAGTCATCACATGAACGCAAGTCAAATTTGAAAAATGTAAAACAATAACATATGTTGGCCCTATGGAGCAGTAATGAGAGTTCCCTTCCCGTGCAATTCGTTTTCCGATACCGAATTATATTACATGGTGTGATTTGTTGATTAAATGCTTTTATCAATTACTGGTTCAGTGTTTAAACTGCAATATGCTTAATATTACAGCACTATGAAATTATTCCCATTAAAAATACATTCGGGATATATTCACATGCACCATATTCCTTCTGTACTACTTACAACTTAATTTTTGTCTTGTTATCCTCTGCCAAATGCGGAGGGATATAGTTTTGGCGTTGTTTGTCCGTCTGGGCGAACATATTGACACTTGGGTATGGAAAACAATTGATAACGGTCAATTCTATTCATTCCGCCTGTATTATTGGGTGTTTTGTGTCCTTGTTGGGTAGGTTTAAACAAAACAAATACCAAACAAGTGCCCATATGTAGGAATGTCCGCTCTTACGAGCGATACATCGTGAACCTATGTGAACAAAAGATATGTTGTTTTCCCTTACTTGTGGGTCTAATTTTCGAGATGTGTGTCTTTTTTAAACAAAAGAAAACACCCACAATGTTCAATCCATTAGAACGTCTGTCCATCCGTCAATGTGTCAGTCCGTTTCCGTGCGTCCAGAAATGATATCTCAGAAACGGGTTAGAATTTTTCACTTAAACTTTGGGTAAATATTTAGTAGATATTTGGTACTTTAACAGAATGTGAGCCTGCAAGTTTCACTCACATTGATATTGTAACGGAGTAGTGGCCCTTTGTGTGCCAAAACTTATAACGTAACTGCGTGTACGGGCTTTTTTATGCCCCCGTGACGAAAGACATGGGGCATTATGTTTTGCACCTGTCCGTCCGTCTGTCTGTCCATCTGTCCGCCCGTGCGTCACGCTTTGCTATAAAGTGTATTATGTCGGTAATTTCTACACTTATACACATGAAACTTCACATACACATTAATCACCATCGGTGCTATCATTTGGCACCCTACCCACGCTGCCTGCAAGCCCAAGGTCAATGTCAAATGACTGAACTTTTATGTGCAGTTTGTTGTCACATTTACGTGCCAATGTAGCTATTGCCACAGAATTGGATATACACATTAAACACCATCCATACTTTCATTGCGCGCCCAGATCCGGCTGCCCGCAAGCCCAAGGTCAAAGTCAAATGACTTGGGAATTTTATGTGCCGTTGGTTGTCACTGTTTATTCATCATCATGTTATATCTCCCTAACGACTGTAGCTATTCGCATGAGAGTGCATTAAACATTAAATACCATTTATACTTCCATTGCACACCCAACCCATTTTGTCACAGTTTTTTCATTGTCTTATATCTCCCTAACCACTGTAGCTATTGCCAGTGAATTACATATACACATTGAACACCATCCATACTTTCATTGCGCACCCAGCCCAGCAGCCCACCAGCCCAGGCTGTCTGTAAGCCAAAGGTCAAAGTCAAATGACTTAGGAATTTTACGTGCAGTTGGTTGTCACAGTTTTTTCATCGTCTTGTATCTCACTAACCGCTATAGCTATTGGCATGGAATTGCATATACCACCCATACTTTCATTACGCACCCAGCCCATGCTGCCCGCAAGCCCAAGGTCAAGGTCAAACTTTTACGTGCAGCTAGGCAAGCACCACCACGGGGCATCGCGGTTCTTACACACTTTTCTAGTTGTGTAAATGTTCAGAAGCCTGTGGCTCTGCAAGGATCATGTATATTGACCCTTGAACACCACAATTATGGCCTTTTTTACGAAAAATGTATCATGTTTGTCTGCCCGAAGTCATTTCCCAGACACTGATTGCAAATGGTTTTGAAATGTTGTGACAATGTTGAGTAGGATAAGGACATATGGCTCTGCAAGTATCGTTTATATTGACCGTAGAACACAGAGTTATGATCGTATATGCGAAAACTGTATCATATGTGTCTGTCTGGAGTCATATCGCAGACACTTACTAGAGTTATACTATGAAACTTGGCGTAGATGTTTAGTACCATAAGGAAATGCGCCCTGCCAGTATCACTTATATTTATCACTTATATTTGCCTTGGAACACCGGAGTTACGTTCCTTTTGTTTGGCAACAACTTGACCTTTTTGTCTGTTTTCTCTTTAAAAATTAGTAAAAATGTTTAAAACTTTAAAAAGGAAACACCGCTCTGCAAGTGCCACTTGTATTGATCTTGGAAAACTAGAGTTATGATCCTTTGTGAAGTACTTAACCTTTTTGTCCATATTAGTCATATTTGTGTAAAAGTTTAGTACCGTTAATAAATGCGGCACTGCAAGTATAACTCACATTTACATTGCAACACCAGCATTATGCTATTTTGTCTGTGAAAACCAGCATTATGCTATTTTGTCTGTGAAAAAACTTTTTCTTCCTCTTGTCAATAACTCAAGTAAATATGAGGCCAGCACTTGTTTGGCGGGGGATATCAATTCAGCGAATTCACTTGTTCATAATTCATATTGACTGCGTGACATAGAACCGTGACATAGAATCAAATTTCATAGAATACTGACAGCAGTTTTTGTTTTGTCTTATTTATAATTCATATTGACTTAGTGAAATTCCATAAGCATTGCACACCTGTCATCGGAACTTCTCACACCATGTTTTTGCCTTGCCATGTATCTGTTCTCCGAATCCCACCCTTCCTGGAAACAGTGAATAAGAATTTGCTCGCAAGCATCAGGGAACTCTTTTATTATCATTAATATCATAAAGCGAATACACATTTGAATAAAGACCATTGAAAGGTGTTAATAAGAATTTCCACTGGCTTCTGTGAATCGCCAAAATATATTCAACGACATATATGTTCCTCGGATACTATTGCAGCAACAAAATTGCATTATCAGACTAATTGTACTATGTGCGATGTCTTGTCTTTCGTTGTAAGAGCAAATTTCATCTTTATTGGCACATTAAGTTTGATGTTCACATTTCCACTTTTTAATTATCGATAATTGTGTTTTATTGATACTTGACATGATTCGTTGATAATCGACGTCAATTATTTTAATTTTAATTTGATCTTTGTCGCCAAACTGAGAGCTCAGAATAAGAGAGGAATAACTGTTTCAGAATATTGACTCAAAGTTATAAAATTAGTTTAGGTCATTAAAGTTGATATTTGCATTGATGAAAGCTTCAGTCATTAAATGATAGTGTTGTTTATCTCTCCTTACAGAATAACGGAAGATTCAAATAGAAATTGAGTAGGCAAAACCGATTTCATTGAACTAATTAATTGTGGAAATCAATGCCCTATTTCAAACAGTTTAAATAACAAAAGTAAGACTAACATGATTGTGTGAAAGTGTAAAGAACTGTAAAAAGTAAAACTTTTCGTTTTTAAAGGACCATGTTTCGCCGTGCCCGTGTCATGTTTTTTGGAACAATTGGAAGTGCAATGTGTGTGCGTACGTGCGTTTCGTACGTGTGTGCGTGTGTGAGAAGTACCGGTATACCTTTTTGTGTTAGGTGGACCATCATTTGTCAATTCACCTAATTCGTTCACGGAAAGTCGATACATAAACCATCCCTGTGCATGGATGTTAAAACTCTCGTGATTTGCATTATTTTACCTGTGTTATAATGTTTGCTATATTTGACCAGGTGTCAATAGTTCGGATCCAGCCTAAACACCGAGTAACTCAGTGTCTAAGCAGGATTGATGCTTTATGATATGTTCAGTATGGGTAATGTTTATATAGATGTCTGCATCCATTAATCGTTGGGAACGTCATAGTGTGATTAAGATAATTTTCTTGTAGAAAGTTGCCGCCTGTGTACTTTAAATACACTTTACTATATTTGTTTCCTAAAGCATTGTCCAAATGTCAGCCAAATACTATCCTGGTGAAAACCAGAGTTGCAAATGGTATGCCATTCCTCTCTCGATGATGATAGAAATATCAAGACATATACATCTTCACAAAAGCAAATATGCTTATGTAAATAGCATGTCAAACATTTGACTTTTAGAAAGCTGTGCAAATAGTCGCTGGACCACGTCTTCTAATTAAGGTTAAACTTTTCCAAAGATATCACTGAATCCTGTTCAAATGCCGATGTCATTCAGACGGAACTAGATGAATGAATTGAATTGATTAGTTACGGGCAAAATAATGTTTAATATATTATGCAACACTTTTATTACTTATACAGTTACACATAGTTCATATTCGGAACATTTTGGAATTATATAAATAATAAACAAGTGATAAGCTGTAAAATAATTAAACATTTATTCACTTAAATTCGCAATATTAACAGCTTTAATACAAAACAAGCGACAGTGTAGATGTAAACACTATTTGAATTGCACAAAAAATGTTATTTTGTACACTGATACTTACAAATACGAAATCTTTCAAATAAACCTAAAATATGTATTTTCTACATAAATGCTGACACATGCCATTGGTTGGTGTCAAAATTTTGCATTCAGAATTATAATACCCTTATTGTTTAATTAATTTCTCACTGTTAAAATACATTTGTAATGAATCTTATGTGATATGTTTTGTATGATAATGGATAGTTGACCCAAAGTTGTATATGGACACAGACTGAGACGACAATTTCGACAATGAACGGGAATTATATGGATGTTCGCTTTATAGCTACATAATTAGTACTGTGATGTCTGATGAAATCTACGAGAGGTGTTTATTTCAATATAGAAATGTTTGACAGTGTTGGTCTACTTGTATACATTATGAACGATTGACCTTCAATTTCCAACGCACTTGCTAGTGTTATTGATATCACTGACTGCCAGTATGATGTTTTGTACCCAAAATAAAACGCATCGAAACCTTAATGTTTCCTGAAGCCAGAATAGTGTGACACGTAATCTTGTTTCCTTGTCAATTAGATACCGACTGCCGACACACCGTAGTCTGTGGATATTTGCTGTAAAATCAAAAGTGAGCGCTTGCAGACATCCATATATCACTGAGACCTCCGTGGCCGAATGGTTAAAGTCATTTACCCTCTCGCTGATACTGGTTTCCGGCCATGAACGTTGGATGTGTCTTGTGAAAAGACTTCCAGTTAGCGTTAAAAGTCATATCGGGGTGTTCTCCTTTGTTTGAAACATAACTGTAATGTCGCGTTTATTTTTATTTACAGACACTATACTGTGATTCCATAACAATATAGAGCATTAGCACATTTTTGTCGTGACTTAAAAAACCCGTCTTAGTTTGAAACGTTAAATATTTCTTAAATCAATATTTAAAGAGTATATTGTCCCATAGCATAGTAATTCTGCACGTCTATTGGATATGAAGCTTGTGCATTTGTCCTGGATATACTTGTTTGGGAGGTAATTAGATAAAAGAAAGGGGGAAAGCGGAATCTAATGGCAATTAAAACCTATTTGGCTGGGTAGAATGCTTTTTCCTTTTCCGCTTTCTCCCCCTTCGATTGTGTAAGAAAGAACATGTAGTTCTTCCAAACGTTTAGCACTAGTGAGAAGCATGCCTAATGTGGTTCTATCTGATGAATTGTGCTTGGTCTATTTTCCCCTTACACTTTATGATAGGAAAAGGATTGTACACAAACTAGGTTTCACTTCTATACTTTTATTAATTAGAGTTCCCTAACAATGCCGGATGTGGGCGTGAACCAGTTTGTTATTACTGAAACAATAATTGTCCTAATAAAGCACAAATGTTCAAGTAAGCACTTCCAATATACACTTAGATAAAGCAAAACTTTTCAAGTAAGCACTGCCAATATTCAATTGGCCTTTAAACAAAAGCATAAAACATTCAAGATAGCACTTCCAATATACACTTAGATAAAGCACACATGTTCAAGTAAGCACTGCCAATATACACTTGGATTTAACACAAAGCAACAAAATATTCCAGATAGCACTTCCAAATCTCGCTTTAAGTTGGTATATTAAATAGTTGCTTAGCACCAGCAAACCGAATCTTCATTATTATAACACCTCTTTTTGAATAACCTAATTGTAATGCAGGCGCCGCAAAATAGCAATATGGCACCTAATCAGCAAAGCAAAGCACTCATAGCAGCAGGACCCGGACGTGTACTTAAAAGTACAGACATGGTATCCCGTCTCAACTAAACTTTAATGTAGTCTTAAACTTCACATAGTGCTTAAAATAGCAAAGCAACAACTGGTTTTACTAAAAGCATAGCACAGAACTTCACATAGTGCTGAAAATAGCAAAGCAACAACTGGTTTTACTAAAAGCATAGCACAGAAAAATCTTTAATGGCAGTAGTTTGGCCGCAGCTGATGGCCAAATGGGAGAGAAAAGAATACGGGCCTTTAGCCTGCATTCATATCTCTCCCACCGCCCAAAAGCTATATAAGTTTATCCAAGATGTATGGACCTCTGAAAATGTAGAAGTATCATTGAGACAAGTAAAAAGAGCGAAACGATTTAATTGACCTGCTTTCCCTCCAAATTGCAAACGGAAAGGGAGTGGCCCGTACTTTCTATGTGTTTGTAAAAATTACAATAACTGACAGGTAACTACCAAAAAGGAACGGGTTTTACCCCCAAACAAACTGTACTATTCTTATTAATAGTACTCCTTATTAAGGGAAGTGTCAGGTTTTAGATGGTTTGTGGCAAGGCTGTTCGAATAACATTGTAATAAACCAGTCTTATTTTATTACAGGCACGGAAGAAAAGGTGGCAGAAATTAGGTTGTTGATAGCAAGTTGGATACTATGGTGTAAACTAATCGAAATCCACAAATGATACACGTGTCTGTCTTAACACTATTAATACTTCTTGTCTGTACTATATAATATGTACTATCCATCATATATGTCAAATTTGTATTAACGTTTAGCCTTTTGCGGGCTGATGAGTTATTACCTTTGCAAACAGTTTTGATCCAGACGAGACGTCGAGTAACTCGTCGTCTCATCAGGATCCAAACTGATTGATACTCTAACCGTCCTTTTTAAAAGAAATACAAAATTAATGAACAGTTGCAACGGAAACCGATGACATTTTCAAAACTAAATTTTGTTCAGCAGGCTAAAGGTTAAACAGCACTTGCCTCAAACCACTACAAGTTTGGCATTACTGAATCGTTTACTGTATCTCTACTTATTTATTTGGATATATGTCGTGACTATAATGACAAATGTCACAGATTTACAGTTTATACAATACCACCAGCCGTAGAATTCATTGACAAGAAAATTGATTTCTATAAAGCAACGTCAAGTGAAAGTAAGTATAATTTCAAGTTGCAATTTTGTAAGACTTGTACTAGGAAATATCAGCAACTTACATTCAATAAAAGTATACGCAAGCGCTGACCAACTTATAAGTATGTAGTATTACGTTGTATTTAATTTGAATGCTAGTTGTCACGTGATAGAATGTTTTTCATTGTAATTTGCTGTGCAGTCGAAGACAATTTGGTCATAACCCTATAATCATTTGTTGAACTGTAAGCGAATCTGTGATTCCCTATGTGTAATACGGTGTTTCACCAAGATTCTATCTGTAAGAAAATATGGTCGTACTTTTGAAATAAAATTATTACCTCTTTCATTGAGAATGAACAGTTGACTTATTCTCCGACAACGTTTTGTGAAATATGCTAAATGTTAACACGGGACTGGTGAAGGTAACAATGATATATCAAATAATTCGTTTTTAAAGTGTGATTAACTACAGTAAAACCCCTCTCAGGCAGGCGAGGATGGAGGATGAAAGTCATTGAACGTTTAAACTGTAATTGAAAACAAATGGTAAGATACGTCAGTAACAATGAGCATGTATTAGTTCGAGCTGTATACTAAACTACACTAGTTTAAGCAGCGGGAAAAATGAGTGTCTTAAATAGACAGCTAATTTACGGTTGTATAATTAAAAGAAGATTTTACACAATCCATTGAACGTTATGCGTACACATTGTATTTCTTGGTTCAGACGTTTAAGTTCAGACTAATAAGTCCATGTACTAACAGAAAATAATTTCGTTAAAATCAAATTCGCACAAAAGCCGATTAATTAATTTATTTATTTATCTATTTTGTCTTGTCTAATAGCATCCGACAATTAGAGGATTGTCAGTTATTTGTCACTACCAATATACTGGAGAACTGGCATATGTTACGTCGTTACTCTGACTTGAAAGCGTATGTACACGTGTCCTAGACAATAGCGCGAATCACATTCATAATAAACTGATGTCCCATGGTAATTAACCCTTTGCCTATTCTATGATTGTTTTAAATTTCAATTCCTACTGAATATTCATGAACAAAATAGGTATAATGAAATATAGAAGGTGGGGCATTGTAGCCAATTTAGAAACAAAAGAAACATATCTATCAAATTCCATAAGCAAACAGAGCAGACCCAGATCAGACGGCTCCTATAGGAGCCGTCTGATCTGGGTCTACTTTGTTTGCAGAAGCGTGAAAACACGTTTATATGAAGGAAAGTGTTGCAGCGGAAATGTACACTTAGCTATGTTAATAAAATGCCGGTGTATGATTTGGGTTCTTTTTATCGCTATCATTTGGTTAAATCAGACTAAATGATAATTATAATAACCAATCAGTATTTGCAACACTGTTTTGAGAACGGCTAATAATCAAACTCTCTAACGCTGGATCTGTGTAAGAATGTCAACGTATTTCATAACTTGCAACCTATTTTTCCCGTCTGCAAAAATCAAGCAATTTGATAATACCCTAAATGAACAGTTTCACCTAGAACGATGAGTTCAATGAGTATAAAATTCCTATTTATTTTAAATATGCAAGTAATTTATAGGCATACTTTTTTAGTCGGAAATTCTACACAAAGATATATTCGTAGTTACAAATCAATTCTATTTGAATTGGTTACATTTTATCTGTTCGTATTGAATAACAAAGCTAACACTTATCACCCAGTATTTTTAGTTTATCTATATAGACATGTAGTTATTGCATAAAGCGTGTTTATGTAGATAATCTGATCATAGAACAGTGATGTGAAGCAATGTTACTCAATTGGGCGGTGTATAGTATCACCATTGCCCCCTGCCATCAATTAACGCACTTCATTTGTCAATGGTCACGTTGCACAGTTTTGTAGACATTATTGACAGCGATGTTGGTGCTATGGATCAATATTTACACAATGATATGCCTTAGTACCGTACAAGTATATGTGAAAGTGGGAAACATACCTATAATGAAAGCAACACACAAAGGGGCAAGACACCCAAAGATCACCAAACAGGAAAGAGCACAATTACAAGATACAAAAACATAGAACAGTTTCCATATAATAACAAAAGAGAGCACAGGATGAAAGCAACATTATCGTCTTGTATCAAAACAAAATGCCACGAGGAAAGGGGAGAGGTTAATCCAGGTTTTAGGGTACCCAGCCTTACGCTTCACCTTTGTCACATTATAAAGTAAAATTCTCCCTCCAGATGTCAAAACAAAAATAGAATAGAAGTGAAGTGAAGCAGACAATTTGCAGAGGTCCTGACAAGAAAGGTAATTCAAACGATTTTCAAGAATAACTTAATTTCTCCACCAAACCCTATGTTGTAGCTACTCTTTAGAATAGTCTCGAAGAGACGGTCACACCATTGGGTTTTGTGGAGAAATGCACTCACATTTATCTGTTGCTCTGTATAATAATAACTGCAGCTGATCTCTCACTGGCGCCTATTTAAAGAGTAAATTGGTATATATTGAATAAAGTGGAGTGTTGCTTCCTCTGTAATTTGAAGGTTAGTGGAAGCTAGTGTAAGGTACACTACAATTTTTCACTGCTGACTTTTGTTATTTCTATGTCAAGGCACGTAATGATTAGCATTTGCTTCCCTGATTTATTTGGTAGTAATGCTAGATTTGTGTAAATATAACATTTGTATTCCGTGTCCTTTTATAACGATATATCGTAAAACCTTTCTATATTCAGAACTGTGAAACAGTACAGGACCATGGGAAATCAAGCAATGAAGACTGAAACACCATGTGCTATTATATCAGCGGTTTTGTTGTTCTCATTTTGGTTTAAACAATTGCGTATGTTATTTTTTTAGGTGCGTCCAACCAACTTTGACTGCTCTTCTAGGTTCTGTTACAAATATTCTGAAAATGGGTGATCCCTCGAAAGCGAAAGTAGAAATGCAAAAAGAGATAATTGCAGACTCGGTTTTATTGAGTCTGTTCATGCGTAGTAATTAAAAGTGCAACACTACTCACGCCCCCTAGTACCGGCTTAAGCAGTATTCAGTTTCCAAAACTAATAACATGAAAACTAATGATCCCGAAGGACCAGAAAATATAACAACACTGAGAATGAAGTACGGGGCGACGTTTTACGACCGCCACACAAGCACTTAACACCTAAGCACTCTTCCCGCAGATTCATATTGACATTTGCTAGTTGGTCAGAAAAGAAAGAGGGGCAATGCGAGATTTTCGCAGACAAACATCGCCCCATCATAATGCAATCCGATCTAATAAAGTGTTTTATATAATATTTTAGATAACATATGATGAACAAATTTAACTCGTTTTAAGATAATGTAGTAGTACACTTAATATATACCTGAATAACTTTGAACATATATGCATTATAAGTATAATGAAAATTATAAGGCAAATTATGACAACAATGATGCTTCTAAACTAACAAAAATGTGTTCATAACTATATTAATACATGTAATTCTGAAGGGAGGCGATCCCCCGAGAGCAAAAATAGACGAAGAAGAAATAGAATAATAAGAAGAGGAAGAAGAGAAAGTTGCCAATAAGAGGAATACTAATTAAGAGTACAGTGTAGTTGATGTCAATTTGTATGGGTTTGCATATTTGTCTTATTCCATTCAATGATCGCTTTTACGCGGCTTAATCCTTGCAGGCAGTATTATTGTGGCTTCAATCTCTGCGTAGAGCAAAACGAACCTCATAACGTTGTGTGCCTAGAAGAAACATGCTACATAAATATGTCCCCTGTCAATTTGATATTGAAAGCCTGCACCATGTAATGTGTTATGCGCGATAGGACATTACACGGTGCGGGCTTTACTATACCTATTTGGTTACTATATGGGGTACTATACCTATTTGGTTACCATATGGGGTACTATACCTATTTGGTAGATATCTGGATCAGATATGGTTTACGGTATTTTTGTATAGTAATTAAAATGTCAACGTACAGTGCACATACGTACGTCTACGTACTTGATTGTCTGGTATTGGGCTATAACGTTACGAGTAAATGTCCATTAAACGTTGCGATTGTGCTAATATGTTTATGTTTTGCGACATAGACTTCCTAAACAATCCCGACTACAGAGCATTGCACATTTGGTTTCACTACAATCTGCAGTCTGGTTCGCTACAGCCATATACAGAAATTTAGCCTCATCTGTAATTGCTATGTTTTGTCAAAAGTAATGGTTTGAATGATGTTAGTAAATGGTCAGCTACGGACAATTCCTGCAACATTTTACTGAAATCCAAGGGCAGAATACTTCGCCACAGTGTTACACGGATTATTAAACATGTCATTGCGAGCCATGTTTGTGAATGAATCACAATGGTTTGAACAGAGGTAGAGCTTTTTAATTTCACTATGATCTCGTAAGAAAAATTAGGCCTGCACCTGTGAAGTTGTTTAACGCGAGTTGTACATATATGGTAGTGTGTCACGCGAGCAATCTACCCAGCGTTTTAGAAAATAATAGTTTTATAACTTTCAACTATAGTCATAGCAGGGAAATAAGCTTCCATTTTAAACGAATCGGAATAATTTGAAGAGGATTTGTAGAGGGATACCTAAGAACCATTCTTGTAAAATAATAATGACATCTGCCCTGCGGTCTAAGCAGAAGAGATGGTTTTAATTTCCCCTATAGCAATATGAGGCAAAATTAGCCATGCCACTGGTGATAGTGTTTTTTAACGAATCAAAATGATTTGAACAGTTTTGGTAGAGGGTCATCACAGGATAATTCCTACACAATACTACTGGAATTTGCCCAGTGGCTTCGGCGGAAAAGATGTTTGCATTTTCCAATATAGCTATATGTAGAGATCATGAAACCCGCCCCTGTTGGCCATTTGTTTTAACAACTGCGAATGAATTGAACACATTTAATAGAGGGTGACTAATGATTAATCCTGAAAAAAGATAATGAAATTGGCCTAGGGGTTTCTTGAGAAGATGTTTGAAGTTCCCCTATAGTCAATGAAACATTAGCCCCGCTCCTAATGACCATGCTTTTTAACGAATGAAATTATATGGATAAGTATTATAGAGTGTCTACAATGTACAATTCCTGCACAATACTATTGTTTAGTCTAGTGTTTTCTGAAGAAAGGGGTATTTGCACTTTCCACCATTGATATATACAGAAAATGAGCCCCGTCCTGTCGTTTTAACAAATCAGAATGATCAATCGTGCAAAATGACTTTGAAATTTGCCTAGTGGTTTCTGGGAACTATATCTCTACTATCCATATAAGGGAATATAAGCACATTCTCTGACCGTCATAACTTTTAACGAATCAGAATGTTTGACCAAGTTTGGTAGAGGGTCACCTAATGATCATTCCTGCACAATTATATTGATATAAGCCCAATATAAACAACCAGGTACGAATCAGGCTGTCTCTAATATTGTTATTGACAAAGTCAAAGGTCAAATCGTTGTATACACATATCACATGTATTTGAAAAGTGAATTTAGAAAATCAAAGTATGAGTCGTGTACACCAATTCCATATTCTATTTATAATATAGTTTCTTACAAGTGTTTTACTAAAATGGTTTAAAAAGACGACTTTTACAAAGGCGTCAAAATGCGTCAATATGAAGGAAAGCGTTAAAGGCTTATATTTTAAGAAATTTATCAAAAATCTACCCACTCCGCCTTAGTCTTCGAATTAGGTTCCATTTTAGCGATATTATTGAATACCGTTACTATAAATAGTAACAAAATAGCCGTAGAAAACTGTCATTACGGAGTCATGTGACCAAAGCCATAATATCCCGGCGGGCCGATTATCCATAATCGGCCCACGATCTTTTTCACGTGCAATGCGTTGACGTTAGCAACATAGCTCTAGATCTAGATCTATTCAAACATGGCCGGAGAAAGGGGTTTGACGTCGTTGTCAAATCGTATTCTAGATCTGGAAATCTGTAAAGTTTATACAATCGTAAAATACTATTAAAAATCAATTTCTTTATTTGTATCGATCGGTACTACCTAATTGTGTTTATGTTATTCAAAAATGACAGTTGTGACGTCATAATTTCACGTCATCCATCGGAAGTTCTCAAACAAACTTATAAGTTAAAACAGTGTAGTCAAAAGTAAAGTCATCGTTAGTGTTAGTGGTTATTACGTCGGACTAAATATTTTTCGACGGGGATTCGAATCCCCATGAAAGTATGACTATTCCTTCCTTATTTTTGCAAAATTATAGATATCTAGATCTATGTCTGTGGTTTGTTGGGATGTTACATCTACTGTAGATTGTGTTGAAATGAATAGGTGGCATATAGATCTATCTAGTATTAAAATGTTTAAGGTATTCAATAAAAAGGTCAAAATATGGCCTGTGTGTGCCTTCTGGCCATAATGGCACACCTGGTGTCACAATAGCACCAGGTGTGCCATTATGGCCAGAAGGCACACCTAGGCCATATTTTAACCTCTTAATAATGTTTTTACCTTTTAGATTGATGCCCCGCACGTGCGTATGTGCGTATCGCTAGCTATGCCCCTGACGTGATTAAACTTTTCCTTCATATTATCGCATTTTCGAGCATTTGTAAATATAGTTAACCCAGATCAGACGGATCCTGTAGGAGCCTAATGGAATTTGAAAAATCAGTTTCTTTACTTTCTAAAATGTGTTGAAATGAATAGGTGGCATATAGATCTATCTAGTATTAAAATGTTTAAGGTATTCAATAAAAAGGTCAAAATATGGCCTGTGTGTGCCTTCTGGCCAT
The DNA here is from genome assembly GCA_963576725.1 of Azorinus chamasolen. Classification (NCBI taxonomy): domain Eukaryota; kingdom Metazoa; phylum Mollusca; class Bivalvia; order Cardiida; family Solecurtidae; genus Azorinus; species Azorinus chamasolen. The sequence goes on along the minus strand of OY755236.1, from coordinate 66,729,888 downwards.
AATGGCACACCTGGTGTCACAATAGCCCTCGGGCTAAAGCCCTCGGGCTATTATGGCACCAGGTGTGCCATTATGGCCAGAAGGCACACCTAGGCCATATTTTAACCTCTTAATAATGTTTTTACCTTTTAGATTGATGCCCCGCACGTGCGTATGTGCGTATCGCTAGCTATGCCCCTGACGTGATTAAACTTTTCCTTCATATTATCGCATTTTCGAGCATTTGTAAATATAGTTAACCCAGATCAGACGGATCCTGTAGGAGCCTAATGGAATTTGAAAAATCAGTTTCTTTACTTTCTAAAATGGCTACAATGTTCCACCTTCCATATTCCATTATAACAATTTTGTCCATGAATATTCAGTAGTTATTGAAAATTGAAATAAACATTGAACAGGGAAAGGGTTAAAAAATGGATTCAAACCAAAATGCCATCTGTTTATACTCAACAAAGGAGACATTTTGACAAGTTTGACACATTTAACTATCTGTAGTTTGCGTACTTTACTTAAATGGGCATTTGTTCGTTACTATGTACATCTTTACATAACGTATGGCTCTACTCCTGGCAGTGAATAAAGATTGATGGATACTGCCAGATATTACACGCCAATACATTTTTCTTAGCAGATGAATTATTTTATATAACAGAATGCGCGACGGAAAATGACTGGAAAAACAAACAGACATTGCCAGTTATTGATACCTTTCCAGACAAATGTATTTTTCTTTTAAACTTGATTGTTTGAATATATTAACACACCATAGTCAACTCGGGCATAAAAGGCATACATGTGCGCATTTGCCTGACGTTCGTTGAATGTCAGTAGATGTTATAAAGACACTAATAAGTAATTCATGTACGCTTTCAAGACTAACTTATACTTACTAAGTAATATACCAATTAAGCAATAAGTAATTTATAAATGTACGAGAGGCGTGTTAAACGTACACAGTTTCGTCTGTTCAGTTATACGTTATTAGTAACTGGACTGTTTAAGTTTACACAGTTTCTCTGTTCAGCACTAGTTATTTACTAGTTTAGGCTAACAGAAGTGTTAAATTAACACAGTTCGTCTGTTTAGTAATAAGTTATTTAGTAATGTAAGATAATAAGGCTGGAATACTGACATTGTTCCTCTGATCAGCATTAAGTGATTTAATAATTAAGGATAACTGGGCCGTAAAACTGACACAGTAACACTCTTCAGTACTAAATGATTTAGTAATTCAGGATAACGGGGCCGTTAAACTTACACAGTGACTTTGTTCAGTTCTACATCATTTAGTAATTTAGGATGTCAGGGCCGTGACTCTGTTAAGTAATAAAGGATATCTTACACGGTTACTCTGTTCAATACCAAGTAGTTTAGGATAACAGAGCTGTTAAACGTACACAGTTCCTCAGTTCAGCAAGTTATTTAGTACTGTAGGATATCAGGACTGTTAGACTTACACAGTCCTCTATTCAGCAATGTTAAGTTTGTGATAACATCACTAAAATAACATGCTTAGGAATAGTATGTAATGCCTTTTATAGTTCTATCAAATTCAGATTTAAACGGGGACAAAATAAGTTATCGGTGTGGTATTGAATATTTTTTGTATTGAATATTTCAATCAACATGTAGATTCCCGTAGTAGTATTGATACCTTCTGAAGATGAACAGTTTTAGGCGTTAACAGCTTGGACTGGTGTGCAGGTGCCATATCGAACCAGTTTAGGTTAACAGCTTAGACTGGTATGCAGGTGCCATATCGAACCAAGTTAGGGGAATAACTTAGATTGGTATGCAGGTGCCATATCGAACCAATTTAGGTTCGACCGAACAGAAATAGATCCACAGCAAACTTGGTAACGGACCATTGTATGATGATACATACCAAATATCAAAGATGTGTGGCTTTAGAGAATATTTTTAAAGATTTAAAAAACACATTGATAAGCCGCGGAGCGGAGCCACTTTTAGCCCGGGGTCATGATTTGAACAGACTAGATAGAGGACCCCCTAAGGTACATTTCTGTGAAAATCAGTTAAAATCTTCCTAGTGGTTTAGTCATTTGAATTAAAAGTAAACGGACAGACAGATGGACCTACGGACAAAGGACAACGGACGGTCACTATAGATCACATTGAGCCTGTTAGCTCAGGTTAGTTTAACCCTTGGCTTGCTGAATTTTAAAATACATTTCTCCTTCTTTACCCATGCCCTGTGGTATAATTACATATATCTTCACTGTGTACACGTATTTCGCTGTGCAATCACTGCTGTGGAATGCACTGGTTGCACAATCAACTAGTAAATAGTGCAGACCCTGATGAGACAGCACCTGCAGGAGCTGTCTCATCTGGGTCTTCACTATTTACAGGTAGGTATACTGACGCGATTAGCAAGCGAAGATTTAAATGCAATTAGAGAGTTTTGATCCAGTTGAGACTGTCCCTATCATACAAAGGTGAAACACCTGCGTAGAGTCATGCACTTTGTACTGAACACTCGTCCTAACCTATGTCACAAATATAATCTAACTTGATTTCATTGAAATCTCACAGTATCTAAAACATACTAATTTTGAAAAGTGACTTTATTATGTATATTTCGTCGGATGGTAAAGATTTTCAAATGCATATGAGACTGCAGTAGTGTAAATTGATCATGCGCTGGCTTTCTGACGTCTGTGTCTTTCTAAATTGTTTGAAAAGCTCCGAAACCTGCGGTTCTATTTTACTTTTATCAAATGCAATTCTACTATTACAAGTATATTTGGGTAAAGATGTGCCAATATCAGATAGCGATATTCAAATATTTGCATGTAAGTTTCGTGATAGGTACAGAAAACAGCATTGCTCATATCTGATATGAAACTTAGAACTGTGTATATACTACATTTATAAAAGCAAAGAAAACTGTAACACGAATATCAATTACGAGATAAATTTCAAAACCAATTGTAGATTCTACAATAAAATATTTTATACGGTAAGTTTAAGTTGTTTTGTCTGTATTCTTATTTAATTTAAGGTGGATGTGCGTGTCGTATTTCTGTTAGTTTATAGTTATAACACGATACAAATAGAAGGGAAAGCAACAGTTTGACGTACAGTAGGATCCGTCTTAACCCATTCCCTCTTATTGACGACTTTTGATGACTCTGTAAAAGTCACTTTGTGAAACCATTGTGATAAATAGAGCATTTGCTCCTATAGGAGCAAATGCTCTATTTGTCACAATGGTTTCAAACTACAAATTTACAAAATTTTCCTTTTCTCTAGTTAGTGCTCCTTTTCGGTAGATTTATTCAGAGGTTGTATCTAAAAATAGCATATGAGGTAATGGGTTAGCAGTCATCAAGGAGATCTAATTATGGTCTGTAAGGCGAGCGGTAGCTTAATGCCTCAAAAATAATGCAGAAAGCTTTTACAGGAGCTTTTAAAGGAGCTTTCTGCATTACTTTTGCTCTGTATTAGGCAATCACATTCTTTTTAAGATTTCTTTGTTCGATAAATAAATGACCGCTTTTTAGGACAGGTTCTATTGTAAACATAATTGATAAGAGAAGGGTAGAAAATGCTACATATGTTTGTTGGCAGTTTGGTAGACTTAATCCTTAATGTGTGGGAATCATATGAGAGTTTTGCAAACTGTGTAGACCCATAATCAAAGGGCGCCCTCAGATCTGCACTGTTGATCATACAAATGACTTCTTCGGTGATAAATTTTGAAACCATTTTTGTTTAATCAAAATTCTGAAAAGGAGAATTAATTTGTTATTTATTTAGCAGATTAATCCATTCCCTCATAGGTTATTTTTAGATACAACCTCTTTGAATAAATCTACCGAAAAGGAGTGCTAAGTAGAGAAAAGGAAAATTTCAAAAATGTGTAGTTTTAGGAGCAATAGGAGCAAATGCTCTATTTATCACAACGGTTTCACAAAGTGACTTTTACAGAGTCGTCAATATGAGGGAATGGGTTAATGGTTAAAGTTCTACTGTGTCAGTTTTATCAAACCATATAACATTTCCCAGTAGGAAAGTTGGACTTGACTTATTTAAAATGCGTAGTTGAACAACATTGGTACTTGATGTAATTAATTAGCTGTTATAGATACTTTTAAGACCATACATATTTTCATTTGGTCTCACGAGATAATGAAATGATTCGTCGTCGTCTGACCCTACGGACACGAGATGTCCCAAACCGCACAACATTAATTATTAACATGTTTGTTCTTTGACATCTTTAGGGTTTACTGAAAAGCAGGCATTACTAAAACTGTGCACGAGCTGCTATTTCGGTAAGGAATTTCAGTCCGCGAAAGATACAGCACGGAGATAACCAGTCTTGTGTTCGTAAGATATGATACAAAGCATGTACACATATGAGCATCTTGTCTGGGCAATGTGATGGTAATGTATAACAGAAATCACATTACAGCAGAACCTGTCCTAGCGACCTTATCTTTATTTGACACATAAGTCTTACAAAAGCATGTTTTTGCTTTGCACGGATACCATATATTGATTTAACACATAAATCTTAAACACCATGTGATTTTTTTAATGCAGGCAAAGGTGATGCACAAAACTTCTATAGGAGCTTCCTGTTTTACTTTTGACTTGCATTAAGCTACCACCTGCCTTACGACACATGATTAGACCTCACTTTGATGGTTGCTTAAGACATGTTTATTGTATATTGCTCCGCTAATATAGTCTATATTTTTTTCTTTATTATATAAACGTTGATTTCAGAGAGAGAATAATTTAACAACATATCAGTAGATGTTTAACCTGATACAGTAGAACCTGTCTTAATGTCTTAAGCGACTTTGACTTGATGGAAGGCAGAACTTAAAACAGTTGGTTGTTTTATGCAGGGCAAAAGAAATGCAGAACACTCTTATAGGAGCTTTCTGAATTACTTATGACCTGTTTTTTTAACACACATACTGGACGCATCATGATATTCATCATGCATGGTGTTAGGTTCGATACAGAATGCAACATCCTTCGCTTCACGGATTTTCAGAATTAGTTTACGTTCCCTATTAACCCTTCCCCGCTTTTTGCACATTTGCAATCAGAGTACAGTAACACCTCTCTATAACGACCACTAAATTACATCAAGTATTTTGTGTTAAAGGCAAGTGACTACTTAAAGCAAGGTGAAAGTAAAACAGAACGCTCCTATAGGATCGTTCTGTTTTACTTTCACATTACTTTAAGCAGCCACCTGTCCTAAATACCGTTATAGAGAGGTTTTACTGTAAACCCAGGGTAGACAGTTCATGAGAAATTTGATGCTCTTAATCTTCCTGTTTCTGCTAAAGTCAAACACTCCTGTCTTCATATTCTATTGTAAATAGTCTGATAAGAACTATGATTACGTTTTCCTGGCCTACTTATTCGTGATGTAAAGAGTCCAGGGTCCATCTCAAGCTTTTGATTGGTCAGATTTGAGTTCTCAAGCTTTGTCGTGTGTAGATTTAGTCAGTAAATGATAATACATAATACATCTATGTGTCATACGTTCAGAATTTGATGAAAGTTCAAATTTCATGAACATTTGTAGTAAATTCACAAAAGTATGCGAACTGTCAAAATTAAGCATTTGTTTGGTATATTCAACTTTGCTTTCATACCATACAATGCGAACGTGTCATTGTGTTAAAACAGATGTAATGACGAATTTTCTACAGCTTATTTTCCTTTCATGAATTATCTTGTCTGCTGATTTCTAGACTTCAACCACTGTATGCAAAATGCATAATGAAAAGTATGAATGTTCAAAATTATTAAAGATGTGAAAAATGGGAGAAAACACACATACATATAATACCCACGAAATAGGTATTTAGATTCCTTATATTGAATCAGAAATGGATTGAAATGTTAGTTTAGTAAACATTACTATTTTGAATTGATGTTTTAGCCAAGTGTTTTTGTCAAAGTTAAAAAATAAGTTATTATTACCTTTGTGCGCGCACCTTTTCCATTTGAATATTCATGTAAAATAGTGACATCATGATTATTTATTATTTTTCATAACATCATACATGTATATACACAGGCAAGTGTGGTATTGGTATTGGTTCAAACCGTTTTGTCAGATCTATTATAATGTCATAAGCAAACAGGACCTATAGGGATCGCCTGGTCAGGGTTTACTCTGTTTGCAAAGACGTTAAAAGGTGTTTATGTGAAGATAAGGTGATGAAAAAACTCAAATACTATTGGACAGATTAATAAGAGCAGTTGCATTTCTACTTGAGAATTACAGCAATGCAGCAACTTAACAACGATCCATTTAGTTCTGTCACATTTCATACAAACATAACTATTTAACGATCGAAATAAATGCCAAAGCCTTATTCGGAATCCTGCATAGAGTTATTTAAAATTGACTTTGAGTGTTTTTTCATATCCCTATGTAATATTCAACCCTTTTCCTTCATATAAAAGCTGTTCCATGCATCTGCAAACAGAGCAGACTCAGATCAGACGGTTCCTGTATGAGCCGTCTGATCAGGGTCTGCTCTGTTTGCTAATAGAATTTGATATATCTCTTTCTCTAGTTTCTAAACTTTCTACAAAGTTCTGCCGTCCATATTTCATTGAAACTATTTAGTCCATGAACATTCAGTAGTTATTAAAAGTTAGACTAGGAGTATACTTGAACAAAGGTTCTTCTGCCACCGGCTGGTAAGTTTTGCCTATGCTATTTCATAATAAGAAAACTTAGTGAACGATGTCCTCATATCTGAAGCATCTACTCCATGAATATTCATGTGAGAACTTATGGCATCGTGATAATTCATTGTTTTATTTATAATTATATATGAACTAAGCATATTTATGCTGAGCCAGAAACTGTACCATTAGATCTATATTATACCATAAGCAAACAGAGCAGACCCTGATCAGACGGCTGCTATAGGATCTGGGTTTACTTTGTTTGCAAAGTCGTAGAAATGCATATTTATGGAGTATTTGGTTAATCACTCTAGTTTGTAAAATAAAGTACGAAGCATTCTAATCAATATCTGTTTCGAGAGCCAGTTCATGACCAGTCAGTGATATCAATCACTAGCTTCATAATTTCAGTTGTATCAAATAAATCACAGACATCCATGACTCGTTGAATACATCTGCAATTTTGTAATTATATTATTTCGAATGGTATTACATATGCAGAAAGGTCACACTCAAGAGAGAAACCATTTGCAAAAGGTCGATAACGTGTCATTTGCTGTGTTCCTTATTTATTTCCGGTTTATTCACATATGTTTCATACCGATGTTTTCAAAAGCTGAAATTTTGATTTAAACAACCATGATTATTAGTATTGCTATGCCTTTCTAATGATATCTTTACACGAATCCAGAAATTTGGTGTTTATCCCATTGGCTAGAAATTATTGAACAAATCTGAAAACGGTCTGACAATGTTCATATGTATTGGCGTCGCATGAACAAGCCATTCTCTTCGATTAACTTTACAGTTCATATGCCTTTGAATGTTAGAATTGTAGGGCACTGTTATATTCATTGCAAAAAGCCCAGTACGATCGATCAGAAATAGAGCTTAATATCTATATATTTATTTATTTATCAAAATTCCCTTTGTGGGATGACTTTATTTAATGAATACCATTGGTCTGGCAATAAACAACATTTTGGTTAATGCTTTATGGAAAACTGATCAATTATTCATGTAGCTCATGCAACCTGAACGATTTCGATTTCTAAATGGGAAAGCGCAGAGCACATCCTATCGTTTTCCCAGGACATTTTGTTCTCATCGGCATCGGAGTTTACTTCACCCAATTCGCATAGGAAACAGAACCAGTCCGATTAAAGATAAAATGAAGTTGTGAGTAAAATTTGAAAATGTTCGGTTACATAACAACTTCGATATACGTATGTATATAAACATTTAATTCTTGGCTTTCGCTATAACCCCAGATGTTCTTCAGAAAATTACCGCCTGTTACTTGAAACTTAATTGACTGAATTGCTATTAGTACATTCCTGTAGTATATTAATGAAATATTCGACCATGTTTGAATCATTGTTGGTTGTAAGACATATCAAACGAAGGGAGAACTGCTAATGTTATTATAAATTAATGACCAATGAATAACAAATGTGTGACAAATAATAAACAGTAAAGCACCTCTAAACCAGACGTTAGATTAAGTACAAATATCTGTCTTGAAGACAGGTGGCGGTTTAATGCAGGGTAAAAAGCATGCAGCATGTTTCACCCTGCATTAAGCAGGCACCTGTCTAAAAGTATCTAAATTCTTCTCTGCTAGATTTCCGGTGGAGGTACTGTATCTAAATTTAAGATAAATAGCTGGATCAAGTGTCTCCCTTGAATATTTATCGGGATAATATGGTTTGGTAGTTTTCCCGTAAACCTTGACACGTTCCCTGTTGCATATTCATGTACGAAATAATAACACCATGGCTATTTATTTGCTAAATATATAAATGGCATATGCTCGTGTGACGGTCATAAAAAGTTTCCCCGTATTTCATTCTCAGTGTTGTTATATTTTCTGGTCCTTCGTAATCATCAGTTTTAATGTTTTAGTTTTGAAAATTAAATACTGCTTAAACTGGTATTGGAATGATATTGGTTACTGTAGGGTCAAATATATTTTAATTTCATAAGTACACAGAGCAAACACTGTACACAGGCTCCTATAGGAGCCGTCTAGACTGTTTGCAAAGGGGCGTGCACATATGTTTATATGAAGGAAATGATTAATCTGCTGAAAAATACCCCCCCCCTTCCCCTAAATATTAATCACACAACAATTTGTATCAAAAAATACATATTACTGACGAAAATGATTTTTATGACAAACAGTGCAGACTCTGGTGAAAGGGTTCGGATCTAGGTTTACAATGTTTGTAAAGAACGTGCATATACTCGGCTCTCCCACATAAGGCTTAAGACTCCATCCACTTAACTGAAACTTTACATGCGTTAAATGTATCATTTAATCTTTAGATGAGTTGTCTGTTTATAATCTTGAATTGGGTAAATATTGGGTAATTTCAGTGCATCTTTATTTTTTTATCTGTACTTATAATTTAATAGATACTTTGCATGAATATTAAGTATATGTTAAGAAGATTGGTTAAGTATATAATACAACTTATCCGTATATGTCTAGAGTCCTACAAAGACACATACATGTACATGTACAATTGTAGATACTACACTGTTTGCTACAAAATTGTCAATTCGGAAAGAAATAATAATAGCAACACTCTTTCAAATGAAAATTAGCTTGGTTCTCTACATTTTATCATCGAAATATCCCACTTATACAAGTATAAGTATAATCTTAATGCGCTCCTGTTACACAGTATTTCACATCCAGAATTTTATGATGATGTTTTTTACAAGCTTCGTAAAAGTATTGGACATGCCCGGGTTTTTTTTACTTTTTTCGTCAGATATGTTAACCCTTTCGCTGCCAAACTATGTCGTCTGCTAACTTTGTCGTCTGCAATAAATTTTCATTTTTTTATTTTCTTAATTTTTGTTTCAAAAACATAGTAACAGCAACAAACAGTTTGGATCCTGATGAGACGCCGAGTTACATCTGGATCCCAACTGTTTGCATAGGCAATCACAGATCCGTCATTGGCAGCGAAAGGGTTAATTAAATAAATCTTTAAAAATGGATATGATCCTATAGTACTACAATATACCGCATGTCTGGTTATCAACCTATAGCGAAAGCCTAGTACTCCATGAATTGCTAGTCCCTAAACCAGTTTAAACCACTTGTAACACTTGTTACTGACCGTTCCAAGGCGGTACTTACCACCCTACCCACCCTAATATTTGTTTTGTTATGTCTTTGTGCGATCTTTGTGTGTACTTGCTATTCTTCTTTGTCATGGTGCTGTCCGGGTGACGGTGTGTTTTGCATGTTGAGATTCCTGCATTACTCATACATTACTTTTGTAATACGTACTATTGGGACAGTGTACATTACACTTGAGGCTTAAATGGGTAAAGAAACTGTTAACAATTTCTCTACTTGCTGAAATGATGTACCTGTCGTTTGTATTGCTTTACTTGTTTGATTATTAATATGACATTTTGATATGCCATTTAATATAAAATCAGTACAACTGTATTACGGGCTTGAACGGACACAATGTAACTGTTTCTAAGATCCATAGGAGTACCGTGTTTGCGTCAGCTTTGTAATTACAATAGTTACAAGTCATGAATAGTTGAAAATATTGATAAGTAGTATACATTTCAAACGTTTATGAGACACAGCCTACACTAAACGATAAGGATATTCAGTGATCTACACTGTTCGCACAGCTTGTACAATGCTTCACTTATTACTCATTTTGTTTGTTGTATGTTGCAACCTAATTTAATAAAAGAGAGATAACATTAAACTGTTTGAAATATATCGTGACCGAACACTCTTGGGCTATGATTTTTAAAGAAAATCATAGTTAAAGGTGCAATAGACAATAGATAAAACAGTTTATAATACTTCTATAGCTTCGTTTTGATTTTCGATTTGCCAAGCAAAATTTATAACCATATATTGCTAAATAATATAATTGCCAAATAGGAAAATAGTTTTATTCATATCACTAGTAAGCCCATTCTCTTCTATACTATTTTAGACCCAATCTCTTTGAATACATCTACCGAAAAGGAGCATTTACTAGAGAACAGTTTGTAATATTGAAACCATTGTGATAAATAGAGCATTTGCTCCAATGGAGCAAATACTCTATTAATCACACTGATTTCAAAACATGACTTTTATAGTGGTGACAAAAGGCGTCAGTAATTGTTAAGCGTATTCTGAATCTAAAACACATTTCATCACGAAATGTGTATCTTGTGTATCCGTTAAGTATAAAATATTAGGCTTTTGCTTTATTAAGAAGTACTGTTTCTGTAACAACGTTTATTTATTTCTGTATCTTATTTACTGTTGCCTGGAATGTGGAATAACAGCCCTTTTGCCTGATGACTGCTCTTGTGATTGCATATGTTTTGCAAAATACTGGTATTATTCACAATCTTGTTTTAAGTTTGCAATAGCTGTTACTTATCCTGTGGGTATGTATACGCCCAATATATAACTACAGTAAAAACAAACCCTAAACCAGACGCTAAATTTAGTATAGTTATCGGTCCTGGAGACAGATGGAAGCTGCTTAATGCAGGGTGAAGGTCGTGCAGAAAGCTTCTCTATTAGCTTTCTGTGTGGCGTTCACTCTGCATTAATGAGGCACCTGCATAAAAGTATCTTCTCTACTAGAATTCCGGTTTAGAGGGGTTTTAGTGTATAGGTAACACTTCCTATGTCCTACGAGAAAATGGTTCCGACATAACTATACATGGCATGGGTTTATGCTTCTATCATGTTTTGTAAACGCTATGAGCCATCACTTATGTTAGTAGTTTTATGAGTTATAGCCCATTCAACGACCAAATTAAACACCAAATTATGTAGAGTTCATAGCATAACCATTGACCGAATACAACGACTGCTAGTCTTATATACATGACATTATTCAATCATGAACAGGGAGAAGACCTTTGCTAAAAAGGCAATTTGTCATTCTTTACATAACCCGTCTGTATATAAGTATACTCGACGGGCCGTTTCCTCTAGGATTGAACTCTTTTAAGCCTCGTATCTAAATATCGTTGTACATTTGATTTGAGTATTTCTGCAAGGATGTTATTGTCGAAGCAATACGTACATACTCTGATCATATGGGTTTACAATGTTTCCTTATTCCCACTTAAGGATATAGACTTGAACTGGTTAAAGTTAGCCTCCGTGTTGCATCCAAAATGACGTATTTCAGATTAGTCCCTTATGATTTGCATCTCAGAAGTAGAAAGTAAATGCACAACGGTATTTGCTATGGCACATATTACATATACATGAAATTCACTTTTAATATGAAGCCCCTCAAAATAAGAATGTGCAAATATACAAGACAATGTGCAAATATAAAGCAATGTTCCAATATAGAGTAACATAGGACAGTATACAGTTATATATGCCAATATACAGTAACACGAGAAAAATATAGAAATGTGTTGTAATATACAGTAACATGTGCAAAAATATGGTAATATGTGCAAATATTTTCAATTATAGAGTAATGTGCAAATAAACAGTATAATGTGACACTATACAGTAACATATAGTAAGTTGTGCCAATATACAGTATAATGTGAGAATATACAGTAATATGTTCATATATACGGTAAACTGTGCCAATATACAGGCATTAAACTACTGGAAAATGCATTTTCTATACGTCTATAACTAAACGTACAACATGCTGAGTATCTGCTTCATGAATCATTAAAGAAAAGATCATTAAAGAAATCGGGTTACCTGTATAGCACGGAATGTGTCAGTTATTGCCATAAATACGATGTGAAATAAAAAAAAGAGAAGCTTTTATCTTAAGATTATACAAATTATATTTTAAAGAATACGATGTATTTTCGAATTGTCCGCTACTCTTTTATATATTGGTTTTCCAGTATTGTTAACATGGTCAAGATATATAGTGGAATCTGTTATAAAAGAGGTCTAAATTTGAGTATTTAAGACAGGTGATAGCTTAATGCCCGCCGAGAGTGACGCAGAAAGCTCCTTTCACAGTTTTTTGCATACGTGTTTCCTTCATTAAGCAACCGTCTGTTTAAAAGACTCATATGTTCAATAAATGATTTGCCACTAAAAGCAGGTTTTACTGTACACAAAAATAGCTTTTATATTCTTAGATTACACAAACAATATAACACATACGAGCTCGTATCTTATCTGGTCTATTTCCTTTGTTTTTCTCTCAGTTTCAGTTCTTACAACTGGTTTCAACTGGTTAGTTATTCTAGAATGTTTAAAGTCGACTGCGAGTTAGAGGCAGATTTTGTTATACTTAACGTTGATACACTTAATACTAGAAAAACGTGTGTTAGTAGTAAGCAAGTTTAGATGTTTCATGAATTAAACTATATATTAATTTCAAACATAAAATCACACTGCTTACAGCAGTCATGGGTGTGTAGGGGAAGGAGGGGGTGAAATGGGGGGGGGGGCTGTATTGGCGTACATGGTGACCATGTATGTGTCTGTCTGTCGGTCTGTGTCTATTTTTATGTGTGTATGAGTGCATGTCTATATGAGTATGCCTGTCTGTCTCTGTCTGTGAATGTCTGTCTCTGTGTCTGTATGTGTATGTCTGCCTCTGTGTCCGTCTGTGTATGTCTGTTTCTACATCTGTCTGTGTCTGTCTATGTATGCCTGTTTGTGTAGGTATGTATGTATGTGTATGTCTGTTTCTACATATGTCTGTGTCTGTCTATATATGCCTGTCTGTGTATGTCTGTCTGTATGTATCTGTTTGTCTGAGTCTGGGCGGATCTACTGTGCTTGCATGAAAAGGCGCTTATATGAATGAAGACAAAGTCATACTGATAGTCAGAGAATTGTGTCAACTGTTTTCCTAAGATTCTTACTAATTATTTTAAAAGACTGAGCGAGAAACATCCCATGTTGTTAAAATTGTAAGTATGAGATAATGCCGGTAAATATGTATATCATCGAGCATTACCCATCCCATGTGTCTCTTGCTCGTTGTATATTTACATTTAAGAGACATATATATATACATTATAAAGCTTTGTTGACAATCATAGTGTACAATTACATTTAAATGGCCTAGCACTGGTTGTGTTATCCGGTGATTATGGTTAATAACATTAATTACACCATGTACACCAAACACATGGCCTCATTGTGTCTGATTTCCCAAGGGGATGGCATGAAACAATTCAGTAACACTACTGGAAGCATGTTTTACTCGCTAGTAACTAATGTTTCCTCCTACGAACTAGGTTTGTGTGCTGTGTAAATAAATAATGAACATATAACTGAGTATGTTAACGGGGATGTTGGCTATTTTACGCGATTGTCGGGGCAAAGTAAAGTACTATACGGTCGAATAAAGGATTCAACATGTTGCGATATTGTAAGTAATGGCTTCCGAAAAGTGGCTTGACTATTTTGCTGCTAAAATCTGTCGTATCAAGAATTTGTCTGCAAAAGATTTTTGCTGCAATTTCCGTTTGTTTATTTTTCTTCCATTTTTGTCAAAACCACAGTAACAAACAGCATTGGTCCTAATAAGACACCGATATTTATCTTTAACCTTTAGTCTGCTGAGCAAATTAAAAGAAATGTTCACCTACTACATTTTCAAAATTCAAGATATAATCAATTTGTCTACAAAAATGAAATCAGGGTGTCAAACAGTTTGGATCCTGATAAGACGCCGAGTTACTCGGCGTCTCATCTGGATCCAAACTGTTTGCATAGGTATTCACTCATCAGCCTATAGCAGGCTACAGGTTAAACGTGAAAATGGAAAGCACCGACCTCTAACACGGTTTCTTTAAGGCTATGGCTGGCTGGTGTTTTGTCTTCATTGATACAATATAGACTAGCGCGGTACCTTTATTTTATTTATCTTATTGCAATAGTAGTAGTTTGGACTCTTATGGGTTGTTTCTCTTTCGCTGCTTAACAACCTCGTAACCAATGTTTTAACTAGTTCCGTTTCTAACATTGCATTGCAATGATCATAAACGACCATTTGTGTTCTCTGTACTCGACACTAGTACAAATAACCAGCGATACATCTGAGTGTATCACAACTATTTGGTAATTGAATAATTCAATCAAAGTTGCATCGCCCTTGAGGCAGCTAGGGAAGACGTCATTTTATTGGTCATTAAAGCTGAATATATCTTGATTTAACTTTTGTGTGTGACATATATACAATGCCTTTTGTCTACAGGCTTCATCTCAAAGAAATGTATTTGAATTGCCGATGTATTCGGAGCTGTTCAAGTCAAAACTTCCACGTACTATTGTTAGCAATATATGCGTCGACTAGCTGTTTAAAAACAAATGGTATAGCCAAAATGTACACTTTCCTGTTATATAAGTCATGTAGTGTTCCAAACAAGCCGCTCCGTCATGGCCGGGTTCGACACAAACTGAATTTGACTGCCAGACAGTCTTTGGTGAGGCAAAATGTTCGAGTTTATAATACTGGCTTGAATCATCCATTATTTCCTTTTCAAGTCGTCTGCACACCGTCTCCATATATATTATATATAATTGATATTATGTTGGTGTGACGCCCCCACAACACAGAAATAGAAGGAAATAATCCACACACACACACATTCATGCGCATGCATGCACAACTCGCGTAGACACAAGCACATCCCACACCACAAACTACACGTCTTTGACAATTCACACACCACACGCACGCACAAACTCAAACTTTACTTACGTTGTACTAT
This sequence comes from Azorinus chamasolen, assembly GCA_963576725.1. Taxonomy (NCBI): domain Eukaryota; kingdom Metazoa; phylum Mollusca; class Bivalvia; order Cardiida; family Solecurtidae; genus Azorinus; species Azorinus chamasolen. The sequence continues at coordinate 66,714,471 of OY755236.1, read as the reverse complement.
ATTATTAATGTTGTCACTTCGAAAAGTACCATTGTAATAATTAATACAGGACGAAAGTAATGTAGGATTGTGCATAATATTTGTACTACATGAAGCTGCCATCTGACTCAAAGATCACCAATAATCGATGGTCTATTTAAAGAGGTGTTTATTTTTACCCTTTTCCTGTTCTATATTCATTCCAAATTTCAATACCTACTGAATATTCATGGACAAAATGGTTATACTGAAATGTGAAAAGCGGAACATTGTAGCTATTTTAGAAACTAAAGAATCAGATCTATCAAATTCCATTAGCAAACATTCTGAAAATCATATCTGTCGTTGAGCTCAGGGTGAATGCATAAATCAGTTATAATCAATTGCACATTTGAAATTTAAAAGAAGATAGCACATTTGTCAATTGTGTGATATTTTATCTAATTGATCAATGTTCTCTTTATGATATCTTCTCAATCCTAAGTTTAACTGATGTGGGTACGTGTCTGTATATAGCAAGGTCTGAGATAGTATGATTATAATATTGTTTTATATTTTATATAAACAATAATGAATATTTCCTTCAGAGTAACAATCCACAAACATGTTTCTTTTTCATATAGAGCCTCGTTCTAACTAGACAGATACAACAGAAGTTTTGTGCAAATAAGTTGTAAGTCTATAATTGCAGATAAGGTGTTGATTTCTAAGCGTATATCCATATAATTTGAACAACTAGGAGACTAATACGCTAATACTACCACCAGATAATTTATCATATCAGTCTTTCGAATGACTAAATGGTTGAGTTTGATTGAACCACGACTGAACGGAACCACGGCTAAACTGCACCAGAACTCGCCGTCGTATATTCCCATTTTAAACATATAAGTATACGATCCATAGCAGAAAAACAATTAAAGCCACAACTTGCATAATTATGATGGCATAACTGTCTCTGAAATCGGAGCAATTAATTTATAGCAAAACTAATGCTATATAAAACCTCTGTACAGAGGCAATTAAAAGTTTAATTATGGGTATTTAAATACAGGTAAAACTAAATGTAGCACACAAATATTAAGAAGCACGGCATGGGACCTGGCTGTGTTACTTTAGTTCAGCAATCAGCAGTTATTCACCAAATATACACTTTAAAAGAGTTTTTTCTGTATTTTGGCCAAATAAATGAAAAGAGGGAATTACAAGAACATCGATATAGTTTGATATTTTACTGTGTTTAATTCAATTTTAAAGGTTTTGCTAATTGGTTTAAATCATTAAATTCTCTTATTTTCTACTGCAAAACTATTCGTGATTTCGTGTTGTTAGTTTAACACTGGCCATGTCTTGTTAATTTACATTGACATAAGTGTCAGCACTGATATCTCACTTTTAGCTTTCTATTTCGAACAAATAGATGAACCTTATTTGTGAAAAAGAAAGACATTCAGACCTAATGATGGTTTATATTTGCAGCTGCGAAACTGTCAGTTTGAAAACATAAAATGTATTTTTATACAGAAAACCTGATCCTTTAGTCAATATGTTTCGTGGTAAAGCATTGCAGCGAAAGTCTGTGGCATTTGAGAAGCAGTATTCGTTTTTTCAAAGAACCCGTATTTTCTACCACTTTACACTCTCCTTTCAATTTCTTTTTTCTGGGCTTTTATTCTCGTTTAGACCTTAATTGAGTGTGATTTTCTTCGGTGTTTCTAAATGAGATACGTTAAATTTTGTTATAGTATCCGTTTACAATGATGGCAGAAAATGTTCTACTGTGTTTTTTTACGCCAAAGGCAGATATCAGGGATTGATATTCCGACCAGATTTTCTTGTCTTTGAATTAAGATACTTACATAGTCTCACATTTTATAAATCAAACTCTTATTTTATAAGTAATATTTTATCATGTTTAAGTGGTTCGTTAATGTACATTGTACACATGTGTTAAGCGGTTATCAAAGAGAGGTTTAATTATTGCAGGTGGTAGCTTAATGCAGGTCAAAAGTAATGCAGAAAGCTCCTATATGAGTTTTCTACATTACGTTTGACATCTATAAAGGCCCCTATACTCAATAAATATATGACCGCTTAAGACATATTAAAAATTATATTTTGAAGAGGTATTAAGATCAGCTAGGTGTAGTGAAAAATTAGGAAATTGGTAGCGCTCAAACAAATGTTAAATAGAAGGGCTCCGTCTAATTTAGTAGCAACGCGCATGCGCTATTTCCAAATGTGTACACATTTGAGCAGCTGTAAATATTAATGCACATGAGTGAATAGAATACTGATTTACTGGTAATGTTAAGTAAAATGAACATTTGACATATTGTGTTGTTTTACATGTATATATTGCCATATGTAAAGTTCCAATTTGAAATTCGATTCGGTAACTGCATTTAGCTGAAAAGCCTTTCAATCATTGAATTACTCATACATGTTGACTACTTGTTCGATTACTACCGACATTTAATGCATTGTTGCTAACAAATCTGTAAACACTGTTGGCAAAGTAAAATAAGTTGAAGTAAAGACTCGCTAATGCGACCGCATAGATTTACAAACATAGGAGTCTGTAAAAGCAGGTCGTTGCTGAATGTATGGCAAAAGTAATGCAGAAAACTCCTATGGGAACTTTCTGCATAAGAGTTTGTCTTTCGTTAAGTTACCATCTGTTTGCGGTATTTTACTGTATTTTTATACGCCCGAAGGGACGTATTATGGTATGGCGCATGTCGTCCGTCCGTCCGTCTGTCCGTCTGTCCGTCCGTTCGTTAGCAATTTCTTGTGCAACTAACTCCTCCTTTATTTTTCAACATAATTTCTTCAAACTTTCAGGAATGATAGATACTGATGTGTAGTTGTGCATATCAGTGAGATAACTCTCATATCATTTTTCATTCTGGAGTTATTGCCCTTTGATAGTTTCGGGTCTTCGGGCGTATATTGCCCCGTCTCGCGGTGCTCTTGTTCATCGTTTCTGTACTAACATGACCGAGAAAATAACATAACATGAACTCTTCTAATAATATAATTCTGGTATTGTGGTCATTCAAGTATTTACAACGGTTCTCTGTAAATACTTAGTAAGGTTAATCAATATATTGATAAGGTTGATGCATAGAAAGTACATATTACTGTATGATGGAGGTTCTACTCTAAGGTCAATGCATAGATAGTTATATCACTGTATGATCACTGTATGCTAGAGGTTCTACTGTAAGGTCACTACATACATGTATAGAGTAATATAATTCTGGTAGTGTGGTCATTCAAGTATTTATAAGGGTTCTCTGTAAATACTTAGTAAGGTTAATCAATATGTTGATAAGGTTGATGCACAGAGAGTACATACCACTGTATGATGGAGGCTCTACTGTAAGGCCAAAACATAGAGAGTAATATCACTGTATGATCGAGGTTCTACTGTAAGGTCAATACATAGAGAGTAATATCACTGTATGACAGAGGTTATACGGCAAGGTCAATATATAGAGAGTAAATATCACTGTATGATGGAGGTTCTACTGTAAGGTCAATACATAGAGAGTAATATCACTGTATTATTGAGGTTCTACTGTAAGGTCAATACATAGGGAGTGATATTACTGTATGACGGAGGTTCTACTCTAAGGTCAATATATAGAGAGTAAATATCAATGTATGATGGAGGTTCTACTCTAAGGTCAATGCATAGAGAGTAATATTAATCTGTGATCACTGTATGATGGAGGTTCTACTGTAAGGTCACTACATACGTGTATAGAGTAATATGATTCTGGTATTGTGGTCATTCAAGTATTTACAACGGTTCTCTGTAAATACTTAGTAAGGTTAATTAATATATTAATAAGGTTCATGCATAAAGAGTAACTATCACTGCATGATAAAGGTTATACTGTAAGGTCAATGCATAGAGAGTATTATCACTGTATAATGGAGATTCTACTCTAAGGTCAATACATAGAGAGTAGTATCACTGCATGATGGAGGTTATACTGTAAGGTCTATACATAGAGAATAATATCTACTGTAAGGTCAATGCATATATAGCAATATGACTGTACGATGGAGGTTCTACTGTAAGGTCAATACATAGAGAGTAATGTCACTATATGGTGGAGAGTCTACTGTAAGGTCAGTACATAGAGAGTAATGTCACTGTATGGTGGAGGTTCTACTGTAAGGTCAATACACACGGCTAGAGAGTAGCATCACTGTATAATGAATTTCAACATTTTTGCTGACCATTGATTTCATTAGAAGAAATTAGAAGAAATAATATAACAATCAATTAGAATGTACAACAATATTCTTAGTGTTATAAGCATGTTCCAAATTTGGATGGTCCGATAATATTATATGTAAAACATTCAAAGTCTTTTAGAATTCATGCCTGCAACTTTATAGTTTGCTTTCTACATAAAACAAATGTTGCCACAAACTGTTCTCATAGATTGTCTAGCAGCTCTAGTTAAACATCTTACACTTGGTGTCAAACATTTTGGACCTAAATCAGACGCCAAGCATCACATACACCCGGTACGAAACTAATCAGCAACAAGTTAGCGGGAAATTACCATTAATCGCAAAAAAGCTTTTATGATTCCGGTAGATTAACTACGAACCTCGTTTTTTGCATGTTTCAAGTTAGTATGGCCTTAATAATCAGTAAACTTAGTACGTAAACTAATATCAATAAGTATTAATGGACAGGTTATTGCGTTTGAAATGTTACATGATGAGATAAAACTTAGATATCCGCATGGTTACGAATCAAATTCGTCTTAATTTGGTTGCTATTCATATCCGTCGGTAGCCCAAAGCAAAAACGTATTTACCATGTATCTTTTTATTGTGATGCAATAATGACATGCTTTAGGAATAAAATAACAGAAAGGAACACTTTTATAATATACAGTAGAACCCGTCTAAGCCGGACGTTCCATTTAGTATAAATAGCCGTCTTTGAAACAGGTGACAGCTTAATGCAGGGTGAAAGACGTGTAGAAGGCTCCAGGCTCCTCTAGGAGCTTTATGCATGCATTTCGCCCTGCATTAAGCAGCCATCTGCCTAACAGTATCTAAAATCTTCCGAACTAGAATTCCGTTGCAGCGAGGTTTGCTGTATACGCGTACATGTTAATAGTACGTTATAACATAGAAACTTACGCCGTCTTAACACAGGAGTGTTAAGCAATGGTACTCAAGTAAACGATATATTCGGCCACCATTATTAGCTTAATCTTCACTTACATGTAACGGACTTCATTTTGTCAAAAGTCATACTGCACATTTTGTTGAGTATTATTTGCTGCAATACTGTGCTTCATTTTTATGCATGCAGCATGACTAAATAGCGTGTATGAGTTAAGCTGTGTTTGTCTTCTTTGTCAAATGAAATAAAACACAGCAGTATGATATTGGTTTTTTTGTTAACCATTTCCCTCATATAAACGCCTTCTCGCGCATTTGCAAACAGAGTTGATCCAGAGCTGACGGCTCCTATATGGGACGTCTGATTAGGGTCTGCTCTGTTTACTTTTGACATTATAAAGATCTGATTCTACAGCTTTTGACAAAGCAAAACATTCCCATGAAAAATTTACAAAAATGAGCTTATAAATAGTCACGTGGATACTTAACAGGGAATGGGTTAACATGGGTTAATGATAGATTTATACAGTTCAAACGTTATACAACTGGATTCCGATGCTAGAACACGTCTTACGATGCAACTTCCGAAGTTTACGTCATTGAATAATTTTCAGATATGATACTTTTAAATATAACTATTATATTACATGTATTGACAAAAAATTAAACACACCATACCCCATTCTTTTATATTTATCGATTAAATATATAGTTGTAATGGGATTAAAAGTGACTACATGTACATTAGATGGAGATGTTTTGTCATAGTTATTCTCGTGTCAATCTTTACAGACAGAAGTCCTCACCATCGCAAGCTAAACAAGCAGAATACAGTCACACACTTGCATTAGATAGCGGTGATTCGCGTATGATGAACGTTATGTAGGCAGTGGCAAAACAGAAACGATTTGAATAAAATTGATAGTTTACCTCCGGGAAGCCAATATCTCATTCGGTTTGACAAGCATTGTAATTTTACGAAGAAATTCAATTATAACATCTTGAAGAGGTTACAGGGTCACTCGTGCCGCTGTCAGACATATACGTGTTCATTGTTTGCGTGCTGGGTACGGTATGTTTTATAGACATAAATACAAACCGACAGTCTGAAATTACAGTTTGATAATAAAACAAATGTGAACAGGTCTCTTTTTCATATAGAACAAATCCCATTACAACCTTTAGATTTTGAATCTAAAGTAATAATCACCGTAACATAGTTTGTTTAAAGGCAGCGAATGAGTTAATTTCACTATTCGTGTTGCATGCAATATTTGATAACATACTAGCCTAACTTCGAAATGCCTCTTACTGTTTTCCAGTTTGAGATAAGAAGGTATCGGTGATATCTGTTTGTATATTGTATAACCACAATTTGACTTATTTAATCTAGTAAGAATGATCTATTTTAAAATAAACTACGTTTCATATAATAATGGTCTGATCAGAGTCTACACTGTTTGCATACGTCACATATATGGGCTCATTGGAGCAAATGGGTTATTGGAGATGGCTACTTAATGCAGAGTGAACTTTCGGAGCTTTTTCTATGACTTTCAGCCTGCATTAAACTGCCTTGTTTGATAGACCAGTATTAATACTACCTGTAACATCCAGTTAAGAGAGGTTTTAACTGTATTCTGGCTGTGTTGTTGTGGTGCAATGAAAGATAAGTCAGTGATAACTAAAGTCGATGACATTTTCGAACGACAAAAGTTTGCTCAGCAGGCAAAATCATTCAAGTCACTGATCGTTAACATATTTTTTGTACAGACATGTTTACAGAAGACCATTCCACAATTACATGTATATACATGTGTCGCCCAAACAACATATGGAATAGTATTCGCATTTTAAGAAGTAGGCGGTCTTTAATAGACGCCAGCAAATGCTGAAAATATCACTCAAGGAGTGTCATAATTTTCGTTCAGCCGTGCTTTAGCTGTGTGTATATTCAGACATGATACCGAGTAAATAGGCAACTAACTGGATCTAAACTGATGTAAAAGTTAACATTATTGATTTTAAAGAAGTAAATTGTTTTTAGAGCCGAAACAAATGAATATTTCAAAGGGTCAACTACAATGTCTTGATAGACCACATCTTTATGGGAACCCTAGTTGGTATTCAATGCTACACTAACCCTTTCAACTCTTAATTTTCACATGGTTAGTTAGTTTAGTTAGTTGTATTGAGTATTGTCCATTTCTGCCAACTATGTGCTAATTCAACGCCTGGGACAAAGAGGGAGAATGGAAGAGAGAGAGAGAGAGAGAGAGAGAGAGAGAGAGAGAGAGAGAGAGAGACGGATACAGATGCTCGACTTACTCCGGCGGGGGATCGAACCTGGGGCCCCTGGTATTTACTATTCAAATAAACTATTCCAAAATTCAAACAGGCCAAATCAGGGATGTTTTAAAGGACAATTCGTGACAAATAGTGCAGACCCTGGTGAAAGGGTTCATCTATGAGTCAGCTCAATAGGGTCTACAATGTTTGCAAAGGACATTAATGACTCATTGAATGACTTATCATACGATTATGTTTGTTGTGCGTAATTGAACTTTAAGTTTTCAACCTTTTTTGTTTTAAGCAATAGGTCGCCATAAATACAATGTTAAGATGAAACCTAGGTTCATAAAGCAATTTTTCAGTCCATCATGTAAATTACCTCTGCGGCTTTTGATCAGTTTGAATATCGTAACCACAGAGCATTTGAGTACATTATCTTACATGAACGTGTAATATTAGTTGGTAAATGTAATATTTATTTAAGTACACCAACACACGTGTGTCTACCAGCACTTGTGATCTGACATGATTTGAAAAGCAGTTGTATATCCTTCTCTAAACAAAGTTAGAAAAAGAGCACCTGAATGGAATAAATAGCTACCATATTTATGTATAATCAAAGCCGCAGATTGCACGTCTACTATTATGTTCTTAAATAGTGTTTCTATGTCAGTGTAAATGTTGGCATGCTAATCAGTCTTTATATCATTCATATTATCCATTGCATGGCTTATTTCGCTCACCCCGTTAGTATTATTCTGATATGTTGCCAAGAATGTAAGACTAATATACGTGTTGTACAGTTTGTTCTATGAAACAGAAATTGGAACCCGTGCAGTCCATACTGACCTTTCTACTGATAAGGCAGATATGAAAAGTATTTATAAATAACTAATACTCTAATGCATGACTTAAACCACATATACAATCACTATAATATGAAGCAGCAGAGCTAACACTGGAAAAAGAGAAATGATTGACATATGGCAATATGCATTTAAACCATGTATATTATCGGTCTCGAGAGACAAATGTAGCCGCATGTCAAATGAAGTTATTTTAAGGGCAGTCAAAGAATGCAATCTAAAGAGTAGGTTACATACCAATTATATTAACCCTTTGAATGTTGGATTGCCATAGTGGAGTACTCAGTTTAGGCTTGAATCTGCTGGAGAATTTTAAATTACAAGTAGTGCACATCCTGATCAGAATGATCCTACAGGAGCCATCTAATTATCTGTGTTTGCACTATGCACTCATTTTCCGCATTCAAGAGGTTTGATTGCCCAGCTATAAAACACACATTAGATTAGAATATAAAGAATACACTAGTCCAGTCCTAAACGAACTCTTCTTTAATATAAATAATCCAAGAGATAATCAAATTAAAGTCACCAAAACTTCTAATATATACGTATAAACATAGTTATTTTCCCTTTTTTATTTCGATGGAAATAATCTGGGAAATTTTATGTAATAACAATAAATTAAAACACTTCTGTGTAGTATAACCTGTCTTACTCCGCCTTATATTTATTGGACACAATAATCTTAAAAAGCAGGCGGGTTTTTAATGCAGGGCAAATGTAATGCAGCTTTCTACATTACTTTTGACCTGCATTTAGCTACCATCTACATTGCATACCCTTAATAAACCCTCTTTTATGGTCGTATTTGTATAATGCTACTCGTGGTGGCAGACAGATACAGTATAATAACTGTTGATCAACATAAACAACACCTTTAAATTTGATGTGATAGAGGAGCCTCTGTACAATTGGACAAATGAATGAAATTATATTAAACCAATTTGTTCAAAACAGAAGGGGCGGTACAGCCATCATTAAATCCTATTATCCTATAACAAAGCAATCGACATTGCGTTGTTCGTTACTTTCTACAGCTTTATCTAATCTACACTACTGTGTCCCGCCATGACAATTGTATTCTTTTTACCGCTTCATTCATATAAACGCCTTTTCATATGCCTTTGCAAACTTGATAGACCTGGATCAGACGGCTGATGTAGGAATCGTCTGATCATTGTCTGCTCTGTTTGCCTATGACATTATATAGATCAGTATCCTTTGGCTCAAATCTGACCAATCTAAAGCTTCAGAACAAACTCAGACTCAACTAAAAAGCTTTATAAGCATGGACCCTGATTCTACCGTTTCGGCCAGAGCCCAAACACCCTATATTCATCCACCATTACAAAATGCAGCTAATGAAAATTCACGATGACATTACTTCTGACATAAATATTCATGAGGGAAAGGGTTACACTTATTTCCACTGTTTCTAAGACTAAGCAAAATGTACAAATTAAAACAAGTTGGATCTAAATCACTTACGTTAATCAGTAATTCAGAGCTACAGATAAGAGTGCGTACTTAGATACTGAGCTCGTCATTTCTCCATGGAGAAATAAAGAAGTTATTATCGAATATTATCGCATATTATCTGGACCTCTGTTTTCAAAGTTCAATATATTAAACCAGGCAGCACAGTTTTTCTGCATGTTTTTCAAGTTTTCAGTAACTATGCAGGACTATGCTTAGTTAAAATGATTTGCGATAAAAACTAACGGAATATCGTGCTGTTGGGTTGCAGCCAAAATCCTAAAAACTGAAACAACTATTTTACGTGTCGCCGAGTAAGCTTAATATGCATCAATTATGCCAACCAGATTTGTCACTTAAACACTTATACGAACGCTTTCTCCTGCCATCAGTTGCATTAGTAAGAGATGGACTCTTAATGCGATAGTTGTTGTAATGGTAAAAGATGAATGTTTCTCGTGCCATCAGTTGTACTGATAAGATATGGACTCACAACGTGATAGTTATCTCGTACCATCAGTTGTAATAGTAGGATATATACTTATAATTCGATAGTTTTCTCGTGCCATTAGTTTTATTGGTAAGAGATGGACTCCCAATGCGAGAGTTTTCTCGTCACCTGGCATCAGTTGTAATGGTAAGAGATGGACTCCTGGGTCTATGCTTATAAAACGTTTAGTTGAGTCTGAGTTCGTTCTCAAGTTTTTAATTGGTCAGATTTGAGCCAAAGTCCAAAATCTGACCAATCAAAAGCTTCAGAACTCAAATCTGACCAATCAAAAGCTTGTAAGCATGGACCCTGCCATCATGGTAAGAGCTGTAGTTCGACCATAGTTTTCAGATTGTACAACATAGTCATTCAAGCAGGGTGGTGAATGTTCCATATTAACCATTTATTCCGTGTGAATATTCGTGTAAGTAATAATGACATCATGCATATTAAATACATTAAGTGCTGTAACAGCACATGTACACATGAAGGTTTAACCATGGCAGAAACTACAGAATCATATCTATATTATATCACAAGCAAACAGAGCAGACCCTGATCAGACGGCTCCTACGGACGCCGTCGTCTAGTCTAGGTCTACTATATTTGCAAAGGCGTAGAAATACGTGTTTATGGAGTAAATGGTTAATGACTTGATCATCTGGTGACACTTCAACAAGTTCTTTATAACCATTCCCTTCATACAAAGGCAGTTTCACACCTTTGCGAGCAGAGTATATCCAAATTAGACGAATTTTGTAGAAGTCGTCTGATCAGGGTCTGCTCTGTATGTTTATGGATCAATATAAATCTGATTCCACAGTATCTACCAATACCAACAAACCTTGTGCTCATGTGCTATATAAAATACACCTAATAAATCTGACTCTACAGTATCTACCAATACCAACAAACCTTGTGCTCATGTGCTATATAAAAATACACCTAATAAATCTGACCCTACAGTATCTACCAATACCAACAAACCTTGTGCGCATTAGCTATTATAAAATACACATAATAAATCTGACCCTACAGTATCTATCAATACCAACAAACCTCGTGCTCATGTGCTATATAAAAATACACCTAATAAGTCTGACCCTACAGTATTTACCAATACCAGAAAACCTTGTGCTCATGAGCTATTATAAAATACACCTAATAAGTCTGACCCTACAGTATTTACCAATACCAGAAAACCTTGTGCTCATGTGCTATTATAAAATACACCTAATAAATCTGACCCTACCGCATCTTTCAAAACCAACACACCTTTTGCGCATGTACTATTATAAAATTGATGTTATTATTTCCTACATGAACATTCAACAGGAAAAGTGTTAAAACGTTATAATGTCATAGAAAATTGTGTTTCATTGTAACTTTAGTTTATCGTAGAGGAGTCAAAATCGTACGGTGAGACTCGATTATTGGTATAGTTATTCTGTAATCGTTCCTGGCTGATTTTAACTTAACTGAGAAATGTGCCATTTGATAAGATTAATATAAACCTCTTCTTAAAATATTTAATCAAATTTGATTCAGGAACATTTCGAATACAAAATATTCAGTGTAAATTTTAGAGTGTGCAGTTGGAAAACAAAGCCAGATTAAAACAGGAAATAAAATCTAAGACAAAAAATGGACAAGTGAGTTTGGTTTTAGGCTGTTGTATAAACATGGGGTCATTGGTTCATTACATCTTGAAAGACAGTCAACGTTAAACTATATTGAACTTAAAAGAAAGAATTGAGCTTTGGGTGCAACTAAAACATCATCTTTTCCATCATTTTTCAATAGGCACATCAGAGCAAGAGATAAAGGTGCATACTCAGATATTAAATCGCCCTTTCTCTTCGAGACGATTCTAAAGAGTGGTCACAACATAGGGTTTGGTGGAGAAATAAAAGAGTTAATCTTGAAAATGTGTTAATTGATTCATCTTATCTGGACCTCTGAATCTGTTTCGCTGACGTTCTTTTTAATCTTTAGATCACACTATTGGCGAAAACATGAATGCATTTGCAAACAGATAAAATCTTGAAAAAGGTTTTAATGTACGCATCTTATTATCTGAATCTCTGGACGCATTACATTTTGCTGTTACGGAGTAAAATGTTGAAGCCATTTTTTGTCATCTAGAAAAGAAAACAGCAATATTTTACCCAGATAGTTTTTAATATTAACAAATAATTTGCAGTTTTATTCACACAGAGAGAGAATCATTTTCACGTATAAGAAACAGAACGTACACGCGGTCATTTCTATTGTGGTCAATGGTTTTGAACACACGCTGAACTTACATGTTGTTATATGCCTGTGAAATCATTTGAAATGATCTGCTTGTTTTAAGTTAAAGCCCATATTTTTCCTATTTATCATTCGACAAGGCAACAATTTATGTTAACTCGTTTATGCTTACTGTTCCTAAAAGAGGAAATACATAAATATTCTTAACCCTGATCTGAGGGACTCTGAATCAGTCATCTGATCAGGATCTTCAGCTTGCGCCACTAATTATTTTCAAATGGTCACGAATTACCACTCTTCTAATGATAATTATATATAGATAATATATATCATAGCAAGGATTTGGTGTTGTAATATGAGTAAATGATATAACTATTAATAATAAATATTAATATTGAAATAGTAGCTAATTGTTACTTTTACCAGAAAAAAAGTATGTAAATTATGTATTATTAAATATAACACTGTAATTTCTATACATCAATGTATGACTTTTTCTCGATTAGAAAGTCAAGTGCAGCAACATTATTCTGGTGATTGTCTGTATAGTCCTAAAATCTGGTCATCAGTGTCACCAGGAGGGAACATTGCTAAGATATATGGACTGAATTTAGAGGGGCAGCTTCGTACTGCTGGCTCAGTGTTAAATCCTAGACGTAGTTTACCTAAATAGATATAGCTACAGTTTGTCCAACAATCTATTGATGAGGCCTCATGATCAACTTAATTAACCCTTTCCTTCATATAAACACATGTTCATGCATTTGCAAACCGAGCTGACCCGGTAGACCTATAGGAGTTACCTGATAAGGATCTTCTCTGTTTGCTTTTGAGATGATATAGATCTGATTCTACAATTTTTCTCTTTGAATAATTTACACTTTAAACAAGAGTGGGTTTGTGAAACACGTATGCTCCGACCTTTGACCCTGAAGGATGACCTTGACCTTTGACCCATGGACCAGGGAGTTAAACGCGACACATTTTCTTTGTGTGGTGAACATTTGTGTAAGGTTATTTTGAAATCGATTCACAGATAAAAAAGTTATTGAAGGGACACGAAATTTTGGACGGACGGACAGACGGATGGAAGGACGGACAGAAGGATGGACAATGCGATTACTATATGCCCAACTTTGGGGGCATAAAATGATAATAAATAAAAAATGAACCGAAAAGGGTTAAAGATTGAGTGATTGCAAATAATAATTCCATGGTACATGCCTTATTATTGCCATGAAATGCATGTCATAGAAAGAAATACATTTATTTGATATTTTAGTAATTGCATAATCGTCATATGGAGTCTCCAAAGGCTACGCATCTCTAGTATATAAAATGTAACAATCTACCACCATGTCCATGGTATTGCAGATAGTGTTATTGTATGCATTTTACGTATGTACAGCTTACTTAAAGTCCCACACACCCATCTGGTGGCCAAAATATAAGTGTTAGGATCATGCCTCATATAGACAATTACGACATTCCTCCAGATTTCCTTGACCTTGAATCTTTGTTCAGATAAAACTTAATGAGTTCGAGATCATGAATTTCAGTACTTCTTGTTCTGAAAATTGAATACCGCTTAAGCCGGTGCTAGGGGGCGTGAGCAGTGTTGCACTTTCAATTACTGTTCATGAACAGACTCAATAAAACCGAGTCTGCAATTTTCTCTTTTTGTGTTGCAATTTTTGCTCTCGGGGATCACCCCCTTTCAGAATTTAAAGATAGAAATTTAGATTATGTTAAAAAAAAGGCTTGCATTTTAAAGGCGAAATTCTTATTACTGTGGTCACACCCGAAACCTGTCTTTAAATGTGTCATTGTTTCAAATTAATACACGGTAAAGGTATGTTCAGAGGCTGCATGGGTAGTATTAAAGTGTGTGCAAAATTTAAGGTCAAATTAAAGAATCACATATAAACTCTCTCTCTATCCTTCTCTTGTGTCTCTATGTATCTCGCTCCTTCGCTCAGTGTGCGTCTCTCTATCTCCCTCTCTGTCTCCCTCCCTCTCTATTTCTCATTGTATCTCCTCTCTCTCTCTCTATCCCTCTCTCTCTCTCAGATACACAGAGAGACACACAGAGAGCACACATAGAAGCAATATATCTGTATTCTTTACCATTCCTGGATATTCGTGTAAACCGTCAATTTCTTCCTAGCTATGTATCACACGACTAAATGTAGTGCATTCCTATAACATAACAAGGATTAATTAAATCCTGATTAACTGTTTTCTTTTTAATGAAACGAACTATGTAAAATACAAATGTCGCAGTTTGCCATTTTCAAAAACAGAAAATGAGAATAAACAACGTAATATTGTGTTTGTTTTTCGCAGGCAACGCAAGAAATCACAAATTTGATTTCCTCAAGGCACGCACTTATTGACAAACCCAGGAAACTGTAATAGTTACAAGATCTGCTTAGGTAACTGTTGCAAACGCATAATTGAATAAATGGTTTGTAAGAAAAGATCTACTCTTCTGCACATTCTAAAGGAGTTAGAACTGCCATCTTTAACCATTAATCCGCTGCATAATTAAAACTGGCTCCTCATTTTCTGGATGTTAATTAAACAAAAAGCTGTATCAAATTGTATTACTATGACAAACAGTGATCACATGGCTCCATCAGGAACTCATTGCTGTGGATTTACACTATTTGCAAGTGTTGTATATACTCAGTTCCTGCACATTCAGGGTTAAGATTTTAATTGTTGTATAGACATACTACGCTTGGAAAGAGAAACGGGTTTACTCAAAGTCAAATGCTTAGGATAACATTTATCTAATTAGCATATATTATTAATTATACAGATGCATTACATTAACTAACGTGCAACATATTCAAGAAGGGAAGTTTATTTTAATACAGTATCTGTTTTCGAATGTAACCCTACGATTTAATTTCTTTTATGTATTCCCTTTCTCCTTTAAAAACGCAAACAATATTTAAGAACTTCACATAACTGTCCTTATTAATGTTTTAGGTTTATAGCGTTGTTCTGCTGTTAATTTGTATCACTACAGTCCAATTTTGTTTGATAGTGTATATAGAGCAGAAGCTTGTAATATTGATATTTTCAAACTTAAGAAAGCTTTGCATTTTAGAACTCGATACGAAAGTACGATTGATTCTGTCTTTAAACACTGTACCTTTCTGTTTGTTTCAGTGGTGTGTTTACATAAAATCACAATTTCGTCGAAATCAAAGAAACCTATATGCAAATATTGCATGTGAAATACACTAAATAACAACGCTTGACAGAAACCGTAATTCATGTGTAAGCCATAAGCGTTTAGCGGAATCTAACGTTAGAATGCAATGTACAGATCCTGCAAAGCGTGATTTGGTATTGGGACTTAAGCGGAACGTTTAACCCATTCCCTCATATTGACGACTTTTGGCGACTCCTATAGGAGCAAATGCTCTATTTATCACAATTGTTTCAAACTACAAAATTATTAAAAAAATCATTTTCTCTAGTTAATGCTCCTTTTCGGTAGATTTATTCAAAGAGGTTGTATCTAAAAATAGCCTATGAGGTAATGGGTTAACTGAATTAACCACTCCTTTTCATTGCATTCTCAGGCTCTGATCTGTTCTATTTGTAGTGAATGGTAATGTTTAGCGAAATTCTGCTTTACAGTAAAGTATCTCTATAACAACCTCTCGAACACGTCTAATCAACAAATAAATTGTAAAACCGATGGCTGCTTGTGGTTACTTACATCTACTTAGCCATCTCTGAAGAAATGTCTAACTCTAGTAAGTGAACCTTCACTCCATAATTACTCTTTTGAACGTCTTTGCAAACAGGATAGATCGAGTTTAGAAGACTCCTATGGGAGCAGTCGGATCAGGGTCTGCTTGCTTGAATAATATAGACGTGATTTTACAGTTTCTACCATTGTCAAGCATTCGTATGTTCATATGCCGGTACAAAAAGGTAATATAATTAATAATATAATTAATAGTCACAATATATTCACTTCTTACATGAATATTCAGTAAGTTCGGACCTTTTGAAGCATCTTTACGTACGCACTTTAAAGATTCTGTACCCAGAACCATTTTGGCAATTAGGGAATTTTATAAATTTGTAATTGTGTTTGATATAATTTGTTATTGTGGTTATAGTAATGATTATTTGTGAATGTGTAATTGTGGTTATATTAATGGTTATTAGGGACTGTTGTAATTGTGATTATATGTATAGGTATTGGGGAATTTGTAATTGTGATTGACGTAATTTTGTAATTGCGGTTATATTAATGGTTATTTTGAAATTTGTAATAGGGGTTATATAAATAGTTATTAGGGAATTTTGTAATTGTGTTTATATTAATGGTTATTAGGGAATGTTTGTAAGTATTGTTAAATGGTTATTAGGGAATTATATAATTATGTTTATATCAATAGTTATAAGTAATTTGGAAAATAATGATATGCATTTTGTTCTTTGTTTGATCTGGTACCTGGGTGTCTAAAAAAGCAAAACCTTAATAAGTGGCAATGTTGGATTAACGCGTTTGTGTTGTGCTTGTACGAGGTTGCCTATCTGAAAATATGAAATCTGCAAAGAACTGGATAATGATAATGTTTTTCTTACCAATTGACAACTAGTGTGACTCCAAATTAAACACTGAACGTCTCGGGGGATAATATGCATCCAACTTGACACAAAATGTAACAAAGAAGACCAACAATAAAATTACTCATATGAAATATACATACACGTACTTTAAATACCTGTATGTAAGCAACTCTCCAATGCCTTAAATATTTAACTTCTGTGAAAATGAAATTGCTCTATGATATTGAAGTTTTACATGTGACATTACTGTATATACGAATATATTGCCTTTGTATGCATATGTATACTCTTCCTCATGAACTTATGTAAAATCATGAACATGGTGTTATAAAAGAACTTTGATTTGATTTGGCTTTCGCAATCTGCTTAAACTGCAGATGTAGTTTTTAATGATATGTCAAGCAGAATGGAAGTGTTTTAGATATGAAATAGACTAATTAACATTTAGCCTGCAACGGGCGGATGGGTTATTACATATGCATATGCAAACAGTTTAGATCAAGTAGCTCGACGTCTAATTAACATCCACTTTGTTTGATACCGTGACGGTGTTTTTGAAAAGAAATGCAAGATAAGTCAACAGTTGCCCAGCAAGCTAAATATTAAAAAGGTTTGGAAACAAGTTCATTAAACTCCCTCACCATAATCAGACTCGGTTTTATTTCACATTGTGAGACTATTACATTACATCCCCTGTTCAAACTAACTAAATAGGTTAATAACATGAATTAATTAATCAGAAGATATTATGATATGATTACAATGACACAAATTATTGACGCGTTCTAATGATTAAATTCGTTTCCTAATTTCAATGAAAAGATGCACTCCTGACTCAGACTGTAGGCCTCGGGCAAACATAAATATACTGTGATTAATTGCGTAACTACACAATCAATAGAGGGAGGCACATTTGTCAAACTGTGCAATATCGTATCTATTAAATGAATCAATACTTATTCTGTCTATTGCAAGCTGTAACCATAAGGATCTGACATAGTGTTCCCTTATTTTGAACGTGTCGTATTTGGTATAAATTAGCATTAGCAATTAACAGATTCAGATTCAAATCTGGGACCGTGTCTATTCAACCTATGATCCGATAGGGATTCCTTATTTGAAACTTTCGCAGTAAATTTAATGTCCCCGTATACTAACTTTTTAGAACATCGGTTTACACGTATTATGGCTGTTTAGTTTTTTTGGCGCACATTAAATAAACTTATTCTGCCCACTGTACGAATTTTTTATCATTAACATAATGGTTACATCCCATTATCTCATAGTATATGCAACTGAGAACTGTATGTAATAGTTGAATAACATGTCATCGAAATGAGTACGTTCACAGATTCCGTTGAATGATTGGTTTCTGTAGCAGTCATCATTCCTCATGTTCGATACAAACGACTTTACCCCTTGTCGTGCTTTTTAACCATAAGTTAGTATTTACAGTAGAACTCCTCTAAACCGGAGTTCTAGTAGAGAAGAACTAAGACAAGTTTAGACAGGTGGCAGTTTAATGCTTGGTGAAAGTCTAGAGGAGCATTCTGCATGAATTTCACCTTGCATTAAGCTGTCATCTGTCTCCAAGACTAAAATAAACGTCCGGCTTAGAGAGATTTTACTGTATTTCCTTCTTTATTTCTGTCCCTTCTTTGTACAACAAAGTAACATTACAATTCATGTATATCACATTCATGTATATCACAGTCATTCATAATTGAATTACAAGAGACTATCACAGCTATTTATCGTAAATTGCATTGTGAAAATCATTCTATGCAACAGGTAAAATGCACACAGCACCCTTTAATACCAAACATACATAACTTTCAAAGACTAAGAGTCCATTGTGTTTAAATATAGGCAGTTTAATCTGAAGATCTGTAATCTGATCTGATGACAAAACCACGACCAGAAAGCCACACTATGAAATGTCTTAAAAGATCGAATATTACCTCACGTCAGATCTGAAGTAAAATGATTAAATTATGTTGCACACATGAATTAAAAGAAGCCGCCTAACATCATGAAGCAGCCTAACATCATGACGACATTATATACAATAAAGGTATTATTTTAATAGTATAATAAACTATGACTATATATATATCAATTGCACGGTGTTCTGTACATGGGTACACATATTAAGAGGTATACAAAATGCATGTGCACCTTTTCGAATGAAAAAGTAGGATTTGGCAGGTATACGCACCATGACTGAACGTGAAAATATGAATACGTGTTTATCATAGCTACTTTTAGACTGAAAACCTGCATCGATCTCATATGCTTTGTTATAATGAATATTTCTAATTTCCGTATATTTCGGACATTCGGTAATTACATGTAATTCACTTTCGACTACAGTTTCACATAACGAAAAATCTCTTCTATCAACATTTAGACCTTCATATCTATTCATGTCTGTAAACGTAGAGGCGCAACTCCTCGCTGAAACTTTGCAAATGCATCCCGATGTTGAGAAGGAATAATCATCTTGACATGATTTTCAGTTTAAAATTTCATTTTTAAATAGTGAATAAGTACGTAATTTATTTCCACCATTATCAGATAAAGAATGTGTACTCACTACTGTGTTGCTCCACTGCGTTTTAAATCTAGACAATGCATTTCGTTTAATTTCATTTACTAACCCATGTTTGTCTATTTTGTCTGTCAATCGTATATCAGTCATTGCAATTCAGATCACGAAAAATATTGCAAGCTTTAAAGTTCCAATGTTTACATTACCTGCTTGCTTTAGCATGGCAATTTATAAATATACGTTTAATTATTAGTTCCTTTGGAATCCATACTACTACATCGAAACCAGTGATTTGCTACAACACCAAACTGTTTGACCAACACTGATGAATGTGTAACATTCTGCTCCAAAAACAAAATCGCATTGCACAATTATATATTGCCTCAATGCAAGAAAAGTGTCTAGTGCCCAAGATAGAATCTCCATAACTATTGTGCTATTCTGTAGTTTGGTATATACATTGTATGGCAAGCCCCGGCATTTTTATGCTTTACTCCCAGTAGGTCAAACGCTCTACTCGCAGCTTTGGCAACAAATTTAGCCGGAACACAATTAAAAGTAGGCCGAGATATACATATTTATCAGTAACAGCAACACTTTCATCGCCGCAATTACAATTTGAAGAACTATGTCTGACTGACTTGGGCCTGCAATTGACAATATTAATTTTCTGACAGTTTATATTGTACAAGTGCTCCTTCCCTACAACGGCCCTCTCAATAACGATTCCCTCCTTACAACAACAACGCATGTCACTGTTTCCGAAACAACAAGGCTCCAGAAACAACCCTTTTCCATCGTATTTTCTTTATGCCTCCATCAAACCCTATGTTTGTGACGATTCTAAAGAGAGGTCACAACATAGGGTTTCATAGAGGCATAACGGTTTTAGTTCTCGAAATACACCTTATCTGGGGATCTGCAAACAAGCTAATTATGTTTGATTTTCCCTCCTTATAACAACTCCCTCTGAACAACACATACAATATTCGTATCCCAAAGGGTATCGTTGTAGAGAGGGAGCACTGTATAGCCAGTATATCAGATTGTTCTACTACATTCATGCAGCACATTAAGAAGAGCATGTAACTGTTCTTCGTCATCAGTCAGCAACACGAAATCGTCTGTATATAGTGGCGTTCAAATATTTTCCCCACCCCAACATCTATGCCGATACTCAAACCTTTAGCAGCAGCAGCCAGATCATTAATAAAACAGTTAAAATACTAGGTGATATATTACAGCCCACTTGAGTTCAGCAGAAACTTCAAATCAGTCTGTATACTTGTTATTTATCCTCACACAATACCTTTCTAAAGTATACAAATGCTTAATAGCATTGTAAAGTTTTCAATGTACACCCATACGTTTTAACTTATGTCAAATAATATCCCTGTTGATCGAGTCATACGCCTTTTTGAAATCAACGAAAACAGCAGCAAAAGTTGGCTCCCTTTGCTTCAATCTAATTCCAATTGCAGATGTTAAAGAATATAAGTGGTCAATCGTGCTTATTTTAGACCTAAACCAATTCTGTTCGTCACTTTATTTTCCGTTTGACTCGATCCACTTCGACATTCTGGCTTTTAGTACACTACAAAAATATAACTTATACATCGCTGGTGCTAACGTTATACCCATGTAACTAAGGGGATCTCTCAAATATTTGGTCACTTTGATTCTGATGCTGAAGTCATTAGTGAAACAGTTTTAACAAATTTGCGAAGTGTGAATGCATTTATGCTAGTAAATGTTACTACACGGGCTTTTGTTCATTCCATACCATTATTTTCTATGCCATAATTCGTGTATATTCTGTTATAAAAGACAGATAAAAAAAATAGGACATTACAGTTTCCAGTTATGAAATGATTTTGCATATTTTCAATTTATGATGAGTGAATTAAGACTGAAAAAGATATGTACGTCAAACGAAGACACAACAGCAACAAATTGAATATCGTCTGTATTTTTGATGTAGTGCAGCCAATCATATTTATTTAAAGATACCAACATACAATAGTCTAGGCGCCAGATGCTTTCCCCGTACAGACATGTGTCAAGTGTAAGACCGAAACACAAATATTGCACTTACATCATTATTCAGATATGAATGTAAGACTCAGTCTTAACCCTTTCCCTGTTCAATATTCATGCAAGAAATAATGACAACATGGATATCTATTAGCTCAGTTTTTGTAATTCAAAATTTTAAAGGGATTTTATTTAACTTTGACAAAAACTGTATAATCATATCTATATCATATCAAAATCAAACTGAGCAGACCCTGATCAGAAGGCTCCTATAAGCGTTTATATGACGGAAAGTGTTAATTAAATTACTTATCGTGAATATAATTCCATCTAATAAAACCCGTCGTGCCTTCATGCTTGATGCTACCCTTCCATTGCATTATATGCTGTTTCTTTGCTTACGTTTTATTAGTTTATATAAACATGCACGATGAAAAGGATAAACAGCGTCATTAATACTAACTGGTAATCATTTGACCGATAACTTTCATTCTTATCTAACCCTTATCTGCTGAATCCCTGTTCTATATGTATTTCAAATTTATATCCACAAGTCCCATTTATTGAAATATAAAAGCAGGAACATTGTAGCCATTTTAGAAACAGATATATCGAATTCTATTAGCAAACAGTCGTCTGATCTTAGCCTACTCAGTTTGCAAATGCGTGAAAATGCTTTTATATGAAGGAATGATTTCATCCCTTTCTCAATGATAATTAAACAAACTATTTTATCAAGTTTTATCACTGAAGAAACAAATTGTATGACAAACAGTGCATACCCTGACCAAAGAACTGATGAAGGAAACCTTTGATCTGGGTCTACACTGTTTTCAAGTGTCTTATATACTAGGTTCCCGTACATTAAGGGTTCAAGTCTTTCCATCATATTGTATTGTGTAACTGCTGCAATGGTTTACTATGATGATGAAGATGATGATGATTTACTATATTGCATTTTTAATATCAGCTTCAGAAACAATCAGATATAATAATCGCATACCCCTAAAAACCGATATATTATAGTAGAAAAGAATTTAGATGAGTTTAGTCATGTGGCTGCTTAATGCAGACTGAAAGTCATACAGAGAGGTGACAGAGGAGCTTTCTGCACGACGTTCGCCCCACATTAAGCTGCCACCTGTCTCTAAGACCGTTATTTATACTAAATTTCATTTCCTGTTAAGAGGGGTTATTGTACTTATTTGAACAACAACCCCAGGTAGTAGTTTCTTTTACAATACCATCAATGTATATTTTGCTGAAAGATAATTTAGACCAAATGATTGAGTGTTTACTATGAAGAAGTTGGGCATTGTTCATTCCTTGTTCATTCATCTCAAACTGTTATATTCATTTACAAGTGTGAGTTTAACCCTTTCCCTGATCAATATCCATATAGGAAATAAAAGACGTCATGAATATTTATAAACTAAACGTTTATAATGTAAAACTTCAAAGGGAATTTGTTGCTTTGACATACATCGTGGAATCATATCTAGTTCATGTCCATAAGCAAACAAGGCAGATTGTTACCGACCAGACAGCCCCTACAGAAGCTGTCTGGGTCTAATATGTTTGCAAAGGTATGAAAAAGCGTTTATATGAAAGAAAAGGGTTAAGGGAGCACATGTGTCAATTTGGATGATTATAGTAGGAACACATAGTTTACTATTTTTACGCAGTATCAAACAAGCAGAGATGCAAAATAAAATACTTGTATTTTTGTTATACTTGAATATTTGTTTTACGCATTTTTTCATATTGCGACAATACACAGAGGTCCAGGTAAGACGCGTGACTTTAATCATTTTTATGTTCAAGAATAATTCCTTTAGTTCTCCGCTAAACTGTATGTTATGACGACTGTTTAGAATCGTCTTCAAGAGACAATTCTAAACAGTGGTAACAACATAGAGTTTGCTGGAGAAAAAGCGATATCAGTATCCGAGTACGCACATTTACCTGTTTCTCTGAATACATGGGCATCGATACGGAATATATGGTACGTGCCACATTCCATTGTTTATATTTATGACAGTATGAAATGAATATTAAACCGTACGTGAACATTACACAGACACCGTTTCTATGTCCGTAGAAAACCCTAACCATTATAAAATATACATAGAAAGAAGAAACCTTCGTGACTGGCTTTTACTGAAAGCTAGCTAGTCTTCCACATTCAAGCCTCGTTTAATTACTTTTAATGAATAATTCATTTTTAAGCCTTAGTGTTGTTTTACCCTGTCTGGGGATATCGTTTTACTTTTAATTTTATGACTGCGTACATGCGAAAGTCTGTATGTTTGGTAACAGATTTACTGCGCTATTGCTTAAACATGACTTACCTCATAAAAAAAAGAAATATTAGTTCAGAAGTCTATCAAATGCTGTCATTTAACTTTTCCCTGTAGATTATTCATATAAAAATAATGATATTGTCAATGTTAATTAATCGAACTATTATAATAGTATATGTACACAGGCTTATGTTTGGGTTTTGTCAGAAAATATGGTAATCTATATAAGCAATGAGAGCAGAGTCTGACCAGACAACTTTTACAGGAGCCACAGGGTCATTGGTCTACTCTGTTTGCAAAGGCATGAACAGACGTTATATGAAGGAAAGGGTAAACCATAGTTTAAAAACGGGTTTGTTTCGTTTTTACGTCGCTTTAACAGTATTTTAGTCATATTGCGACGTCATCTTCGCTATGATCTCCAAACCTGTTTGTTACAAACCGAAGGTCATTGTGTTAATATAGTTGGACAGCATTGTTTTCTCCTAAACGCAAATTGCAACTGCACATGCTCAAATTCAAAAACGAAATACAATCATGTCCATTTTTGAAAATTCATGCAGATACCATAGATTCTCCTTTCAAATAAACTTGGTTGTTTTAAGATCGGCGTTCAATTCAATGAAAAAAGCTATTAATCACGAACCCAATAGCATGACATTGATAAAGTACATGTATAATCAAATTGTGTTACAGCAGCACCAGAACCAGTTAAACTGTTTCGCTGCGAAAGTTTGTCGTCTGCAATATTTGCCGTCTGCTACAATTTTGTTTTGTATTTGTTCTGTAAAGCACATAGTTACAGTGACAAACAGCGTATATTCTGATGAGACGCCAAGTTACTCGTATTCTGATCTGAATCCGAACAGTTTGAGTAGGTAATCATAGATGCGACATTGTCAGCGAAAGCATTAAGCAGTACATTCACAAGCTTAATATAGCTTAATGAAACATAACGATAACAAAGGAAATTGCTAAATAGTCAGTCAATTTTATATGCTGAGGCAAGAGTATTGTGAAAAACATTATGTATATGTTTACCGTTTTGCCCTTTTTTAAAGTCAGATATTGTGATCATTTGGACCAAATACAGGCTTTAATAACTGCCAAATTACCTAAATCACGTTAGTATTTGCGTTACTTATACATCGTCTGGACAATTTAAGAATTTATATATACTATCATTTATAAATAGGTCTGTGCTGAATGTGCTGATGTCATAAAAAATAGTTCGTAACATGTTTATATATCATTTCTTTAGCTTTGAAATGTATAAGTACCTTTTGATGAAATGTTTCATTTAACCCTTTACGGGACACGAGTGCAAACACGAGTCACTAATGTCCTTTGCAAACATGGTATACCCAGATGAGAGGGTTCCGAGAGGAGCGCTCTCATCAGGGTCTGCACAGTTTGTCATGTTACACTTTATATTCACCCTAAATATTCATCTAAATATTCACCATAAGCTTGACCTGTTTGAATTTAGGAATAGTCCATTTGAAAAGTCAACGTTGTAAGTGTTAAATTTGTATGCCTTCAGTGTGTAGTCTTTGACTTCTACATAACATTATTTACACTCAGTAATTATTTGAATGGGACTTGTGGATCATTGACGTGCTAAGTGATCTGTTGCCCATAGAAAATGTGTTCTAGTTAAAGTGTCGGAGAAGAATTCTTACATTTCATTTTAAAAGACAATCAGAGTGAATACAAATTTAGATCCTGGCAGTGAAATAGCCGTATACAACAGACTTAACGATAAAACTTACCATTTAACACGTATTGTTCATTTCGTTCTAAAGATAATCTTATTTAGCATACGTCGTGCCAGTTTCAAGGATGGAAAGATAAAATAATAAAAGTATATTGCAAAATATCCAGAAGCATAACGCCGCATTTGTGAAATGGAAAAGTAGTAAAGTCAAGCAGACAAAGCCACATACAAGACGCAACCACCACCAAAACACCGATAGACAGCATGACACACATACACACACACAACCACACACCCAAACGCACACTCACACACTAGAGTTTCTCCTCTAGGGCAGCAGACTAGCTTTATATATGTGATGTTTTTGTGAACAATGCAGTTATTTATGGCCAAGGAATCTTATTTGGTGGTACGGCGGGTCGCGACAGCAAACAAATGTTTATGGTCGATTTCGTCTCAACTGGGTCAAATCGATGTCATAAACTGTCCGTTTTTATAAAGACCCAAGTACATCATTTGTACCATAATTACTTTCAGGATTTATTGGATGTATACTTGTTTTGAACTATTTCCCTCATATAAACGTCTTTCACGCATTTGCAAACACAATATACCCAGTTCAGATGGCTCCTGTAGGAGCCCTGTTTGCTTTAGGACGTAATTAGATCTGTTCGGACAATTTGTATCCAAGTCTAAAATTTCCTTTAAACTTTGTCATATCAAAGTAAGTTATTGAATAAACGCGAAGTGATCAATTCATTCATAACTGTTTATGAGAGAAGGGTATGATAACCTATAACCTATAAGTAATTTTTTCGATAACATTTTGAAATATGCATTTAACAGGATAAACTCTGCTATACACCCTGATGTAAAAGAATTTATCGTTAGTGTTTCTGCTATACCTTCTACAAGACGACAAATGCAGCTATCCTCATGATAAACAATGACATTCCTCCATCAAATATTGATCTTTAGACCTTATTACCGCAATCCGAGGCACAATGTCGTAGAGGCGTATCTAAATGCCATGTATCAGGGAACACATTTCATTTGGGAATCATTGTGTTAAGTTAACAAATGCACCGTTGCCAGTTTAAGATGTGGTCCTCTAGGAGTTGATTTCTATCATTTCAGTGTTAGTATGGATTCTAACAAAAGTTGAAATGTACTATGGCGTGATGTAGAAAAACGGCATCGGCTCGGAATGGTATCTATCATGTTTCAATAGCAGGCATAACAAGCACATCTTATTAAAGACATCTCATAGAATTCATGTTTTCGCTGACGTTATTTTTAATTTTTAGCACACTAAAGGCGAAAACATGATTGCATTTGCAACCAGATATAATCAAAATGAGAAGCCGTCTCATCCAGATCCAAATGTTTGCCACTCGACTTCGATCATCGGAAAGATATGGGCGAAATCCTTCTCCGAAATGAGGATAGAAAAAATAATTTTGCAGACAGTATGAATTCTAATGATATTGATACATGTAAATCTCGGACACTTTGCGGTTTGATTAAACCTGACAAAATTTTATTCAGGATAAACTATGTTCACGCGTTTCTAATTTGACTTAAAACTAAAGGAAACCTGTATTAGAATAATCAAGAAATCTAAATACAGTGTTTGACCAAAATTCTGAAAGCAGGAGATCCTTCGAAAGCAAAAACAGCAATGCAAAAAAAGAAAATTGCAGACTCAGTTTTATTGAGTCTGTTCTTGGGCAGTTATTAAAAGTGCAACACTCACGCCCCTAGCACCGACTTAAGCGATAGTCTTAATGACACGTTTAGATAATAAAATGCAGCATTGTTTGATTTGTAAATGGAAACGTGAAATATAATTTGTTCACATTATAAGCCCAGTTAAAGATTGCGTCCAATGAAAACTTAATTGTGTATAGCAAGTTATTGTTACATTTTACAATATGCGTAATTATCTAACTTGCTTTTGAATCAATAAAATATTCATGTCTTCTTCGAAATACTGGTCATTGTAGGAAGAGGATATGAAGATAACACAGCTGTGTAAAAGGTAGACACTCGTTAATTTTATATGTAGACACATGGGCAACAAAACTGTTGCAATCACCGGAGAAACGACTGAATACTTTCCCACTCAGTATGAAAGGCTAAAAGTTGCTGTAGTCATTTGAATGACAGACAATGCAGACCCTGATCAGTGGGCTCCTCTAAAAGCCTTCCGATCAGTTTCTATAATGTTTACAAATGGCAGTACATACGTGCCCGGCATGCAAAGGGTTGTTGTTGTTGTTAAGGGTTAACAGCTGCAATATTAGGATGATAATTTTCTTGTTTTGACAAGATTGTCTGTCCGTTGCCGTGGTCAACTATTGTACTATTTCTATGATAAAACACGAAATATATATATATATTCTGCGCTGATTTTGATTGCTTATCATTGACATACGCGTCATTACGAGTATTAAACCTATGACGAAAACGTTGCCTTTCCAGTATAGAATTAAACTGTCTCGATTGTCGGTGGTTTTACGTGTAATTTAAATGTAAATCTGATAAGTACCTGTCTGAGTGCCTTGCATTTAGGGTTTTCAATAAAATAATTCCAGAAGCTTTAAATGCCACATTGATGGTTCTGTTAACTGTAAAGTTAAATTGATTCTATTTAAGCAGCTTTGCAGCCAAATTAGTAGAATACTGTCAGCATCGGGTAATTACAGTCCCGATGTGTGCATACAGATGAACGACTGCAAGATAAATTACACAATCTTTGCACTGAGGTTAGTATACTGCTTACTAGTTTTGACTTTTGTTTATAGCAGAACCGAATGCACAATCAGTAATGACAAAATCACAGGCAGCGATATGGAACTGAATTTATAATAGACATTTAGGTTGACCCAGTTGAACTGAATCCATCCACTTAAGCCGAATTTGAAACTACCTCTCCCCTTTATCAAAGGTAATTACTGAGATACATTTGAATTACGTCGTATGTACCTCAATAAGTGCGGCTTTGAAGTCCATTCTTGTTTTTGGCTCATATTCCGAAACAAAAGTACCGAATTCGTGTTGTTCATCAAGTTGCTTTTCGAACTGTAATTACTTCTGAAATGCCATTTATTTATCACTTTTTAAAACAAATAATGTAGTGCCTGGTTGTACGCAATCAAGTAAAACAAATACACATTTTTATATATGATATATAGTGTATAATTTAAACTGCTTAAACTAACACTAGTTCAAGACAAAGGTTACATTATTATCATTATGTACGTGTGTAATATGACCCGCCTGCTGCCATTCTTCATGTTTGGCACGACAGATAGTCTCAGCCGTCCTCTACTCCTGTCGACCTGCTGCCCTATCTGATGATAACTGGGGTGCATGTAAAAATTTATACCGCTATTCTACAAACATTGAGGTTAGTTTCTCATTTTAAACTATCATTAAGCAACACTAAAAACGTAAAACTAAATAAAGTTATATTTCTTACAAATACACTGGATATTGTAATGCAGTAATTTTTACAAGCACTCGCATGTCTAGAAAATTGAAATCCTTAGATCCTCAGTGTTGGTGATTATGTGGCACGTCATTTGGTAAATGTAAAACATTTGGTAAGCATGGGAATGCACATTAGCTTATCTAATATAAGGGATGGCAACTAAGTAGTCACGGTAAAGAATGTTACATGAATCTGACTCATCATGCTAATTTCATGCCATTCTGTGCGCCAGTACCAAGAACTAATGACATTCGGCGAAGTGTTCAGACTTCTGCTATAACAAGTGGAATGCAACGGCGTTATGCTTGTATTGACCTCTTATCCATATGTGTATTCATATTCCAATGATATTTTACCAATCAGTTCCAAGAGTCTGTTCCTATGTATATGGCTTTTCGGAATTACCAAACGGCAGTACTCTAGCCATTAAGAAATGGGTTGTAAAGGTATTTGGGGTGCATTCTTTTGCTTTTCACTCATTTAGTCATACCATGTTTCACGAATACGTTCCAATAATAGGCTTTGGACAGACACTTTCCTGTATAAAGGGGTTGTCTGAAAGTTATGTAGCATAACTGGTTGGTGGGTTTAACAATATTTAATGTGTAGTATCCAATTATCGATAAGCCTGACGTAAACAAGACGGACAGACGGACAGTGCTAAAGCAATATCCCGATACTAATATATCGTACAAACGATATATAATAGATATATCATCGTTGAATAAGCAATGTCCACATAAATGAAATAGAGTATATGCAACGAACATTGTTTTGCGAATCATTCGCTACTTTAAACAAATGCAAAAAATCATTTAACCCTTTCCTGGTGAATATTTACATAACAATAGCCATATCATGAATATTTATTAGCTGACGTTTTATATTGGTGTATAAATCAGACGTTCGTTTTTATTGCAGATAGTGTAGAATCAGATATATACAATTCAATAAGCAAACACAGCTCCTACATGGGCCTTCTGATGTATTATGTTTCCTACATACACAACATTATACAGTTATTCAATTCCCGAATATGTATTCTGTATAAAAATCATATTATCAAATTGTTATTGATTCTTGATTTGTATATGGTATTAAACGATATATTTAATACGACACAATATACCAAAAGGAAGAACTCCAACAAGAGACAATTGTGACGGGAACAACTAAGACTTGTATCACTTTGGGACTTATACATTAAAACGGGATGGGAGACACTTGAATCTAGACTGCAAAAACGTAAGTTGGTTCTATTTTACAAGATGTTGCATAAGCTAACGCCAACATATTTATCATTGTTGACCAATCGCAAGTCAGGGAATTTTCACAATTCAGTTGTTTGATTAACTCCAATAACCTCCAAAATCCTTTCTCTCGAACTAAACTCTATACTGGATCATTTCTTCCTTCTGTAATAAATATGTGGAACTATTTGCCTCAATATATTAAATCCTCTGTATCTGTAAACAGTTTTAAAACTTCCCTGCACCAATGTAGAACGTCGAAACCACCTTCCTTTTATAGCTGTGGGAGTCGAAAAGGACAATTATTACACACACGTTTACGAACAAACTACAGTTCGCTCAACCTTGTACCGTTCCAGAAAAACCTAGTAGATTATCCTCTTTGTCGTTGCGGTATTGAGCATTATCTTCGTCCATGTTAACTTTACAATGAAATTCGGATTTGACTGTTTAATAGCATCAACACTATTTGTAGACCAGACTCTAAAAGTATGCCCTTTTGGAGAGTTTATGCTGTCAATTGAAATGAATACTCACTCTTTTCAGCAGTGCACAATACATCGTAACAACTAAACGTTGCCCGTCTTAATATAATTATTATAAATCAATGTAATGTCATATATAATTATATAGATCTGTATCTACTTAACTGGACAGAGCAACTTGTTTCTCGCACGAAATGTTTTGTATCCAACGCAGGTTTTTAACTCTTTGTTCCTTTTGCCCGTTGTTCCAATAATTTCATTCTGTTTCTTTCATTATCATTTCTCTTTTCTTTCCCGATTCAACGGGTAATTTAACGTCCAATATATTTTGAATCTTGTTATATTCATGTGTCACTAATGTTTATCATTCATAGTGATGAACAACTGCTTTTGTGAAGTATTAGATACCAAGGGGGGATAATAAGCTCTCAGCTGTCATTCCAGACCTTCATAGAAACTATGTAATGTATATGTATGCATGTTGTAAATTGCAGAAATAAAATATGTTTAAATATTCTGAAACTGGGTGATACTTCGAAAGCAAAAGTAGAAATGCAAAAGGAGAAAATTGCAGACTCTGTTTTATTGAGTCTGTTCATGAGTAGTAATTAAAAGTGCAACGTGTTCAATTTCGAAAACTAATAACATCAAAACTAATTATTCCGAAGGACCAGAAAATATAACAACACAGATAATGAAGTACGGGGTGACATTTACGGCCGCCACACAAGCACTTAAGATATGCAGTTGTGAAGTACATATATTCTGAAAATGTGATTTTGCGAAAGCAAAAGTAGAAATGCAAAAGGAGAAAATTGCAGACTTGGTTTTATTGAGTATGTTAATAAGTAGTAATTAAAGATGCAACACTACTCACGCCCCTAGCACCGGCTTAAGCAGTATTCAATTTTCAAAATTAATAACATCAATACTAATAACCCAGAAAATATAACAACATTGAAATTAAACCAAATACCCCACTAAGCCACGCCATCCAAATAATTACACAACATGACGATACCGCTATTGTAAGAACTCAGTAAAGTACGTTTTATCTAACATGGACATACAGTGTTTAATGTTATCTTTTGTGAATTTGATAGTGTTGTGTCCGTCGCCGTGCATCGTCCCGTCTGTCCGTCCTCCGCCGCCAACCATTTATTTGAACAAAACTCTTCTGCCCTGAAAGCACATGACAACTTTTTATATAATATTGCAGAAAACAATTTGACCCGGGACCTAACTTGTGCAAACTGCTGTGATTCCTTAAAGCACTTATTGTCCAACAATGTTCTCCTCTTTCGGGCTTCAGTATTATTTTACAAGAATGTTACTTAAGTAATCCGTTATTTCATTTCTACGAGTTTTTGTGGTTAGTTAAAAAACTTGGTCGTCATGGGCGTAGCTATTTTTTCTTAAATTACTATTGAAAAGACATTCTCTTTTGAAAACACAGGGTGAATTGTAATACATATTTGCTGGAATGTTACCAGGATACGCCTGTACTAGAATTGTTCAAACCTATACCATGTGTAAACAAAACATGGTCGTCTTGGGGCAGGGACCATTGTCCTTATAAGACCGTATGGTGCCTCCTCTGAACCACATATCAGATTTCAATAACACATCGATGCAATTACAAACATTGGAATGACGGCATCATCTGTTATAGCATATCAATGTATTAGAAATGTTACGTTCAGACAGGATATTTGCCTTGTTTGAACACGAATTGTGTTTGTATTCGAATACATCTTAATCGGTATCAAACGTCAACTGTTTAAGCCGATGCGAGGTAACGCCAGAATGCATCGACAACCAGTTTTTTATTAATCACCATTTCCTTGTTATCTTGAAAATGCCAGTCTCAATTTTTCACTTGGGGTTGATATTGACAAATGCTTCAAGAAGAAAAAAAGCACATGAAGGTGTTTTAATTACCTGTATCTGGTTTTCAAACAGGCACGTAATTTGCTTAGGTTGATTATGTTCTGTCTCAGATTTGTAATGTCAATCTGATCTGTTCTTGAATTAATGACCAGGACGTGTAACTCTAATCCTGAAGTAATTATCATCGATATCTAATGTTTAACCCTTTACTCCATAAAAATACCATACTTTGCAAATAAAGTAGACCCAGATCAGACGGCTCCACAGGAGTCCGCTCTGTTTGCTTATGGAACTAGTACTGATATGATTCTACAGTTTCTGTCATGACCAAAACAAGTCCCGTGATCATGTGCTATTATAACAGAATCTAATCAATATTCATGTAGTCATTATTTCTTAAAAAATATTAATTAATTGACGTTTGTAACATGCCTATAATGTTAAAGAATGTGTACAGTAAAACCCCTCCAAATCGGAATTGTAGTAAAGAAGAATTTAGAAATTTTAGGTAGCTTTTTTCATGACTTTATTCTGCATTTACTTTACTCTCCAAGACTGATATTTATACTAAATTGAACGTCCGGTATATAGGGGGCTTACTGTACGCCCATTCTGATCAAACAACTTTAATTCTTACAAACCATCGATCTACTTAGATGATAATGTTGATCCAAGCTGCATGTAAAGGGTACAAATGATATCAATCCATAAAATACACTGTGTACACTTTAAAATCTTACATAAGCGGTGTTTATTTTACCGTACTTTCAATAAGAATGACACGTGTGTGCTTATATTTTGTCTTCGGCTATGTTTTTAATCGTCAAGACAGCTGAAGATGCAAAAACGATAAAATATACTATTTTATTACTATCTTCTTTTGTAAAACAATAGCATCTAATCGCGTATCTTTGGATCTAGCAATAATTTGATATGAAATATCGTAAAGATGTTCTATATATAAGGCTTTATAGATATGCACGGGATAGACTAATTAATTTACGAATCTTTAGAAAACAGCAATTCAAGTGCAAATTTTCCTGGTTCATTAACTTATTTCTAGTATAAAATATGTTTTTATATGTAGTTATAACTGATAAACTTCTTTAGCAAGGTTACAGATATCACAAACTTAGGAAAATATTTTCTAAATGTTATTATCGAAATTTACTTCTCATTTTTAAATATAATTGCAATCTACGGACGTTACTGCAACAAGGTATTTCTCATCCAGATTTTTATGGTGATGTTATCTACAACCATAGGAACATTCGGGGTCATATCCATTCTCATGATTTGTTTATAAAACGAATTAAAACATTTAAGAAGAAAGGTTATGACCACATTATATTGCAACGAACTGCATGTTTGCGAGATGACAGGCCGAGGGTGGTACTCTATGATGGTATACGCTAAAATTCAGAAACGGGATGAGCTTACCAGACGCATGCATTACCTTTTCCCTGCCGTGTCCTTAACGGCTTCCCTGCAGTTGATCTGACTTCAGCAAAGTCATTGAGTACATATTTGACGGATTTTCACAGATATCATGCTATGTTTTACATATTGTTATGTAATAACGGCCTTCTATGTTGTGGGTAAGTCCGTCAGGGATACCTTTATTTACACTATTTGTAGAGGTAGGGTGACTTTGAGAGAAGTGTGAGGTAAGGATGTCAATAAACCGGTTTAAACCCCAGTGGTGATTTTGCCTCTGACCTTTCCAAAGCGGTACTCTCTTTGTCACCATTACTTTTGTTTGTCTTGTGTCTTTGTACTTGTGCTTTGTTCATGTTTGGAATGTTTATCTCTAGTACTTGTGTGTTTGTTAAGGTTTTCATCTCGTGTATTTGCGTGTGTTTGGGTGTGTGGTTGTTTGTGACATGCTATCTATCGATGTTTTGGTAGTGGTTGCGTCTTGTATGTGGCTTTGCCTGCTTGACTTTACTACTTTTTCATATATGTCAAAATGTAAATTTTGCAAGTACTTTAACTTTTATTTACATGCATACTTCTCTATGGAGTTTCTTTTCTGGTGGTTAGTTGTATTAGAATCCTGACATACCAATTCTTCTATTATTGTTTAAAGAGGAAAATCGCAGACATAAACAAGTCGTTTCGCAGCAAAGTTCAACACAAAACAAAGTGTATTGGCATACATCAGACCCAGTAAAATCTTATCGTAAAAGTATCGTTGATTTATTGACAGTCGTACATTCAAAACTACATCTTACTGAAACAGTGTGAATATTTACTGACATGATACACCAAATATTCAAATCGCTGACATATGTCCGCTAACGAGGCAGCTGGAAATAATTATTTACATCGACTGTGTGAATAGACTGGAAACACATCGAGTATAGCACCTATCCTTTGAAGTAAAGGCAGTCTCAATTGGACATTTAATGCCTATACAAACTACATGTTCCTCTGTCCACGAGATTTGTTTTATTTCAGTTGACATTGAAGTCCATGTATCTACTTTCAAAACCATTCAATACGCAATAGTCCTTTCAATACAGAAATGTGCATAGATGTGAGTGAAGAGAAATTACAGATATGCCTGTAAAGCATTTTTATTTTTCAGTTCTCGAAAGTACATCGGGGATGTAAAAGGCAATATTTTAGGCAAACATTGCGTGCAGCTTATTGATTATTTCCTGTTTAAAACCCGTTAAGATCATTTAATTTGTTTATTTAATTACATAAGAAGATTAAATAGAATATATGCGCTACTTTACCTTAACTTCTACGTGTGTAAATAGATCAATACAGACTACTATAATCTAAACACACTTAAACCTTGAGGAAACGTATGGTGTTTGAAAGTGCCATGATGATTCAATTACAAAGCATTACATCAGTATCAATGCTATGTAACAACATCAACATGGTTTGGGTGGTTTTGTTTAAGCTTACCTTAACACCACGTGCTCAATTTCAGCTATTTTGACAATAGTGTGTCCACCGTCGTCCGTCAGTCGTCGTCAATAATGTACTTCAAATAACATCACTTCTGTACTATCCGAACCGATTTTAATGGTAATGTTCGTTGTGTTGTCCTTTATGATTATGTTCAAATACAGTAAACCCCCTCTAAACCGGAAGTTGAAGTTAGCATTAATATCGGTATTGCAAACAGATTTCAGCTTGATGCAGGGTAAAAGTCATATAGAAAGCTTATCTAGGAGCCGTCTGCAAGACGTTCACCCTGCATTAAGTAGTTACCTGCCTGACAGTATATAAATTCTTCTGTACTAGAAGTGCGGTTATATAGGTTTTACTGTTTATGATTTTTATTATCTTATTGCCATGGCAAAGGAAAATATAGATTTCAATGATTTGCCAAAAATATTTAGGTGGCCCTCTATTAACCTTTAGCCTGCTATGGGCGGATGAGTGAATACGTTTGGATCCAGATGAGAGTAACTCGACGCATACAAATGAAAATGCGTTCATTTACTATTGCGTTGTTTGTTTGTTTTTTTCGATTGGGACAAAAATGGCCAAGGGACATCATATATTTAACAGAATCTACGAAATTGAAACACCTCCTTTATACTTAATAGCACTTTTAACGTCTCGCTCAAATTGAATTATTCTAAAGTTTAAAGATGTTAAAATCTAACGTGGATCTTTCGTCAAACTCCAAAACGCCTTCAGACATACATCTCTACAAGTATAGTTGAAAAACACAAAGTAATTACAAAAGGGAAACTCAAGCCATACACCGTATTAACAATGGAATAACTGTGTTGAAAATGGAACATATTTTGCATTTAAGTCAACACAGTCGAACTTGTACGTAACATTCGACATTGCCAATCCTATTACTAATGTAATAATAATAGTTTATTTATGCTACAGTTAATAAGTAAGACGCTGGCGCAGAATTTACACACGAGATATTTAGTAATGAGTAAGCTAAATACTATTGCTAGGCAAATGTCGCTATAACAGCATGAGTGAGTGAGTTGGGTTTTACGGCACTGCGACACTGAATAGGTAATATAGTGCCAATGAATGATGAGGTGACATGATGATGAGGGATGAATATACGAGCATGAGCCCTGTCTCATAACATACACCAAAGCATACATGTGACTATTTCATCGCATATGGAGGAAACAACCCTGTCACTTACATAATGTTGTCGTCTGAAAGTATATGTAAGTACAGTAAAACCTCTCTACAACGGCCACAAAATTGTGTTAATTATTTGGTATTGATGGCAGGTGGCTGCTTAAAGCCAGTTGAACGTTAAACAGAACGCTCCTATTGGAGTGTTCTGTTTTACGTTCACCTGGCTTTAAGCAGCCACCTGCTGACTGTTTGTTGTGTATGTGGTGTTTCTTGCATGTTTGTACTTTTAACACAAAATACTTGATGTAATTTAGTGGCCGTTATAGAGAGGTTTTACTATATATCTTATGGAGACACATTCCAACTATTGTCGCGTTCCCCTGACTTCCAATAATAGCGAACTTAACACTCATCCTCAACAATTTTCCTTAGAACTATACGTAAAGCTGTTTTAAAGATTATTGAATGGTTATCGTTGCATGAAATAATGAACATTTACCTATAGCGAATAAAACATATAAAGAAATGACATATGTGCGGTATCTTATAATTTAACTATTTATTTACACCTTACGCCCTTCAACGAAAAGGATATTTTGCTTTTGCTTTTGCCATTATTGGCCTGTCGGTGGGTAGACTAACGGTTTTAGATCCGTAACCAATCGAGATTTTATTCTATATTTAGTTGGGAGACAGTGAGTTCTGTAGAGTTTTAGACCAGCCGGTGAAAGGACAAAGTAAGTGTGTTCTTCAACAATATAGGCAATATATGCCATATGGTTACTGATAAAAAAAATTGTTTTACCAGGATCTTCGTAGGAATGTAATCTATTTCATCCTTATTGATTCTGAGTTCTGCATGTCAAATGTCAAGGTCGGTATGTACTTAAACGTTACGGTCGGTATACGGTTTCAGCCGCCATAATGGTTTCCATCCAATCAACCTTTACCTAAAAGCACCATAGTTGGAAAGCGGTTAGGAATGAGTAAACGACAATTGGTTACTGTAAAGTCATCATGTCTCTCCCATATTTATATGGGGGAGACATTTTGTTTTTGTGAGAGTTGTCTGTCTGTCCGTCACACTTTCTTGTCAGGA
The DNA here is from genome assembly GCA_963576725.1 of Azorinus chamasolen. Lineage (NCBI taxonomy): Eukaryota > Metazoa > Mollusca > Bivalvia > Cardiida > Solecurtidae > Azorinus > Azorinus chamasolen. Next base: position 66,676,436 of record OY755236.1, on the reverse strand, counting down.
CGTTAACTCCTACATGCCTGATGCCTGTTGGTTGAAACTTAATTGAATACTGCTTAAGCAAGTGCTATGGGTGTGAGTAGTGTTGCACGTTTAATTACTACTCATGAACAGACTCAATAAAACCGAGTCTGCAAATTTTTCTTTTTGCATTGCTACTTTTTCTTTCGAATGATGTCCCACTTTCAGGATATATTAATACTCGTATATGGAAAGAGCATAATGAGAGAAAGGGCCATGCACAATGCCCATGGAACATTTTTTTTCACACTTTCTTGTCCGGACGATAACTTCTATATAGCGTGAAATTGGATTGCAAATTAATACATGGAAAGAACATGGTGAGAGAAAGTGTCATGTACAATGGCCATAACTCTGGCTTCAATATCTTTGGAGTTAATGCCTTTTGTTACATTTTTGTCCGATCAATAACTCCTAATCTACTGGTGCTATTGGAATGACATTTTATTTATGTAAAGAACATGATGGATGAAAGTGTCATGCACAAGTTTCATAACTCTGACTTCAATAATATTGGAGTTATACCTTATACCTTTTTTCACACTTTCTTGTCCCGACGATAACTCCTATATGGCTTAGGCCATTTGATTGAAACTTCATACATGGAAGGAGTATAATGCGAAAAACAGTCATGTACAAGCTCCATTGCTCAACTTTTCTTTAAAAAATGTGGTGTCAAAAGCGCCTGGTGAGGGTAAGTATCATTCATCAAGTCCATTACTATGGTATCAACATTTTTGAGTTATTTCCTGTCACATATTGCTTTTGTTAGAGTTGTTTGTCTGTCTGTCCGGTGTGGGTTGTATCAAAATCAATTCCAGTTGGTTACTTGAATAATGTGGTTTCCAATTAGCCATTTGAAATTAACTTTCTCATTATTGATATGTAATGTCATGATGAGTATATGACTTGTTCTGATCTTTAGGGAAAAAGATCAAAGAACAGGTCAATATGTGTTTGGAAAATATTATTTGACAAACAAAAAGTATTCCATTTTATATTCAAACTCAAAGTGGCGATATTAGTGTAAAATTAATTTATTGAGCAATTTTGCAATATCAAATTCCTACATCCGCCTTTAAAACATTGGCAGGTTTTCTCTATGGAAAGTCCTAGATGTGCCTGCATGGTATCAAACGTGGGACCACTGCCTATCCCATACAAGAAATTGTTATAATCCCTCAGTATCTTCTTAGGAATGTGTATGAATACACAATTTAAGGCAAATTGGTTCCTGTTAATTTCGATACTCAAACAAACTATATAAAAGGGTATACTTTGAAATGCTGTATTGCATGTCTCTGTATTCATAAAATAATTGTAACAAAATAGTTAAGACGTTGGCCGAAATCATTCGCATATTATTCAAACCGCTGCGATCATACAAAACTATATTGTATTGCCTTTTTCGGTTCTATCATTGTGTATGTTATATATATATATATATATATCGTAGTGTGGCTGTTATTATTTCCACGGGGTATGCTACAGAACATCTTGTGAAAAGTCTTCAACAACAAGTTTTGTCCCTTATTCCAGTTAAATCAACTTTATCAAATGCGAATGCGTTTCATGATTTGCATCAACGGATATAAAATACTGAATAAAAAATAAATATCACTTAACACATTCGCCTGGCATAAACTGTTCAAAATGGTAAATTACCTTGTTCCAAAAATATTTAATAGATTCTCGTCTTTGTCGATGCGTTAACGTCCAGAGTACTGAAGATTACATGTTCATTTTAACATTACAGAGTTAATCTCTCAAGATCCATTTGTATACCAAAGATATACTATTCGGAGATTTAACAATGTCCAATGAAATGAATACTCAAATAGTTTATGCAGCTCAATGATACATTATAAAACATACATTTCATTTAATTGTTCACTAATACAATTATAAATGAATCAGAGTCGTCAGATACAATGATGTATATTTGTAGTATCTGCTGATCTGGACTATGTAATTTATTGTTTACGTGAAACGTTTTATATCCGCCACAGACTCTCATTTTCCGTTCCATCTATTTCCGCTCATTTCCATTTCTGTCTCTTTCTCCAACTCAATACATATTTCAAGTATATATGCAAAATGATGGTTTGTCATTTATGAAAGTGCTTGAAACAAATGTGTCAATGTTATATATTACTCATAGTGATATACAACTGCTTATGTGAATAATTCGATTGATATTACGGGAAGCAATTTGATAAGCGTCCTACTTTCATTCCAATCCTTCTTAGAATTTAATGTGAATTTAAGAATATGCACATGTTTTAACCACAACACATGACCGTATTTAGCTAGGTTGCGAGCCGATTATCAAATAAAAATACTCTGATTACGATTATTGTTCGTAAACATTAATTCTAATGTGGACAAAATATATATATATAAATAAGCAGACAATCATTTCTTTTTCTTCGACCTAGTTCGAGCGTATTATTCGCTTTTAGTGACCTGTCGGGTAGCGTTTTGTCCCGGCTTAACCTAGTATCACGCAAGGTATATACTATTTAAATGACAGACAGACACAAGTGTGTACACTCTACGTGTCCGTGATATTTCATCGTGGTGTTGTTAGATTGTTCGTCAAGGGAATACAGAATAAAAACAACCTTCCTTTTCGCATACTCTGTCCTACATGTCATCATAAACGGATAAAATACAGCAGTCAACATCAAACAATATGCAGAATTAATGCATATAGCATCTCCAATAACAAATACAAATATAGACGTTGATACTATAGTAGACGGTATTTCAAATGCAGAGCTTAACAGAATAATTGGAAAATGCACGGATTTTCAACTATTGAAAGTAAAATAACTTCTCCTTGTGAATGGATAATGCAACAAGAAAACGGTTGAATGATAATGTACCCTACTCACATCTTAATCACAGTGTATGACTATCTATTGCCCAGTTATATCGCCTTGCTGATGGAAGGACGCTTAACCAGTATATAAACAGAATAACACAAGTATACTAGGAACATGTATTACATCAGTGATCAGTTTTCCTCTAATAGCCACTTCTGTACGAAAAAGGAGATAACGAAAATCCATCTCTGCTGCCACTACTTTCCAAAAGCCCCTCTTCTTCATTGTAACGCATAATTGTTTGCTATGCTTTCTTGCGCGTCCTTTAACAACTACAGCCACTGACATAAAAATATAAGTAAGAAACAACTATTCTTCTATAAAATTTATCTAATTTCTGTATTTGAACGATTTTACACATTGCAATTGATAGCTGTACATTATCATGTACCACTTGAACAGTTCCTTTCTGTACGGAAGCTGTGTGTACGTTATGTTCAGAAATAATTGCATATTACAACTAAAGGCAGATGCTTCGAAACAATACGGTTGCAATGTAAAAATAAACCATGACCTTTAGACAGCACCTTTTTCGCTTAAGGTTATCGTATTTTGCAAGTTTTGTAAAAAGAAAACATTGTTTTTTCTGAATTATAATATTCCGTATATAATCACTACTTTAGCCAGCGATTATGAATAGACCATTGTCTTGGCTTTTGAAAATAGTATGTATGCTAGTGGGTATCGTAGTAGATAGCCCCCTTTGCCAACCAATTTTGCATTGATACCGCTTTACAGCTGAAAGGTTTGAGTTAGCTACCATATAGTCGTAACGTCATTGTCTACTGGATACGATATCGTCATTGTCTGCTGGAAACGGTACTGTAAATTTCCCAATGTGTTGTCACGTTGATCAAAACTCCAACACTAACTGATTATAGCTTGAATTCAGAAATTGTAGTAGGTAAACAATGGTGATAAAATAGTTTGCTCTAGCAAGCTAAAGATAAATATGGTTGTATACACATGCGTTCATTCGGACGCTATTAAGCTGCCTTAGATAGTTTTTACTTCGCTTTTATATCACTGTATAAAATATCTTGACTGACAATGATTTATTACCAGCAAAATAAGGTCAGTTTCCGGGCAATCATTTCCACGTGTGAGAATTCTTTGCGTTTCAAGTTCAGCACAAACTTAAATCAAAGATGAAAACGATTTGCAACTTCATAACATTTATTGCTAAATCTGACTCCGCCTGACGTGTCGGATGTTTTGGCGCAAGATAAATATGTGTTCCAACATAAAGCATTGTGTAAACGCCCAAACTCTAATATGTTCACAACAGTACATGTATGAGTCATGCAGGAAACACCGCATACAAAACACACAACCGCCCAAACACCACCACAATGGCAATTGTACATGTATATAAAAGACACAAAGAGACGCACGGAAATAACAAACAAACAATAGGGGGAAGATGGAAGTACCACATTGGAACGGTCAGTGACAAGTGTCACTGACGAGGGGGTGGGGTAAACCGGTTTAAGGGCGCCCAACCTCACACTTATTTCATCCCAACCATAATAGACAAACAGTGTAAATAAACGTATCCCCTCTCCGACTTATCTACAAAAACGGCGATGGCAATTACAAGTCCGTTACAGGTTCGGCTAATATTTCGCCAGTATTAGTTTCTTCATATGTGAACGATCTAAAAGCATTCGTCGAAATAGATGATACTATATATTCTCAACCACATATAGTATATATATTTAGTCATGCTCTATGTATTGTATAATGTATAATTGTGCGAAAGTAAAGCTTGAATATGTTATATAATACAACGTACAGATGTATGGTAGATAGATAGATAGATAGATAGATAGATAGGTAGATAGATAATAGATAGATAGATAGATAATAGATAGATAGATATATAGATATATAGATAGATAGATAGATAGATAGATAGATAGATAGATAGATAGATAGATAGATAGATAGATAGATAGATAGAGATAGATAGATAGATAAATAGATAGATAGATAGATGGATAGATAGATAGATAGATAGATAAATAGATAGAGATAGATAGATAGATAGATATATAGATAGATAGATATATAGATAGATAGATAGATAGATAGATAGATAGATAGATAGATAGATAGATAGATAGATAGATAGATAGATAGATAGATAGATAGATTAGATAGATAGATAATAGATAGATAGATAAATATAGATAGATAGATAGATAGATAGATAGATAGATAGATAGATAGATAGATAGATAGATAATAGATAGATAATAGATAGATAGATAGAGATAGATAGATAGATAGATAGATAGAGATAGATAGATAGATAGATAGAGATAGATAGATAGATAGATAGATAGATAGATAGATAGATAGATAGATAGATAGATAGATAGATAGATAGATAGAGATAGATAGATAGATATATAGATAGATAGATCTACCTGTCGTATATTCAAGTTACACCATTCTGGAGTCTAGCTAGCGATACGCACTTTTTCACGTGCGTAACATCAGTCTGAAAGGTGGCAACATTATTTAGGCCAAAATGGAATCAAACTCGAAGGTTAAGTGTGTAAACCTTGATAAACAGTCTGTCATGTCATGTAAACATTGAACCCATTCCCTCATATTGACGACTTTTGACGTGTCTGCAAAAGTCTTATTTTCCCGGGGGAGCATCGCTCCGGACCCCTGTAGCCACAGTGCCTACATTACATTTGGATTCGGCTACGCTCCTACCTCAGGAAGAAATTATTGCCAACGGGGGCATTCGTGGCGCTCTGACACATCTAGTTTCCGTTGATTCTACCACATATTGGAAAGTTTGATCAATACGTTCATGTCCCCATGGTGCTATGAATATTATACGCTGCATTTATCTGACAATGAATTCATTTGGACATTTATCAAAGAAGAATCCCCATTATACTTCGCCAAGCGAGAATATCGTTTCTTGAATATGTCGGAATAAAACCAAGTACAGTTTGTTTTGAAAATTGGAAACAGAAACGAGATCCTTATCACAATCATTACAACGCCTTGGGGAAGACAAAAATAAAACATGACAGTCCACTCCTCATATCAGCCATACTTATTATGAAGATGTCTCATATTATGCCTTATTTGGTTGCACTGAAGTGCTTAGAACAATTTAGATATAACAGTAAGATTCAATTATCATATATAATACCCATATATACGTGGCATTTATACTTATTTTAAACATTGTTGATTTGCATAGATAAAACTTTACATGGTCTGTATATCAAAGACAGAACGACTCTTTGAAATAGCATGCTTTGAACCGCTTCCTCCATATGTACGCCTGTCTATGCCATGTAGATCCAAACTAGATCAGGATCTTCTCTCTTTGCTTATGAAATAATAAAGGTTTGATTCTACAGGTACTGTCATGACAAAAACAATCGTATGTACACGTGCCATCAAATTTATATTCATGATGTAATTAATACCCCAATTTCCAATTAGTATCAGTTCTGTTATGATCTATTCTGTGATATGTGTACGAGAGGTTGTACACGCCTTGGAGTTTTCGATATGTATAGCTTGTTGGACGATTCTATTTAGGTTTAGAAACAAAAACACCGCCTATACGGCGATAGTATGGTAATGCATACCTACGGAATCTATATAGACTGACAATTACCACTGCTTGTGCCCTGATAGATAGTCATACCAATAACCATCCATGATATTCTGATTTGTTGAATATATTCTGAAAGTTTGTGATCCTTCGAAAACAAAGTAGCAGTGCAAAAAGAGAAAATTGCAGACTCGGTTTTATTGAGTCAGTTCCTGAGTAGTACTTAAAAGTGCAACATTACTCGAGTCCCCTAGCACCGGCTTAAGCAGTATCTGTAAGAATGAACATTTGCACAGTTCTTATTTGTTGAAGTTTTAGAACAAACTTTTTCACCATTCTGATTTGTTGAAGTTTAAGAATAAACTTTTGCACCAGACTCTGTCAAAAGCTTTTGATATGCCACAGAATTAATACATATTGCCTCACGATCTTCAGACGAATTACAACATTGATTAAATATGTAAGCTGATATACGGAAGATATGAAATACAATTATGCAGATACATAGAAGGAAGATTTGTTGGAAAAATATATCGTACAGGTTTATTCTCTTGGACAACATCATGAACGTTTTAAATCTGGTATGTTCCCTGCACATTTTATTAACGATATTCAACGATATTTTGAAACAATGCGTTTTACCTTTCTTTTACAGATTTCCTTTTTGGATAATTCCTTTCTGGAATGTATCTATTACTAAATGATGAAAAGCGTTTGAATTCAGTTTTAATTGATTTTTGACATCCGGGCCGCTTGCTTTGTTAACAGATATGTTTTATATAGCCTGTATCATGACTAATAACCAAATTATAAGATATACGTAGATTTGTGTTTTAAATTTAAAGCAGGACACATTTTGTTGTGGTTATTGATAACCATCAGTAATTTAATTGTTTAGATTGACATCTATATATTTTATCTGATAGTAATAATTTTATTTGTATCGCATATGCTTAAATATTTGCAGAATGGTCTTAACATGCATCTTGACAGTTTTTCAATAGAGTCTAGCATTATTCGTGTTTATTTTATATTCAATCGTATAAGACCTTGCAAACTTATTCATGCTATTAACTTTATTCCGACATGATTTGTATTTCTGCCAATGAAAGGTCCCACATTGTATTCAAAGCAACATACTTTTTTATAAAGATGCGTACTAACATACTAAAGTCGTCATTTCTCCACCAAACCCTATGTTGTGACAGCTATTTAGAACCGTGTAAGAGACAATATTCTAAAGAGTGGCCACAGCATAGGATTTGGTGACGTACTAAAAACCTTATTCTTGAAGATATTTTGATTTATGCATCTTGTCTGGATCTCTGGTATTGCAATGTGTTTCTGCTTATCCCCTTGTCTCTATGTTCTACGAGTATATACATTATACCGTGGTGTATAACTAGGTTGATGTGTACAGTGAAATATCTCTATAACGGCCACTAAAGTGTGTTAATCAGTTGGTGTTTAGGGCAGGTGGATGTTTAAAGCAAGGTGAAAGTAAAACAGAACGCTCCTATAGGGGCGTTGTTTTACTTCCACCTTGCTTTAAGCAGCCATATGTCTTTGACACTAGCTACTTTATGTAATTTAGTGGCCGTTATAGACAGGTTTTACTGTAATATAATTTGTTGGTATGCATCTTTTTACCAGATCAATACTATTACTGGTTAAATCGTTTTGTGATTAGATCGGTAGTATAGTATTATAACATACAAATACCATCACTTGTTAAAATCAAATTTCTAGCATGTGTGACCTACTTATATGCTAAGCCTGTGCTTATACACCTGTATATGTATACCAAAGCACCTCTTGGTGGAATTATAATCTACATCAATGGCTCACTTATGATTGGTCCAGTTTGAAAATTGATTTGATGGGGGTATTCATGGTGTGATCCCTTACAGATATCAACCTAAATTACGACAAAGTAAAACACACACGAACTTGGACGAAATGGACGGAATAAATTTCCTTTATTTCTAACATTCTGGTTAATAGATGGATGACGTTCGTTTAGCAGACAGTCGACGTCATAATTTCGTTAACTGGTATCATCAACTTACAGTTTTAATAGCTTTATCGACCTTATCATATAGATATATTATATAAAATACAGTTTGGGTTGGTTTAGCATCGTTGTGACCTTGACCATGAACTCTGATCTCAGTTTGTAAAGCTCTGTCTGAGATACATTTCCCGAAATTCCTCGCCTAAAATTTCAAGTTTTATGTGTGGATGCATCTTCGGACGGACGTATAGTTTCTAACTTTTTTGTACGGAAAACTTTTTCAAAACATAATATTTTCTCCTAAAGCATAAGGTATAGCTTTTATACCTTTGATTTGTAACTATGTGGTGGGCTCCTCAACCACAAATTTCGCATTATGATCGGAACCATATGTGGATCCGCCCTATACATAAAGTATACAGCTACAGTATTTTGTGTGTAGTATTGTCTACTGGTCTTCTTCAGATAATTACCCCCCCCCCCCTTTATGGGGTGACATATTGTTTTTGGCAGATGTATCTCTCTGTCTGTGTATCTGTCTGTCCGTCCGTCCGTATGTCTGTCCGTCTGCCTGTCGGTCACAAACTTGATACCAGTAGGGCTAGAGTCACCAAACTTCACAGTACTGTTCACCAGCAGGAGCTGTTGTGCACCTCGAGTTTTTGAATTGTCTTCCCTGATAACTTTGGAGTTAGTGTCTCTGATTACTTAAACTTAGACAAACTTTACTTTTTGTGTCGCACGTATCTCCCATACCAGTAGGGCTAGAGTCACCAAACTTCACAGTGCCGTTCACAAGCATGAGTAGTTGTGCACCGGGGTTGAATTGTCTCCCCTGATAACTTTGGAATTATTGCCCCTGAAGAATTAAAATTAGACAAACTTTACTTTGTGTTGCGCATATCTCTGAAACCAGTAGGTCTAGAGTCACCAAACACATCCGATAATTGTTGGGTTATTGCCCCTGATATGATAACTTAAAATTAGAAAATACTTTGTGTCGCGCGTATCTCTGAAACAGCTAGGGCTAGAGTCACCAAACTTCACAGGAATGTTCACTAGCATGAGTTGTTGTGCACCTGGGGATTTGAAATGTTTCCCCTGATAACTTTGCAGTTATTACACCTGATGAATTTATTTTTACAAACATTGTGTAGGGCGTATCTGTGAAACCGCTAGGGCTAGAGTCAGTAAACTTCACAGGAATATTGACCAGCATTATTTGTTGGGGTTAAAGTTGGAGTTATTGCCATTGATAAAAGTACAAACACGAGTCATGCAGGAAACACCACATACAGAACAAACAGTAGCCCGAACAGCAACACAAGGAAACAGCAAATGTACATAACTATAAAAACAACAAGAGACGCACAAAGACAAAACAAACATACAATAGGAGGAAGATGGAAGTACCGCCTTGGAACGGTCAGTGACAAAAGTCACTGGGGGGTTAAACCGGTTTATGGGCACCCAACCTCACACTTATTCCATCCCCACCCTAAAAGACAAACAGTGTAAATAAAAGTATCCCCTCTCCGACTAATCTACAACAACCGCGACGGCAAATACAGTGGTAAAGTGCATGTATAACGAAAACATTAAAGTGAACATACTGTATCCACCTATCGCTAGTGTACTCAACTTAAATTTACATGGTTTTGCACGTATCCCTGAAGCAACAACAACTCATGATGATGAACATTCCTGCAAAGTTTGGTGGCTCTAGCTCAAGCAGTTTCAGAGATTCGTGTGACACCATGTAAGTGTTAGTTATTAAGGGCAATAACTCTCGTATATCTATACAGACATTCAGTACTTCTTGTTCTGAACATTGAATACCTCTTAAGCCGGTGCTAGGGGGCGTGAGCAGTGTTGCACTTTCAATTACTGCTCATGAACAGACTCAATTAAACCGAGTCTGCAATTTTCTCTTTTGTGTTGCAATGTTTGCTTTCGGGGGATCACCTCCCTGCATTACTTCTGTATTGGAAAGAGGATGGGTGAGGGAGACATCTGTTTGTGTGACAAAAATAAATCTCTAGTTCACACTGTTATTGATCCGGGGGTCGAAAAAGGACCCGCCCTAAGGTTCCACGGAGTTTCCTTGACACAAACAGCAAACGCACATATCTCATAGGGCCCAACACATGACTTTGTGTTGAAAAGAATTTATTGTAACGATGCTTTTCAGCCACGCCTTAACTGTTAAGTTTGAAATGGAGACACATGTTAGTTAAATGAAATGTCTTACAGTGTTTATAATGTAGCAGGGTTAATTACTAGTTCAGTATCTTGTTGATGTTAATGAATAGGTTTTATTCTTCTGTATTCATATTCCGAAAGAGAAGACATGATACTACCTGTTGAACAAACGCATCCTCCTCCTCTGTAAAACAAGTAATAAAAGAATGTGTGCCGTTAAACAGCTATTAATTTTGCTTAATGCAATAAACACATGAATACAGGACGATATGTAATGCCCAGGAGGCTCATGCCTTCAGTACTTAGAATATTCCATGGGGGCGAAATGTAAATGCAGAGAAATAGTTTACAGTTAAAGCCCTCTAAAAGGATTACCAGAAAGCGGTCTAATTCTGGGTCTTACATGTGACTTTTAGCTTACTGATCAAAGCTACGAAAAGCTCTTACAGGTGCTTTCTGTATTACCTTCGTCCTACATTGAGCATCCACCAGTGCTGTCTTTAGATACACCAATGTTTATTCATAAGGTAGTTGCTTTAGAGGGGTTGTACTGTATTTAGCAATGATCTGTGAATGCTCTCATTAAGACCTGTTAACGCGTTTTAGAGCTTGACTGAACGAAATCATATTTTGGCATTACAATTTACATATATACAGTTTCATTTCCCATCAGGGAAGTTCCCGGGTAATTACCCAATTTATTTTTTTAATGTTTGTAACTGTTTTATTAGTTTGTTGAACACGTGTTTAAGTTGTAACAAACAAGAATATGTCACCTGCTATCAAGAAAGTGTGTCACTCTTTAAGCATTTTCTATAAACAAATGATGTCAGTATGTTTTCTAATGCAATGGTATTATTTTATGACATTCATTAGAAAAACTTGCTATTAAATTAGTATTGGCTCTGTGTTTATAACGGCGACATAACTGAGCAAATAACATTGTGTTTGGAATGTATGTCAATATTGCACCGGAATGAAATTTATATTAAGAATTTCATTATAAAAAATAAAAACCTAGTTATCTGATACACTGCTTTGTATGTAACTAGTTGTTTCATTTGCCTGTGTGATCTTCAGTAGTATTTCAAACGTCCAAAAAGTGTTAATATGTTATGGCATTCGTTATTTATCCAATCAAAGTCCAGCTTGATTCATCCACATGTTAATGATCGCTAACTTTCCTGTGAGTACTATTTTCCATTTCCATAGTCTGTGTATCAAAACCATACTGTTTATCCATGGGCGTAGGTAACGATACGCACCCCATAGGCAACAACAATAAGAAGGCGAAAACATGATTATGGCCAAACTGGAACAAAAATCGAATGCTTAATTTGGCAGACTTTGATAAACGTTCAACGGCCTTATCATGTAAGCCTTTAACTCATCCCTAATATTGACACCTCTGTTAAAGTCACAGTTTGAAATCATTGTGATAAATAGAGCATTTGCTTCTATATCACAATGGTTTCAAACTACAAAATTCTTAATTTGCCCGGGGTAGTATGCTATAAATTGTTGACGGAAGGGCGATAGAAAAAAGAAACATTTCTTTTTTTATTGACCGTTACAAATTCCTTACAACATCTGAAGAATGGTTCACCGTATTAACTATTTCGCTATTTATGTGGCATCTGTGATTAACTATGCCAAAAGTTTTGATCCAGATGACACAGTGGGCATCTCATCAGGATCCGAACTGTTCCTATTGTCGTATTTTATTTAAAGAAAAAGGGAAAAATGTAATAAAACAAACAATGAAATGTGTAGCAAACGACAATTTTTAAAGACGGCAATATTTGGCAGCGAAAGAGTTAAAACATTTGCATACTTTTGACAAACAAATTATTTCCGTATAAACAAAATAAACTATACAATAAGTGTTGCGTAAAATATGTGCAGACTGCAATTCTCCGTATTACTTATGACATTAATCAAAACATTTTCTAGAATAGGCACGCGTCCATATTGCACAAAAAGGAGAGCTAAAAGAGATAGTTATTTACAATTTTAACCCTTCGCTTGCTATTCACGTCAATATACCTACCTGTAAATAATGAAGACCCAGATGAGACAGTTCAGGTCTGCACTATTTACAAGTTGATTGTGCAACCAGTGCACTCCACAGCAGCGAGTGCACAGCCAAATACTTGTACACAGTGAAGGTATATGTAAATATACAACAGGGAAGGGTAAAAAAGGAGAAATGTATTTCAAAATTCAGCAAGAGAAGGGTTAAGACTACAGGAAAACCTCTTCAAACCGGAATTCTAGTAGTGGAGAATTAAGATACTTTTAGGCAGGTGGCTGCTTAATGCAGGGCGAAAGTCATGCAGAAAGCATTTAGAGGAGCTTTCTGTATGACTTTATCCCTGCATTAAGGTGCCACCTGTCTCCAAGACCGATATTTAACGTCCGGTTTAGAGGAATTTTACACTACTTTTTCTGCTAAAGTTTTCTTCTTCAATGCTAAAGGTACATGTTTTTCTATTTTGGTCAAAAACATGATTAGAGTGTTCAATAACATTTCTCATTGTGAAACGGCACGGTTCTAAGTAACGGTATCTCATCTAGATTCAAATCATCTTCATAGATAATCAAAATGTAACCCATTGTGTTGAAAGATTTAACAAATATACAATGTTCGTCGATAAAGCATGGGCTGTACTTATGTGTTTGGAGAAACAATGCAAACATTGGCGCGCCTCGAGACATTTCCCAACGAGGAAATTAATACCACATCTCAAATAACCGTGTTAGTGTAGAAATTGATGCGAGATCTCTGTTATTTGCATAATTTTCCTGAATTCTTCGAAGATTACGTATGTCTAGGGCTATAAAGAATGACATCAACATTGATCGGAAATAGAAAACAATGGCATGCTGTACATTTTCATGTCATGAGTTAACATGTAATTAGAAAATACTATTTTATTAACCCAAGGCTGAATGTTAAAATGGACGATTCCAATATTCAAACAAGTCAAGTTTATAATGGATACACAGCAATCAACTAACATCACTGAAACATAAATCTGCACACTATCTTGATCAAGCGAACTTGTTTTAAAAATTTCAAAAAAGTCAGCCATGATAGTTAGGAGATATGTACAGGATACGGTATACAAATATCTGACCCGTGACCTAACCTTGTGCCCTGTTGAAACATTGTTTCTGCACATTGTCTCTATAAGATGAATATATTTTCACCGTTTCATAAACATCGCCCATGTGGGTTAGAAGACAGAGGTTTAGAAGACCAAACACGATACAGTAAAACCCATCTAAACCGGACGTTTATTAGTATAAATATCGATCTTGGAGACAGATGGCGGCTTAGAGCAAAGTGAAACTCACACAAAAAGCTCCTCTGGTAGCTTTTTGCATGACTTTCACCCTGCATATTCAGACAGGGGAGCGAGTTTTAATTATTCGGCAGATTATCGCCTGCTTCCGTTTCCAAGAGCATGATCAGAGTATCACACAGTTTGGACCTTGGTGTAACAAGAGCATGGTCCAAGTGTCAAACAGTTTGGACTCTGGTGCGACGAGAGCATGATCAGAGTGTTAAATAGCTTAGAACCTAGTGCGACGAGAGAATGGTCAACGTGTCAAACAGCTTGGAACCTAGTGCGAAGAGAGAATGTCAGAGTGTCAAACAGCTTAGAACCTAGTGCGACTAGAGAATGGCAGTGTCAAACTACTTGGAACCTAGTGCGACGAGAGCATGATCCAAGTGTCAAACTGCTTGGAACCTAGTGCGACGAGAGCATGATCCAAGTGTCAAACTGCTTGGAACCTAGTGCGATGAGAGCTTGATCCAAGTGTCAAACTGCTTGGAACCTAGTGCGACGAGAGCATGATCCAAGTGTCAAACTGTCGGACTCTGGTGCGACAAAAAGATGACCAGGGTGTCAAACTGCTTGGAACCTAGTGCGACGATAGCATGATCCAAGTGTCAAACATGTCGGACTGGTGCAACAAAAATATGACCAGGGTGTCAAACAGCTTGGAACATAGTGCGACGAGAGAATGTTAGAGTGTCAAAATCTGGTGTGATGCCGCGCGACTCGACGTTTCATCTGGACTGCAACTACGAATTATCACAGTTTCGCGTATGACTGCGAACAGATACGATGTAATGTGTTTGCGTCGGTTCTTTCTAAAGTTCATATTCTCAGCCTTGGTACTAATCTGAAAATGGAGTTACTTGTTTGGTCCTTTGTTATTGTTATTTCGATGGGGGCTAGAATTAATTAAGCAGGCACCATATGCGTTTAGAGATACACTAAATTGGAAAACTCCCATCAAACCATGTTAGCGCCAACTAGTGATAATTGTTTCTTCGAATAGCGGTGGAAAAAGAATTCTTCGTATAGTTTTGTTGTGAATACCGAAACGATTTTCTAACTAAATGACTGTGTTTTGTCTGTATTTGTATATTTCCTTTTTGGTTGAGCTAGACACATTTCAGTTTACTTGAAAAGTCAAACTGCGTTCTAAACGAAAGCAGGGAGTAAAACGCTGTAAGTTAAACCAATACGGAGCTAATATTAACATCAAGCCTACTGAACAAATATAACTTCTTTATTTCTCCACCAAACCCTATGTTTTGACCACTCTGTAGAATCGTCTCGGAGAGGCGCTTCTAAAGAATGGTCACAACATAGGGTTTGGTGGAGAAATGACAATTTTAGTATTTGATTACGCACCGTTATCTGTAGCTCTGTTATTACTCCGCGTCTGATCTGGATCCAAGGTGTTTGCCTAGCTAATTACTTATCCGCCCTCGGTAGCCTAAATAATAATCATAATAAATTTTCATTTATCATTTTACATAGACAGTGCTTGTACAGTCTTGTCGCCAGTTTTAGTATTCTTGAAAGCATTTATATAAGTAGTATTATAAAAATTATATTGTCAAAAGCATGTGCTTAAGAGAATCGCATTGTTTAAATGGTTTATCGCGTTCGAACACACTACATTTGGACCAAACAGCAAACGCAATGCAAAAATTAAGTTTTCGGTGTGTTTATTCTTCGAAACATACGTTTCTGGTTTTGAGTCAGTATCGTAATGATTTAATATTGTTTGTTTTCATTACTCTTGGTGAGCTGTGATTGGCTGTATTTTTTCATACCCCCATGAAAATAAATCAAATTAGGCCGCCCCTTGCCGGGACTACTTTGTATTCGCCCGCAGTTATATGAATCGGTAATAAATGCTGAAAATAAACAATTTAATAAACAAATTAATGTCTTTCTTACATTCAGTAGTGTTATTAAATCATGAGTAATATATAAATTATAAGTAATATATTGTAGAATATGTTCAGTTTTCACGGAGATATAAAAAAAAATGGTCTTCGCGGTTTTTCGTACAGTGTTTTTTCATACCTCCTAGAAAACTTAACATATTCTATATATTCCTTAAATGAATTTGGATGGACAAGTTAGATTATGTACTGTTTTCCAAATAGCTGTCATCTACATAATATACCCTTTCCTTGTTCCATATCTATTCCAAATTTCAATAAATACTGAATAGGCATGGCTAAAAATAGCTATAATGGAAAATTGAAGGTGGAACAATGTAGTCATTTTAGAAACTGAAGAAAGAGATCTATCAAATTCCATATGCTAACAGAGAAAAAACCTGAGACGGGGTCTACTCTGTACGCAAATGCGTGAAAATGCGTTTATATGAAGGAAAGGGTTAGTAAGGTAATCTATCGTTGATATCATACAAAGTGTGTTGCACATGTATTTGATGCATTGCTAGTTCTTTTAGTACTGACAAATGTCTATCGGTCACGGAAACTTCTATTTTCTATTGGGGTTGTCATAAAGTGTCCGTATTCTAACACTTAATCTGCTGACTAATAAACACTGACTCATCTTTTCCTGAATATTAGGCAAACGAAACGTTGTTTCAATTTTTATCACTGATAAAAATGATTATTATGAAAACAGTGCAGACCCGGATCGAAGGACAACAGCAGGATCCCTTTAATCTTGGTATATACTGTTTGTAAATGTCTTAACCCTTTCCTTCATAGACTATTTTTAGATCCAACCTTTTTGAATGAATCTACCCCAAAGGAGCATTTACTAGAGAAAAGTAAAATTTTAGAATTTTGCAGTTTGAAACCTTTGTGATATCTATCTTTTTACCACAATGGTTTCAAGAAGTGGTTATTACCGAGGCGTAGAAAGGCGTATTTATGGAGGAAAGGATTAAATATTTGGTTACCGTGCATGTAGGGTTAAGGTGTTTGCAGATTACGAATCGGCAAATGGCATAAGACAATTTGTTATCTTCCTAAGTTTATGTGGCGTGCTTGTGTTTGTTTACATTCGCATGGGACTACGCCGTCCATTCTTTCTCAACTTGATATACATGGAAATGCAAATATTGCATGTATGAAATAATAAGCGGTATTTGGAGACGCGAAAGTTTAGTCATCCACAAGTTGTCACTCGCATGGAACAGAGTATCATACCTTGTCTCTGTATAAAATATGTCCAACATGCATCTTAGAAAAAGACACAACATATGCCCAGATAAGATCCGTTAAAAAACATTTTCAAGAATAACTCTTTTATTTCTCCTACGGACCCTATGGTGTGACCATTTAGAATCTCACAGAGACGATTCAAAGAGTGGTTTCAATATAGGTGTAGGTTGAGGAATGATGATTTCAGTATTTGAGTAGGCGCTATTATATGTTGCTCTGCATCAGATATAATATGAGATATTATTTACGAGTTTTAGGGAAATTCAGGACAATATATGTACTCGTATACAGTAGAACATGTCTTAAGCAGTAATTCATTTATTGAACATCGGAGCCTTAAAACAGGTGGTTGCTTAATACAGGGCCAACGAAATGCATTAAGCTGCCACCTGCCTTACAGACTCACACTTAGACTTCGCTTTGATTACGTCTTAAGACGGGTTTAATTGTATTCCAATGTTTTATCACACCCCTGTAGCGGTTCATGTTTTATCACACCCCTGTAGCGGTTCATTCCATTATTTCACGCGTTCAGAATTATCTCTGTCTACTTATAGCTATTGATATAAAATTTATTATCTAGGCATATAGGTTTATAATCATTATATCACAACAAAAGTGCCCAAATGTCACGTGGAAGTTTGATGTTTTACGGTTTAGCAGTCTGAAGAGAGACACACACATAAACATACACATATAGAAACATATGAGAGAAAAAAGACAGATAGAGTGTGTGTCGGTGGGTGGGGGTCCAGACCACTAGCTAATGATCTAAAATGTGAACTGTGTCGTTTCAATCTGTGAATTTATTTAGCAGACATGACAAAATATATGACAATCTTGCTACGGATCTGGTGTTGTTTATTAACCCTTTACCTGTTTAATGTTTACGAGATAATGCCACCGTGTATATGTATTATTTTATAGTGGCAGATGAGGGCATGATAATTTGGTAATGGTAGAAATCTACATAACTGCGTAAGCAAACAGAGCAGACCCTAATCAGGTGGCTGGTGTAGGAGTATAAATATGGAACGTTTCACTGAAGGCTGGGTTGACACAGTGTCGCCATTTGCCTAATCCGATGCCAATATTTGTAAGGGGGGAATCAGTTCTACACCGACCATTTCTATCTGTGTAGTCGGATACGGGTAAGACGTGGACACGTATTTAGTGTAAATTTATGACTCACCTTTGACCTAGGTTAGTTAACAATTTTATATCAATGGTGGGGCATTATTTCAAACCCAACATGTATGATGTGTTAACGAACTATAAAATTGCGGTAGCATTTTCCCTGACTACAATGCGCGTCTTGGTTACCGTGTGTGCTTGTGTATTGACGTATTTCCTATTTAGTACAACATATGAACTCAGTTTAGTGTGCATCACTGATTTCAAACTGATTACCTTTCTTTCTTTACCGATTAAACAAACAACAATTGCCAATATTCCTAGGATGTATTCTGCCATTAGGAGCTTTTACAACTGGAGTATTTGCCTTCCATTCTCTAAATTACTTTGTCTGTGATAAAACATACCGACTAATCTTTGTCTGTGGAATGTTCAAATGGTTATACCGTGGAAAGAGTTGCATATATAGTATCCTAGTTTCACACAATGCCTCAAGTAATGGCTCAGCTGAGCCTGTAATTTCAACACTCTTGTTATTGCCATACATGCATACGTTAATATTTTGTCACTTAAATGTTCTGTTTATGTCTCACTAAATCAATATCCGATGGACAAGTTTGTTTCATAATACTCAGTTTAAGGCAACACAGATTTTTGCCAGCTCAATGATTTTAGAACTTACTCCAGTAATGCTTTAAATGTGTCTTACTGCAGAATTGGTATCTTATAACAAGATAAGAAATTAATGGATGGGGGTCCAATACACTATATGTATTTGTAAAGTTACAAACTCGTATTTGGCAAAACAAGTTGAGATACCTACTGAACTTAAACCTGTTAGTGAAACTGGACCTGGTAAAGCTTTTAAATTCGCACTTCTTTTTGCATTTACACAAACCCATTTCTAAACAGTTTGCAAAGTGATAATAAAGTAACAAAGTGATTACCTCTGTAAACGGTTTGGGTTCAGATGAAACGCAGAAGTGCAAGGCTTCTCATCAGGGTCAAAGGTTATAACATGTCTGAGTCCGAGTCTAAGTTCATTCTCAAGTATCTGATTGGCCATATGCTTGAGAATGATCCCAGACTCAAGCAACATGTTTTATAACCTCGGAGCCGGGATCCAAACTGCCCGATGCCTCGCTCGTGTTGTTGAACCGAAATGCAAGATAAATCAAATGTGACAACTTAAATCGAGGGTATGTTTCTACCAAGAAAGGTTTGCTGAGCAGGCTAAATGTTAAAGACATACTTATACATTTATTCCATTCCTTGCATCCATCATCACCACACAATTCGTTTGGACATCTATCTAAAGAATCGTATAAAGCTTCGCCAAGGGAGAACATCCAGAGTATTCGAATGCTTTACGTGTCTGGCATTTGTCAGACTAACTGAATTTAATGATTATTTGGAAATAGTTGAACATAAGCGAGGATATCTGTATGCCCTGGAAAGTTTATGTCAGATTAAGTCCCAGGTACAAGAGCTTATATAAATGATAGTAACTTTTAAAATGGGTTCTTAATCCTTTTCTTCATAAACGCCTTTTCACGCCTTTGCAACCAGAGTAGACCCTGATCAAACAGCTCCTGTATGACCCATCTAATCAGGGTCTGCTTTGTTTGCCTATGGACTTTTAAGGGATCTGCCTCTACAGTTTCAACTAATACAAAACATCCTGTGTACACATGCCATGATAATTCAGCTAATAGATATTCACGATGTCTTCATTTTTACATGAATATTCAACAGAAAAATGTTAATATAAATGCTGTACAGATAGATTTGGAAGTGAACACCTCATAACTCAACCATGGTAGGGCAAAAAAAGAGACATGCTTAATTTCCATTTCCAATGTATATGTTTTATTATTTGCTGAAAGATATAATACCTCGCGTGATACTAGTATCTTAGTGCATTCTTTAAGGATGAGTTTCACCCTTAATGAACGGGAACAAACTAGGCTATATAAAACATGTAAAAAGGGTGTGTAACCAGATTAAAGGACTCCTGAGGAAGCTATTCGATCCGGGTCTGCACAATTTGTCAGTGATTAGTTTGCTCAATCAATATTCAGAAATAGAGGAGATAGTTTTAATTGTTCAGCAGATTAAGGGTTAAGAAACGTTTAAATAAAAACAAATTCATTGTTTTACCTTTCTGCTACATAAACCAGAACAATACCTTATAGAAAAACACTATATGACGTTGGCTACGGTCGCTATGGTTATAACGCGTTCTATTGTAATAAATATTCCAAAGGTGGGCATATAACAAAAACGGTCGCATTACATTGACAAACATTGAAAACCGATTATATTACATCATGGTCTCTATGGTAAATGTTTTAATACAACCGTTATTGTAACAATACATATCGGTGCCGATTAGTGCACTTGCTCTTTAATTGGATCGGAGGTTTTCGGTACATTAAACGCTGTATAGCATTAAACTTTCTTTTAGTTTGTAGGTACTATTTTTGTATATTTTAGAACAGGAGTAATTGTGAATAAACTGAAATACTTATTCTAACGCAATCTGTCAATTTTCTGCAATCTGATTGGCTCATGTGACCAAATTTGCGGCATATAAAAAGGTGTTTTATATGTCGCAAATTCAACCAATCGAAAACGGCCGAATAACAGCATTGGCCTGTAAATATATTAATGCGCTTTGTTTATCTAACACTTAGATCTACTGATAAATTCGTATGCATACACTGACATATTCAAGTTCAGTCCGGTATTTTGAAAGTTGTTAATTTCCATTCTTTGTCACGACTTGACCGGTCTTTTATATGTCATGTGGAGAATTATTGAGATACTCAAAGCGTTGTGATTCAGATTCAACCTTATTTATCACACTATTCAAACATAACGTTATAACGTGACGTCATTGTTACAGACGACGTTTTTGCGTACGGCGCCAAAGACTAAGATAACGTTACTTTAGCTTCGTTTAGTTTAAGCTTATCTTGTTTCTAATTATACAGTGAAATGGGGTCGGACCACAGTTTCTCTCATCCTTAGGAACTGTCCCTTCACTACAGTTTACACGTCCGTATGTTAACAATGGTTTAACCCTTAAACTGCTGAATAATTTAAACGAAACCTCCTGCTCTAAATATCAATTAAACAAAAAGTTGGATCAGTATTTATCACTAAAGAAAATTTATGTGACAAACATAACGCACTCTAATCCCCCAGGAGCCCTTTAATATTTGCAAATATATTGTATGCGTACTCGGTTCCTGCATATAAATGGTTAAAAGTGATAGAACTATTGTCATGGGTTAGTTTAATAATAAATAGAGTGATAGAGATGCATAGAAAAGGAGGAAGAGAGGGTAACAAAGTAAAGTGTACTTGATCATACGAAATACCATGTTTAACAGTTTACTAACGAAGGAAGACAAGCAGATCGGTCAATAACTAATACAAATATTATTAATCACACTTAACATGCCAGTGTATTTAATAAATGTATGGACTTCTTGTACTATCAATATATTTCGTATGTTAACGTATCTCGACCGTATAACAATAAATGTGTACAAATGTGTATGAAAAGACATTGTTGAGTTTAGAAGTATAATTCCTTCGTGATAAAACTGTCGACACTTGAAGAAAATTTCATCTTCTACTTGGAATATAACGACTCTGAAATATGGATGTAGGAAACTACCGTGATTTGTTTGGCTGACAGGCATGGCTGACATATGACGACTAACATAATGAATGTAATCAGATACATTGAGTTTATTTTGTTTTAGAATATTGTACTGAACGAGTGACGCGAAATGATTGAAAACTCTGTTTTTAATTTATTCCATTTGTAATAAACGATAGAATGCAGATCTTTTGAATTGTCCGGTCTAACAAAGGGCACAGGACACATTTCCATGTTGGTGTAACTAAGACTGATACTGTAGTAAGGGTTCTTGTAAAAAGTGTGTCTTCATTTCTACATAAAGTATAATGTTCTTGACTCTCGACGTGTTTGTAGAGATTGTCAGCAACATTCTAAAGAGTTATACATTTTCTGTTGTTACTGATCTCGTTAAGCCAGATAAAATGAGCGCTGCTTCAAAGACTGACTGGTGCAATGAACAGTCGCCCGAACCCTCCAAGGAGTGCTCGAAATTACTACGTTACAGACACTTAAACATGCTACAAATGCAGCTTTTTGTCAAAACTTTATTCCGGTGTTTTATTATCATAAAAATCAGACCGAACAAATGTTGACCTTACATATCATATACCATCACACATGGCTTATCCATTAACCCTGCTGAATAATTAAAACTATCTCCTCTTTTTGTGAATATTAATTAATCAAAAATGTGTATCAACATTACCAAAATTTTTATTATGTATTAACATTATTATTTTGACAAACAGTGGATCCTTAGCAGACCTTTGATCTGTGTCTACAGTGTTTGCAAGGGTTGTATATAATCGGCTCCAGTTCATTAAGTGTTAATCTAAATATAAAGTAGTAACTAATAATTTAACAATAATCATCAACGATGATAGTTTGCCTAGGGACCAATACAGACAGTTGCGTGTCACAGCTATGTAAATCAAAATGCTTGACCAATATAATTTCCAAACCATCTCATTCTAGTTATATTTTCTCAACCTGAACTAATTCAAAGAAAATGATGAGTCATGTATATGCGTTAGAAAATACGATTTCTAGTCTGAAACACGTTGTCTGAAACTAGTTCCTGGTGGTAATGATGAAAACCTACTAATTAAAAACAAAACAACAATAGAATACTCAAAACTAATATATGTCATAATACAAAACTATTAATATGTACATTGAAGATACATTGATACCACTGACGATTTGTTCATCGAGATCTAAAGTTTTTTAATAATTATGCTAATCTGTTTTTGTTGACGATGTGATATTTTGAAAAAGAAAAGTCAATTACTAAATAAATATTGGAAACCGTTCCATTAATAGTGCAAGTATAAGCCGATACTTAAATATGCGGTATATATAAAACTAAGACGCCATTCAATTGTCAAATGAGGTATAAATAAACGAGGGCAGTTCAAAATGATCTCGGTCTCGCTAGGATGGGGGTTACCAATGAGAGGATATCATTCATGCATTATTTCTCAACATAATCTCTATGAATCAATTTAAAATCAATTCAAAAGTTCCGTTAGTTTCAGCTTTTGGTCCGGGTTCAACATTTGGAATCCATCTTGTGGACAGTTTGCTCATCCCCTGAATGTCAGCCGAAGCAGCATTAACAGGGGCAGAACTGATACTCAATGTGTCTGCAGTATGTTGGACTGTAACATGTCTATTATCCAATACTATGTGGGGAAATTGTCTCAATAGTATCGTCCGTGGTCGCAGATTTTGGGCGACCCAGCAGTGGGACATCATTAGTGCTCTCCTTGTCCTTGCCTAGCTTGAAATCAGTAACCCACTTCTTTACAATGGAATACGGAGGTGAATCCTTATTAAGTGTTTCCACTATGTGACCATGGATGTCCTTCGTGCTCATACCTTTTCTATGAAATACTGGTATTTGGTAACAGCTCTGTTTTGTTTCTTTAGATTATCGCTACCCAATAAGTATCAAAATTATATCAGCTGCATATGTAAACACAGCATATAAACAAGGCAAGGTGGATAAAGTTATACGACATTGTATTATAATTACATGCGAAAAATGGCAAAACTGATTTTGTTAAGCAGAAAACCTGTTTGAAGTAGCCTCGTTATTCCCTTACATCCATACAGCAGGTGACTGTATGCATAAGCAGTCTATATCACTAGTGTCGAGTGGTCACATTTACACTTCGGTACGTGTTCATTCGGTAAATTCCATAAAGACAAACATTAGTGATTCTGCAACTACTATATCCCATTTTGATATTTTATTTTCAAATTATGCATTTTGGAACAAAGTAACTGAAGCTTTTCAAATTGAGTTTTGTCAAAATCGACTTTGTGTTATGAATAAATCTTGTATTAAGATAATCAAAAGACAACATTGCAAAACATGGCGTATCGTCAGACTAGGATCCCGTAAAACAGAAAAGGATCTGATAACTTGAAGAGATTGATGTAACTATTATTATTTATGGACAGCTGCTTTCACATAAATTGACTCTTTGGAGGCTTTCTCACTTTGAATTTTATTAACTGCTTACAAATCACATAATGTTGACTCAAGCTATTCCCGAGGGGTATTTGACCTACGTATGCAACACTGTTTAGCTTTTCCGTGATTAAAACAATACTGCTTTTCTGTTGTTTAATCACCCAGTACTGACACCTACTTCGATGGGGATGGAATATACTGTGGTTTTCATTTAAGTTATTACTTGAGAGTGAAAACTAACTTACGTATGGGCTATTGTAACGAAAACGTCAAATACATGTATATGTAACTTATCAATTGTTGATTGAAATATAACACTGGAACGTTCTAAACAAAATATACAGAATAAACAGGCGTTGTGTTTTTAAAAACAACACTATCTATATGGTTCAATATGTAACAGTAACCATACTTTATAGATATTTAGGGAGCCTCCGTGCACGCCTTGTTATGGTATTCGGCTGACAACCACTAAACGCTGTGGTTTGAATACTGGTCTGGGCATATGGAATTTATATGTGAGGAACCCCTTCCAAATGGTATTCGAAACAATGCAATTTGTTCCATGCATGGGAGAACCTCTGGGTTCTTCCTCAACCTGCAATGTCCTGGACGTTGTGATATGAGTGAATTCTGTTAAAGGGGTATACATCCCGATACAAACAAACACACAGAACCAATAGATAGATAGATAGATAGATAGATAGATAGATAGATAGATATGTAGATAGATAGATAGATACATACATACATACATACATACATACATACATACCATACATACCATACATACCATACATACATACATACATACATACATACATACATACATACATACATACATACATACATACATACATACATACATACATACCATACATACCATACATAGATGGATAGATAGATATATAGATAGATAGATAGATAGATAGATAGATAGATAGATAGATAGATAGATAGATAGATAGATAAATGATAGATAGATAGATAGATAGATAGATAGATAGGATAGATAGGATAGATAGATAGATAGATAGATAGATTGATTTCGGCACAGGATAATACATATCACAATGGTACATACACATTATACATTAATTAATAAAAATTAACCATGAAATGCTTCACACGACCAAGGGTAGCACAATAAAGAGCAAACTCTTATTTCCATCATGGTCCTTAGCATTGGTGGCATGACACAGAGAGGCTACCACAAACATGAAGTAAGATAAATATTTATCACTGACGATTTCTCATAGAATTATGTTTAAAATATATAGGTCTATAAATATTCAATAGAAAAACGCCAGAAGCATATTGCTATATATCATCACAGAATTTCTCGCATTGTACAATAACAAAATACATCTATTAAATTCAATATTAAGTAGTACAATGAAAACAGTATTATTAAACATCATCCCAGAACTAGTCAAATATAGTGCAAGATATAGAACTCAGATTATTGAATATCAGAAAGCAAGTTATTTTAAATTATCATAGAAGTGATCACAATGTTTAAATTAGTACATTAGTGTACTGCATTAAATAACCACAGACAATTATCACAATGTGTAATAATGAAAGGCAAATTGTGCTACTGTAGTGCAATACATTACATACAGAAAAATACATGTCAAGGTTTTTAAGAAACTACCACCCAGACAATGTAATAAAACTGAAGTAATCATAAAATCCTCGACTTGAATTACACAAAGCATACAATAATGGAAATCCTTATCTAAAATGCTTTCAGCAGGTGAAACATTAAAAACAAACATTACATACTACTCATCAAATGTTTTTGAATGATGGAAATCCATTTACATTGGTCATGTGTTGGGGTAGGTTTCCGCATTACTTTCACCCTGCATTCAGCAGTCACCTGCCTAAAATGTTTAAATTCATCTCTACTAGAATTCCGGTTTAGAGGGGTTTTATTGTAGATGAATTTTTGACCGGATGACCTTGTTGGATTTTCTGTATGCAGTATTCGACCTAAGCCTCTATGGTATTTATGCCCCCCCCCCCCCAAAAAAAAGGAGGCATATACTAATCGCACTTTCCGTCCGTCTGCCAGTCTGTCAGTCAGTTTGTCAGTCAGTCCGCCCGTTAGTCCCAAAAGCTGTTACGTAAACAATGGTTGGATCGGGTGAATCATATGGACATTTTTTTATATAAAAGTACAAAAATGAGTCATGCAGGAAACACCACATACAGAACAAACACTAGCCCGAACAGCAACACAAGGAAACAGCAAATGTACATAAGTAGAAAAAACAACAAGAGACGCACAAAGACAAAACAAACATACAATAGGAGGAAGATGGAAGTACCGCCTTGGAACGACCAGTGACAAAAGTCACCGGGGGGTTAAACCGGTTTATGGGCGCCCAACCTCACCCTTATTCCATCCCCATCCTAAAAGACAAACAGTGTAAATAAACGTATCCCCTCTCCGACTAATCTACAACAACCGCGACAGCAAATACAGTGGTAAAGTACATGTATAACAAAAAACCATTTAATTGAACATACTGTATCCACCTATCGCTAGTGTACTCAATGATTGAGCTGCAAACAGAGTAACTGTAGAAAAGTAATAAAGGGTACGACAAAAATGAAATAGTACAGATATCCGACGTTCTCCTTCCATTTCTGGATTTAAGAGGTCGCCTTCATAGAGTACTAAACCTTTCTTGTCGGCGTACATGCAAAGAGGCAAGCGTGATTGCCAACTGTAAAAGGGTTCACAACCAAACATGCAGTATGTTGTAGTACTACAGGATCATATCCCTTTTTAATGAATTGTTTTATATATTTGATGAACAAAGTGAGAAAATGGGTATGTCCAATAATTTTACGAAGTTTGTAAATCACATCACCATAAAATTCAGGATGTGAAATACCGTGTCGCAGAAGCACCTTGAGATTACATTTGTACTTGCCAATAAGTGAGAGATTTCGATAGTAAAATTTAGAGAAAGTTTTTCTTAGTTTATGGTATCTATATCCTTGTTTAAGCAGTTTTTCAGTTAAAATAAGATTTCGACTGTTAAAATCGTCAATAGATGAACAAGCTCTAGCAAAACGAATAAGTTGAGATATATAAACCCCGTAAGATGGAGCACGGGGAAAATCCCCGTCAAGATGAGGAAAATTTACAATATTAAAATCAAAATCATCTCTTTTGTCATATATTTTAGAAGAAATCATTCCATTATTAATTTTAAGGTCTAGGTCAAGAAACGCTGCATAATTGTCGGACGGGTTAGCTTTATTCAATTTGAGTTCTTTAGGATAAATTGTAGGAATCAGAGCATCGAAGAAAGGGTTATCTAAGTTAAAAATATCATCCAAATATCGACAAGTTTCATTGAAGGCTTTTATAACATCTTCATGGGATTGAGGATTCAAACTCAACATGAAATCTCTCTCATAGCAGTACAAAAACAAATCTGCGACAAGTGGTGCACAATTCGTACCCATAGGAATACCAATTACCTGACGGTATATAGCATTCCCATAACGTACAAATATGTTATCCAAAAGAAAGTTCAAATTGACAATATTCATAATAATGATTGAGCATAACAAATACCATTTAATGACGTTATTGATAATATGCGTTCATTGCAAGGACTTCCTCTTCAAAATATTGTATGAAATAACTTAGCAGAAATAGGCTTCTACAAAATGCGATATGGTCCAGGCATATATATGACCTGGGCTTTAGTGTCGGTGATATCCTAGGGGGCATTTGTCACATGACTGTGACAGCTTTTGTTTTTTTAAAGCAGAATTGATGGGATAGTGCAACAACTACGTATGACTTACAAACTTTATTCCAATGTCTTGGGTAATGAAGTGGCATTATGTAAATAGTCAATACAAACGTATGCGACATACATATTTACAACCCGCGAAACGGAATGCCACGCGATGCCGATTTACGACATTCAGTTTCAAGGATTGATAATATGATTGTCTTACACACTTGCATGTACTTTTAATTTTCTTATATCGAACTTGATACGCTTCCCTCTTTGCTTGCGCGATGACAGGCCGAGGGTAGTACTCTATGATGGTATACTCTTAAACTTGGATACAGGAGGAGCTTACCAGACTCATGTATTACTTTTTCCCTGTCGTGCCCTTAACGGCTTACCTGCAGGTGCTCTGACTTCAGCAAAGTCATTGAGTACATATTTGACGGATTGTCACAGTTATTATGCTATGTTTTACATGTTGTCCTGTGTTCACCGTCGTCTATGTTGTGGGTAAGTCCAGCGGGGATACCTTTATTTACAATATTTGTAAAGCTAGGGTGACTTTGAGAGAAGTGTGAGGTTAGGACGTCCGTAAACCGGTTTAAACCCCCAGTGGTGTTTTTGCTGCTGACCGTGCCAAGGCGGTACTCTCTTTGTCACCCTTCCTTTTGTTTGCCTTGCGTCTTTGTGCTTGTGGTTTGTTCATGTTGTGGAACGTTTGTCCCTGGTTCTTGTGTGTCTTTTGGTGTTTTCTGTGTTCATTTCGTGTGTGAGTGTGTGCGTTTGGGTGTGTGGTTGTGTGTGTGTGTGTGTGTGTGTCATGCTGTCTATCGGTGTTTTGGTGGTGGTTGCGTCTTGCATGTGGCCTTGCCTGCTTGACTTTACTACTTTTCCATTGATAATGCATGCCTCTTAAGCGGCCATCAACAAGAGGACTAGTATGGGTCTGTAAGACAGATTGTAGCTTAATGCAAGTCAAACGTAATGCAGAAAGCTCAAAAAACATGTCTGCATTACTTTTGTCCTGCATTAAGAAGTCCAATGTTCAATAAATGAGTGAACGCTAAACACATGTTCTACTATACAATTTTGATGTTTTCTTAACCAAATAATGTCTTGTAAACACGCGTTAGATGTTAGTTATAGGAGATTATTTGATGGAGAAATACGGCACTTAGACTTAGAAATAAGACTCAAATCTCTGAAAATTTTCATCAATATATTTCAGCAGGTTGAAATAATTCTATTCCCATGCCAACAGGTATTCATTCGGGCATAGTCTACACGCACAAGCTTTTTATATACATTATTCCCACGAAATACAATTCAATACGGACAATATATATAAAATGTGTTCTGTAGTATACTCTTTGTTTTAAAACAAAGCCTTATGACGTTATATAAAACTCTAAAAATATTCTAGCGTAATAATTACATATATAACTCGTAATTACGAATTGTTCGCTCTTAATAACAATACATTATCTCGTTATTACGAGACTTATTGAAAATATATTTTCTTGTTATTACAATAAAACTACCTCGTTATTACGTACTAACGAATTAACATCTCGTAATAACGACATAATCAAGACATTTCTTGTTATAATGATGAAAATATTCCATTATTACGATTTATAATCTCGTAATAATAAGAGATAACAATGGTTTCTGACATGCGAGAATTATTTCATGAGGTATTCATCTCATATTACCGACTTGATATCTCATAATATCTTATTACGACTTTTTATATTGTAATAGCGAGATAATTTCCACTTCCTGAAAAGCTCATACTTTCACACTGTTGTATCTCATCACCTCGCACACACAGTATAGTGTGTGGTGTCCAATTCATTTCATTCAAGCAGAAGCATGGTTAAAATGAACACAATAAATAGATTATCACGATGGACTTCTCGATTATCGTTACACATACGTTTTAGATCTTAGCTGTCTCTATAACAGAGTTTCTGCTTTAGACACCATGCTTATCGTGGAATGATGTATGATATGTTAAATGATAGTTATCGAAATAGTTACAGGGTTGTTGAAACTACTCAGCAATTACTACTGTAAATTAGCCATGCAAGGCATTTTCAACCATACACTGTCAGTGAAGACAATCGCCTCTCCTGTAATATGTCTCACCACAACCAGTTAAGATAGTATGAACGTTTGTATTATTCTTGTTTTTAATTCCTTAGCTGGGCGACACCTAGGGATCACTTTCCCGTCGGTTGTCTCCTTGTGTTCTCGTCATTAGTCTGTCTGTACGTTTTTAAATATAATCGACTTATAGTTCGGTCACTCCTTTGTGGCGCCGCATGTGCAATGTGCACTAGCACGAAGAGCTAGCAATAGACCGCGTAGCAGTAGACGGGATTTTAGCTGTTTATTCCCTTTTATTTGTACTTTCCAGTGTTTTCGAAATATTAATTTATCCTTATTGAGGGATTGTTCGAAGATCGGTGTCTTAATGTCATTTAATATTGGACTACAAATTATATCACCAAATATTTTGACTTCTGATGTTTGAAAGAGAAAAATGTTGTGTATTGTGTTTACAGTGAATGTTTTTAAAACGGCGTTCTCTTAGAGAAATATATTTAGCAAAGGAATCGAACCAACGACATATGGATTACAAGTCGAGCCATAACATGATACAAAGTTTTGTTTAATTAATATTCAGAAAGGAGGAGCCATTTATTATCATTCGGTATATTATGGGTTAAGGGACAATGCCACAAATGGATATGCTTGGTTTACCGATCCTCATTCTATGCATAATGCCGTTACTTATTTATGGAACATTTACTCCCCTGAAGGCGGTGCAAAACTTCTCATTGTAGGCGATCCCTCGAAAACAAAAGCAGCAATGCAAAAAAAGAAAATGAAAATTGCAGACTCGGTTTATTTAGCCTATTCATGAGCAGTGAGTAAAAGTGTTATTCAACCCCCTAGAACTGGCTTAAGTAGTATTTAATTTTCATAACCAATAACATCAATCACTAATTATCCCGAAGGACCAGAAAATACAATAACACTGGGAATGAAGTTCCGAAGTTCAACAGTACATTGCTCAAGGAGAATGTTGACCTCAAGTTGTTTTAACATAACTTCTTAACCAATTAGATCTAAATTAATCATACTTTTTACTAAGGGCAACTTTTTTCAAAATACGTTACGAGTTTGAGCTTTATACTACAAATGTATTTGTAAGCAATTTCATTTCCACACAGGTATGTTCTTTCTGGACGTACCATTCATTAGTCTTCAAACAATATAATCCAGGCAACTTAGAATACAATAATCACCGTTCAAACATTATGCAGCCTGAAGGAATCCTCATGCCTCGACACTTTAGTCAGGACTAACGTACTCGTGTTTGATAGCATTATATTTGAAAACGTTTTGAAACACAGTTAGCAATTCTGTACGTACGGTATTTCGTTCGTTATAAGGAGATGTAATATTCCGTTCTAGAGACACTGTTCAAATATTGTCGCGCCCGGGTGTATTTCCTGAGAAGGTAATTTTTAATACAACATTTCCAATAACTGTATATTTAGATAAATCGACGACGAGATACTTTGTATTATTTATATTGTTTTAAATGTTTCGAAGATTTCGCATAGAAGTGGTTATTAGTGTTGCATATCTATAACCGTGAGTATTTGATAGAAAAGCGCGGCAAAATATTTTTATTATTACTATATTGCTTAGAGTTTTCAGCAGATTTGCAACAAACACGTGTGTATTAACAGAATAGTGTGCAATGTGCCTGATCGTATTAGCCGACCTGGTTGTATAGTGACATATTAAACACGAGACGGGCCTCGAGAATAAACTGTCACAACTCAACCAACGAGGTTAATACGATCAGACGTATCCCACAATGTTGAACCTATATTGATAGTTCTAGAAAGATGCCCTTGCACCAAATGTCCACAAACATCCGCTGATCGCTGTTATCATTGGCGATGTGCCACTGAAGTTTCGATTCGATGTCATGGCAACACTAACAGCCGTTTTATTTAAAGTTGAAATCGACTATATTCCACAAGAATTTTCATCTTTCTGTTCATATAAATGCTGAACGAAAGATGGTAAGTGTATATTATATGATATATTGCTTTGATAAATACACTCTTTCTGATCTTGATACTATTTATGCACTGGGATTGAAGCGGACTGTGATAGACGTGTTATTTAATAGGCAGCTGTCAGAAGTCTGGGCACAATAGACATAATCATATTGTGCGAGTATATTTGATTAACAAATAAATATAGCAATTATTCGAGAAATTAATGTCAAATTTTAACTATTCAGCTTCGCACATTTTGCACGAATGCCTTGAAATTAGAATGATTTACTTGTACAAATACATCAACATGTTTATATTGAATCAGGATCACGTATACATAACATATTGCTATTTATAGATAATTCATAGTGTAATTTGGAAAAAAAACACTGTACTGATATTAAATAACTGACGACGGAGTCTCCTTCTAAAACATCTATCTTCAAAATAAATTTACTCGAAAAATCACCATGACTTACATAATAATTAAATGAAAAATGGGAGGAAACACGGCCTATATTTTAAAGTCACACTATGAGTGTTGTGCGGGCTTTCACATACGGCAGTGTGTAATTCTTTCAGAGTTTAGCACGTCCTATTATTACATAGGACGTGCTAAACTCTGAAAGAATTACGCTCGCTCTAGCTTCTTAATCGTTAAATTCTTTCTTTAATAAACACTAACTATTACTAATGATATGTACAACAATATATCATGCCTCTCTTTTCCCTCAGGGTGAATGAAGTTTGCTCTGTTTGGAAGTAGTAAGAGTTTGTCGACAGTACCTAACTTAGCACGATGTTATCCTTACATCGATGAATATGTATCCTATTTAAACAGTTTCATATAGTTATACAGTGCAATGTTCACACACCCTTGTTTATGCATTCACTTACTGAATCATAATCATATGTTACACATACACATTGCGATAACAGCCCAAACACAATGTGTTAGATTGGAATTCTTTACTTTTATAGGCGCTCGTGCAATTCAATTCTAGCTGACGGCGTTGTGTTATGGATATATTCTGACGCAGAAAAATTGGCTGTTTTATACGATAAATGGATTTGGTCAAAGGTCTGTCACTTATCATCATCCAATTTCCAGTTCTGTCTGGAAATGGCCCTATTCAGGAGACAAGAGTGACAAATGGTTCTACTGTAAAGCAAATCATCATAATCTGCTCACTTTTACTTAATATAAGGTTATGCGCTGCCTTGTGAATGAAACGTGCCCTGTCACGGGTAACGACATAGACTTGCTTAACATTTAGTATAGTTTGAGCCAAAGGTGAATATCTCGGTCTCAACAAAATTCAAACAGCTTGATAACACTCTGGCTATAGACAAAAGTAGATATATTGTATTCTGAATAAGAGGTGAGCGAAACGTCGGGTAAACAAACAAAATCTTACTTTGCTTGTTAAACGTTATCTGATTATCTGATTCCCATATGGGGTCTATAACTTGATAAGTGGGGAAGAACAAAAGGAAGTCTTGTTCATAATTGTGAATTCAATTGCGACAATAAATTTCACTTTTCCTCTGAAATAGTGTTTCATGGGTCAGGGGCAAACAGCATTTAAACACGCTAATGGAATGAAAGACCTTGGAAGAGGCAAGGAAAATACAAGCCTGAGGTTGTGCTTTGATAGAAACTGGAATTACACATACATCACTACTTTTTCAACTGACACTACTAATGCCGTAGGATACCAAATGCATGACGCTATTCTTACTGATGCTTAGAAATGAATTGATTTATTTGTAATCGTGCTATCCGTCTGTATTTATGTAGGGGTTTGTTAATTATTTAATCCTTTGAATGCTGATTTATTTAACAAATAGATGTAGTGTCCTTCATCGTGTAATGGTATATTTCACTACTATGAAATATTTCATTCACGTGATTTATTTCACTACAAGAATTTTCATAACAAACTATATAGTTTGAAAATATCAACTGACTCAATTCCGTCATTCGAAAGGTCAATAGTATCACGCTATTATTAGTATGTTCCCAGAGCAGCTAGTCAGGACTTAACCTGACTTTGAACTTTGATACTGTTGTCTCATAATCATTTTTAAAGTTAATGCTAGACGCAAATGACAAATACTTATAGATCAGCGCCATTTGGATACATATGCAGTGTGGTGTCATGAAATTACTCAGAATCTGGAAAGAAACTACAGGTCACTTAGAGCAAATTATAAGGTTAGTTCTTAAACTTTACCAGAGAAGCAACATGAACCCAGAATATTTCTCTCGGTTAAGTTGGCACAAGGTATAGAACACACGGTATAGAACAGACGGCACAAGGTATAGAACAATCACGACAAAACAATCCGAGTCTTCAATATTCACTTCTCGTTGCATTGGCTTTAGAATGGTATCCTTCTTTCAGAATTCATTAAAGAACTGTGTTTTGTTACCCAAAAAGTTAAAGGGCTTGGTACAAATATTCTGAAAACGGGCGATCCTTCGAAAACAAAAGTAGCAATGCCAAAAGAGAAACTTGCATACTCGGTTTTATAGTGTCTGTTCGTGAGTAGTAATTAAAATGCAACACTACGCATGCCACCTATTACCGGCTTAAGAAGTATTTAATTTTCAAAACTTATACCATCAAAACTAATGATCCCGAAGGACCAGAGGTTAAAGGGCTTGGTACAAAGTTTGTATGCAATGACTGTACCCTCTTGAATAGTTGAAGACCAATACTTCATTCTTATTTACTCTCATTCAAGGTAGAAATAAAACACATCCTCGCTTCCCCCGTCCTTTTTACATTTTGATATTAGTCTACACTTGTATTTTCAAAATAACGTTCTTTCGGTTTGGTTCAAACACAAGCTTAGATTTCATAAGGTCTTGATCCTGCTGAAAAAACAACAACAAAACACTGAGTCTCATGTACGTCAATAACTCGACGTCTCCTCTACATTGAAAACTCGACGCCTCATCTACATTGATAACTTGACGTCTCATCTACATTGATAACTCGACGTCTCATCTACATTGATAACTCGACGCCTCATCTACATTGATAACACGACGCCTCATCTACATTGATGCCTCGACGCCTCATCTACATTGATAACTCGACGTCTCATCTACATTGATAACTCAACGTCTCATCTACATTGATGCCTCGACGTCTCATCTAGGCTAATATATAGAGGATCTTACATGAGTGTTTATTACAAATTGTTTATATGAAACGAGTTTGCTATAATAATATGATACGAACTTTAGCGAGTGAAATATTCATTATAGTAAATGAGTTTCATGAAAACAAGTTGTAATGAACACGAATGTAAGATTTTTTATCACATAACCCTTAAAAAGTGCCATAGAAAGTGAAAACGTTTATATCTCATGGCTGTTGTTTACAACGTAGTACAGCCGGAAATGTTATCATGCATACACCAAAAACATAGAGTGTTGTGACTTACTTGTTGTGAATCTCCAACTTTCAAGAATTATAGTGTATTTTGTTGGTAATGGGTTTTGTATTTGTAACCCTTTTATTCACGATATACAAGGGATCGTACCTGATATATCTACAACGGATATGTGTTTTCCCAATTAAATTCGATAGCGTAGACAGAGTTGTTCATACTAAGAACGAGTGTTTAACCAATTCTTCAGAACTTTGATACAACTCAGTCAATTTCCATTTAAAATATGTGTGCACATTTACACGCAATTGTGACATCAAACATGTAAAACAAATTCAATTTGCCAAGTCCTAACATGCCTCGGATAATGGCATTGTGCAAACAGGATATATACAAAACAACCACCGTTCGAAATGGGGTGTGCTTAATTAGGGTATACATTATTTCAAATGTATCCGTATTAATAGCATATATTATACTGTTACGCAAAACTACGCACAAATATTCACTGTCGGTTTCACTAGATACTCATAATTGAGCAGCCAGACAAATGATATATTAATTCATTTAGTATATGAATATGTGAGGTCCTTTTTTAATTTCATTACAGTGGATACCGCTTGGAACATGATGCAGACATACACTAAGATAGTCACTGACTATGTCATAAGATAAATGGATTCTGCCAATAGCCTGTCTCTTACTATTAATCAATTTTACATATTTCTGGAAACTGATCTGTTCAGGAGACTTGAATGTCAAATTACTTTATTATATTGCCTACCGACTCCACTCGACACAAGGCAATGCTCTGCCACTTGGGATGACAGCATCTTTATCGAAAGTGGCAATCTCCGTTCCCGCAGAATGGTACCAGGTTAATACAATTTTATTTCCCATTCTTCTTGTAGTGGCCTCACTTGCAATCTTTAGCACGCCGAGCTAAATGATATCAATGAAAAATACAGTTTGAATAGCAAAGCAGTTCGACAGAAAATGAAATGCTTAGCTACTAGGCTGCAAACTGGCTGCAAATGCTATCCTGCCAATTTGCTGATAGCATCCTAAAGAAAGCGAGATAGGGGAATTAGAAAACGTTTCTCTTTAGATGTGTTTTGTTTTTCAGAAAAAGTTGCTGTATTATGTAATTTTTAAAATTGCAACACATTAAGAACATTATAATTCATTATTATAAAGTTTGTAACACCCTAAAGGCGGTATCAGGGATAGAAAACGTTTCTCTTAAGATTTTTATTTTAGAAAGTTTGCTCTATTTTGTAATTTGTAAATTTAGTAGTTCCTTTTTATAAAGCTAAATTGTCGTCCTTTGTATATCTTTGCCATCAAAGAAATGAGCCTGAATAACACTTCTTATCATTTATTTATTTTCTTTAATTGTTATGACCAGTCCATGAGAAGTGATAATACTATCATGTAGAGTGTCGATGAAAATAAAAGCAACATGTTTAACTGTCAATACATCTGCTTACGTTTGAATGCTAAGCATGCGTCATACCAGTCTGAAGTTATAAAGCATCATTCTGGTCATACTTATACCCTCCTTCGTTTGATTTAAGCCTTAATATTTATGTGCATATGTAATATATGAAGTTTGTTTTAAAATTTATATTCTGATTACGTCTGAGAAAAACATCTGCCTCGAAATCGGAATTAAAAGAAATTTCTATCGGAAAAGGGTTGGTCAGCATTCCAAAGGTTAATTCAATGGTTCGGATTTCGTTAAAACACATTTGATTGACCATTTCGATCGGGGTCAGAATAAGTTTAGACCAAGCAATTCAACACATTTCAAAACCTCACACAAAGACATTCGAATATAATTAACATAAATAAATAAAAACTAAAACGGCAATTAATAAAAACAAGTTTAAGATTAAAACGACGGCTGGCGAGTCTTTGACAATCGACCAATCCAGCTTAGAAATCCTTAAAGTCGATTTCAAATGCCAATACAGAATTCTGTTTTGTTATCTTGCTGACTTTCAATTAACTTATTTTTTACTAAAGACAGGACCTCAGTTGGTAATTAAGCAAAACAGACTTATTTTGGCAAAACACATACATACACAGGAGTCCGATGGGGCGGATAAAAGATGGATAACTTAATTCTGAAAAATTGTATTCGATACTTTAAATTGTTAAATGAGCTTCATGTGAAAGAAAGGTGCACTCATTTTCTATTAAGCTCATGGTGAACCAAATGGGTAGTTCCTCTTCTCCTGTGTCTAGCCACACTTGTTTAATTAACATTCAGAAGAGGAGGGGACAATTTTAATAATTTGCCAAAAATATCGTATATACCAAATCTCAGTGTAACGCATTTCTTTTAAATACACGGTCGTGTTAAACAAATACTTTGATCCTGATCAGACGTCGAATAACGCTGCTTAATCTCATCTGGGTCCAATGTATTTTCTAACGATAGTAGCAATTCGCCTGCAGCGTGCAAGATTTTAAGCAAACTTGATACCTTGTTTCCATACTACCAGCTCCCATTTACATCGACAATCTTATTGGCATACTTGTGACATTCAACATAAGAACATTGGCGTCCGTTTATGGGGCTTTTGCTTTTTTAAATTTAATTACTAAACCGAAATTGCAGTTGTCATCGTCGTGGCAAACAAGAAATGACGAGTACTTTTTACCTAGAATGCCGGTTTGTCGTAAACATTTCTTGCATTATTCTCAGCTTTACTTTACACGCTAACATAATTCCAAGTTCACGTGTCATTTACTGACACAAGGGATGCGGAGAATACTTCTTAACGACTTGTAAAGTAACGAAGTACTTCAAAACGAAGATTACTAAATGGGAATAGGACAATATGGCATAGGCATCAAGGCTTGCGTGATTGGCCTAAGGCATCGAGACGTGCCTGGTTGACCCAGGCATTTAGGCGTGCGTAGTTGGCCTAAGGTATTTAGGCGTGCGTAGTTGGCCTAAGGCATTGAGGCGTGCGTAGTTGACCAATGCATCAAGGCGTGCGTGCAACTTTGTTAAATAGGGGTGCAAATCGCTCAACAGTCTCTGTTTACTCACATTTTTTACATTTTCGTTTCGTACTCTTTCAGACAATACAATGCAGTTAAGCAGATGCATATTTGCGTTTTCGCGTGTCTGTTGTAGTCAGACTTATCTACCTTTAGTCTATGTTCTATATATGTTTACTCATTAATTGAATAATGTCATGCTGTGCTTTTTGTCAATGTATACAGAGTCTGTTCTTGATTGAAAGAAAGTTCAACTTTCTAGACATCAGAGTATGTAATAAATACTTCCGGAACTTTTTCTCAAGTTTTAGACTTAAGGCCTTCAATGACTCGATATTAGGACAATATTTTCAATATTTTCAACCCTTTCTTTGATAATATAGTACTACAACATACGTCATGTCTGGTTATCAACCCTTTTACAGTTGGTAATCACGCCGTAAAATCATAATCGTTTTTGTCCTACCCCTTTTTACTTTTCTACATTTACTCTGATTGTAGCTCAATCATCCAGTACACTAGCAATATGTGGATCCAGTTGACTTAAATATGTTTTCGTTTAACATGCAATTTACTGTTGTATTTTCTACCGCTCTTGTAGATAGGTCGGAGAGGGGATATGTTTATTTTGATTTTAATATTGTAAAGTTTTCTCATCTTGATGGAGATGTTCCCCGTGTCCCATCTTACGGGGTTTTATATATCTCAACTTATATATCTCAACTGTACTATGTGTGGCGGCCGTAAAACGTCGCCATGTACTTCATTCTCAGTGTTGTTATACCTTCTGATCCTTCGAGATCATGAATTTCGGTACTTCTTGCTCTGAAAATTGAATACAGCGCACGCCGGTGCTAGGGGGCGTGGGCAGTGTTGCACTTTCAATTACTGCTCATTAACAGGCTCAATAAAACCGAGTCTGCAATTTTCTCTTTTTGTGTTGCAATTTTTGCTTTCGGGGGATCACCACCGTTCAGAATTTATTCGTTTCACTAGAGCTTGTTCTTCTGTTGACGATTTTAACAGTCGAAATCTCATTTTAACTGAAAAGGTGCTTAAGCAAGGATATAGATATCAGAGGAAAACGTTTTCTAACTTTTATTATCGAAATCTCTCACTTATTGGCAAGTACAAATGTAATCTTAAGGCGCTAATGCGACACGGTATTTCACCTCCTGACATTCTATGATGATGTGATTTACAAACTTCATATAATTATTGGACATACCCATTTTCTCACTATCTAATGCTCGACATTAAAAGGTGTAGTTCTAGGACTGGTCGGCCCGGTGTCAGGATAATGTGACTGGGTGGGGTGCCCTTGCCATGTACCTGCGGCAGGGGTATTCCAGTGAGGCAGCACTATAACTTGTATCATGCGGGTGCCGTCTGCAAATAACTGAAATACTGTTGGTCGGACGTAAAACCCAACTCACTCACTCACTCACTATCTAATGTTCATTAAATACATTAAAATACATTAAAACGGGATATGATCCTATGGTACTATGTCTTGCTGTCACCCCTTTTACAGTTGGCAATCACGCTGTCCTCTTTGCATGTACGCCGACAAGAAAGGTTCAGTACTCTATGGAGGCGACCTCCCAAATCCGGAAACGGAAGGAGGACGTTGGGTGTTTTGTCGTACAGCTTATTACTAGCATCTCAATCATTGAATGCACTAGCGATAGGTAGATACAGTTTCACTTAAATATATAATATAAATAATATAAATCCGTTTTACATGCACTTTACCACTGTATTTGCCATCGCGGTTGTTGTAAATTAGTCGGAGAGGGGATACGTTTATTTACACTGTCTTTTAGGGTGGGGATGAAATAAGTGTGAGGTTGGGCGCCCCTAAACCGGTTTAAACCCCATTGACATTTGTCACTGACCGTTCCAAGGCGGTACTTCCATCTTCCCCCAATTGTTTGTTATGTCTTTGTGCGTCTCGTTGTGACATTTATATAGATGTACAATTACTGTTTTTCGTCGTGGTGCTGCTTAGGTGGTTGTGTGTTTTGTATGGGGTGTTTCCCGCATGACTCATACATGTACTTTTACTACTTTTTCATTTCTTGGACAAAATACTTGAGATCGCTTTTAAAATAAGACCGTTAGATACTTTTCATCAGTTCAACTACACACCCAAACACACGCACATACATGAGATGAACACAGAAAATACTTACAAACACACAAGCACCGAAGACCAACATTCCAAACATGAACAAAAGCACACGTACAAAGAAACAAGACAAACAAAAGTAAGGATGACAAAGAGCGT
Organism: Azorinus chamasolen; assembly: GCA_963576725.1. Lineage (NCBI taxonomy): Eukaryota > Metazoa > Mollusca > Bivalvia > Cardiida > Solecurtidae > Azorinus > Azorinus chamasolen. The sequence goes on along the minus strand of OY755236.1, from coordinate 66,635,360 downwards.
ACCGCCTTGGTACGGTCAGTAGCAAAATCACCACTGATGGTTCAACCAGGTTTACGGACGTCATAACCTCAAAGTCACCCTAGCTTTACAGATAGTGTAAATAAAGGCATACCCGCAGGACTTACCCACAACAGAAGACAGTACCTCCTGAATATTCATGGACAACATAGTCATAATGTAACACGGAAGGTGGAACATTTTAGCCATTTAAGAGAGTAAAGAAATATACATTTTAATTTCAACTAGCAAATTAAGCATACGCTGGTCAGACGGCTCCTATAGGAACCCACTGATCTGGACCTACTCTGTTTGCAAATGTGTGAAAACACGTTTATATAAAGGAAATGGTTAATTCATTCTATTTCCGTTTCATTTTTGTAAGCACTAGCAGACAATGTCACCTTCTTTCAGCATGAATGTTGCAACCAATGTAGAAGTACTGCTGACCTTTTCTACAAGACTACTGATGGATTGTAATGTGATTTCTTACTTGCAAATGAATTAATTATACGGTATTTTGGCTGCTGGTTCATTTCGGCACACAAAGTCTTCGTTAGAATGAACAATATGCTGTGGTAATCTAATCTGCGAAATCGGGTTATTGATTGGCAGGTGTAAACGTGGAGGCAACTACCCATCAAGATAATACGCGTATATGTGCACATGCAATATCAGTGTCATGAAATGCTTGTCTGTGGTATGCTTGGTTGAAGTCGGTTCAGAAAACTTTAACCTTTGTTTATTATCTAAATCTGAAAGTTGTTTGCTATTCAAATAATGATTAAATGTAATTTTATGCAAACCTGCCTATTATTTTTGTCACATGTATTATGTTTTCAACTCGCCTCAATCCGAATATCTCATGGTGAGCGTCTAGGATCGTTCAATGTCCATTTTGACCGTTGTCATGTGTTCCGCCCGTTCACTTTGACATTGTGGTTAAACCCAAATATATCATACATAAAATCTACATGTGTCGAGTCCTTTAGCTCTTAATCTGCTGAATAATTAAAAATGGCTTCTCATTTTCTCAGTATTAATTTAACAAAGAAAGTTTAATTAACATTGACCACTGAACAAAATAATGTATATTACAAACGGTGTAAACCTGGAACAAAGGACTACACTGTTTGCAAAGGTTTAACCCTTCCTCCATAAATACGCTTTTCTAAGCCTCTGTAATACCATTGTGATAAATAGAGCTTTTGCTCCTATAGGAGCAAATTCTCTATTTATCACAATGGTTTCAAACTACATGTACAAAATTCTAAAATTTTACTTTCCTCTAGTAAATGCTCCTTTTGGGAAGAGTCATTCAAAGAAGTTGGTTCTAAAAATAGCCTATGGAAGAATGGGTTAAGTTCACTCGGTAGTCGGTACCAGCGCATTAAGGGTTAGGCGGGGTGTTGGTTGGCACGAACATTAATATAATTAGAATAAATAAATTTACATGTTATTTATAAAACCGTCATTATTTTTCGGCATGCTAGTAAATACCGAATAACTCACCGTGATGTGATTGAATATACGACAGATAAATAAATGATATAAGGACATCAGGATTAATTTGAAATTTTAATATGGAACGTTAAAAAGTTTTAGGGCAACCTTAAGAAGTATTTATATTTACTCAATTTGGACAAATATATTCGGCATGATATATGTCACTTTTGATTTACTAATTTCCCTACGTATGAACACTACCATAGTCACGGTTTTATTTTGTATTCAAGCATCATAATGTTATAACATTACACACTACAGGGTAAACAAGGAAGACCAGAAAGATATATATTCATATCATATGTATAAATCTTCCATATTATAAAATCATGATCAGGTGTTTCGCATAAATGAACCATGCCAAATGAGTAACAACTAGAATGTATGAGTCATATTCATCAATATCATTAGCGTCGCCATTGGCTGAACATTTACTGACCTGCTCACCATCTACTATGCTTATTTATGTGCATTTCGTCTTGCTTTAGTTTGATCGGCTGTCCAACCTCAGATTTTATTATACCTTCCCTTGAACCATCTTGTTTATTACTGTAAATGCAATTGTTAACACTTCGAGTATATATCTGTGCGCGGCTTATTGAGTTAAGATAACTTCATTTTCTGTTCCTCCGGTACAAACATATTTAGGTTTGCCTTTTATCCCTGTAATTGTTTTACGCAAGAAGTGAAGGCACCCTCTCATTTTGCTCAGAGCGCTTTCCGTTTGCGTCAGTACCATAAACATTGTTCCAGTGCCATTTAGCAAAACAGCTCTAAAACTAAAAACGAACGAACATCCATCACTGGCTGTTAAAATAATATGCTTTTCTAAACGAAGTTAGGAATAGCAGGGGAAGTAATAAGTGAATATAGGATTTACTTGTTACGGTATTGCGTCTCAAGCTTCAGAACAATCCTATTAACCTTCTGAAACCGGGACACGCATGCACCGTCATTTGCAAACGGTGTAGATCCAGATCAGAGGACTTCTAGAAGAAATACCGAGATTCTAGAAGAAATACATAATAAAATGCCGAGGTGGTTACAGTAGTTGTTGTCCATAGCATGCATAGGATTAAAAACCGAGGTTGTTACAGCAGAACATGTCCATAGCATGCATAGGTTTAAATACCGAGGTTGTTACAGCAGAAGATGTCCATAGCATGCATAGGTTTAAATACCGAGGTTGTTACAGCAGTTGATAGCTATACAATACATAGGTTTAAAAACCGAAGTTGTAGCTGTCCATGCCATACATAGGTTTCGTAGTGATAAACATTTATTTGTTCTATATGTTTCTATTAAAGTATTTCTAATAAACCTGCGATTTTGAAACTAGTTTTGATTATTTGATAACAATTTTTGTGTAATGAGTTGATGTTTAAGATTAAACTGCTTTTTGGCGTAGCTAAAGTTAATCGGTAATTGTTCATGTTGAGTAAATGTAGAAAGAGGATGTTTCAGTCGAAATGCAATGCGACATAATTGAATAGTTATTAACATCTATTTTAAATAAACATACAGATCAAATACACGGCCCTAAATGTTATTAAAACGCATTTCATTTGCAACAAATTTGCTAGAAGCTTTAGAAATTAACGTGTAGAAGTCGAACTGATTTGGCAACGTACATGCATGTTGCAAATCATACTGGATCCTTCTATTCTAACACGAAGCAATTTATGCTGGACAATATTTAAATACTTATTATAATTTCTTTCATATTTGCCACGTTTTACTTTTTATTTGACCAGGTTTAATATTGCCAAAAATATAAACGATACAGTCTAGCATGTCATAGAGCTGTATTTAAAAAATGAATTTCCGAAAAACGTTTTTTCGTGATTATTTTTGCGTGAAAAGAAATAATCAACAAAAGCGCATTCCAGTATAAAATTTGTCGAAAGGTGTGTTCATAAGGGTCGGTTTTAGAACACGGAAATGCAATTAAAACTACAATTTATTGATGTGTTAGTTTCTATTCGAGTCGGAGAATGAATTTAGACGATTTACAAACAGTGTAGTCAATGTTTACCCCATTTGATTCTTGGACAATCGCTGCAGATAAGATCAAAATTAAAATGAATAGTGAACTGTATTCATTGATCAGATGCCATGTCTATAACGTGATAGTTTGTCTTAGTCTATAATGGTTTCTAAGCACTATGAGAGAAAGGATTTTATTACATTACAAACATTGGAGACCAAGATCAGACATAATACCTATGATTGGGCATGTGATGATTTTTTACGCTGTGTTGAGATATACATTACTTCAGATTCTCATGAGTGACAAACACTGTAGACCCTAACCAGACACCATGTCTGAGAGGTGGCTGCTTGTTTCTGCATACACCGTTTGCAATTCATAATACTCCTTTTCTCAGAGAGCATCTTGTATCATAATGTTAAAGTTCAGAAGGATTAAAATACTGATTTTGGTTATAAAACTGTGAACGGTTTTGTTTTCTATTTGTAGCTTTCGATGACTGTCCTATCGATTGGAATATGTACAGAAACGTTTCTAAGGAGAAAGCGCTTATCAAGTGCTTGCTGGACCGCTACAAAAACTACACAACCGTTGGAAGACCAGTGACAAATACAACGGACCTGATCTCTGTCGAGTTTGGCCTGAGTCTTATACAAATCATGGGCGTGGACGAGAAAAACCAAGTTCTGGAAACCAATGTTTGGTATACTTATGTAAGTTCTGAATACAGTTTCAATAATAAGAGTACATATTGCTAGTCATTTACATACGTTTGATTACTATTTCAATATCAAGCATGGCCGGCTTTGCGTTAATTGATTATAAAACCATATCATTAAAACTTGAATCAAAGTAACACATTAGTACAAGCCAGACGTAACAAAAAACAAACCAGCAACCCACAAAGTTTAACTATTTCAATATTACAGCGGTAAATGTACTGAAATTACAGAGTGAAATCTTAACACCTGGTTCAGTCCAGAATTCTCTTGTCATTCTTAAGAATAATTTTTCACATCCAAAATCATGACACAGTTTACACATTAATGCGAGACGTTTCACTTGTCAATGTAACTTTTAAGTAATTCCATATCACGAAAGAACAAGATCGGTGTAGGGCAGTCTTATTGATGTTAGCTAAGTCTAGGAAGTAAACAAGATATTAAGACATTTATGTGCACAAATAAGTCAATTATCCAAATAGTACATGTATATTACAGAATAAAACCACAAACTGTTGATGTCAACAACTTTGCTTCCAAAACTTTCCATTGTTCTTAAATATTCTATGACTTTCTTTGACATCAAGAAGTATTTTGATTAACAGTTAACATGATTACATATTATTCAAAGTAAACAATAAACAGCATGTTTAGATCTACATTATATTTAAATAATTGTCTTACATAACAACATGTATGTCATTTTACAATGCAACTTGCTTACTTTGGACAGTTTGAAACAAAGGTATTTGAACAAAATGGAAATTTGCGATTCAGTAAAGTCAAAATGTTGTCATTTACGTAAATTGCATTTTTGCTACTTTTGTATATAAAAAGAACGAAACCTTGTTACGGGTATAGTTTAATTGTATCAACATCTGTTCAACCTTGCTGTGCAAGCCAGCTTTAATGGCGATGCGGTAGAGTGTTTGACAAGGAATCTCGAGGTGTCGAGTTAGATCTCCACACTCGATGGATATATTTTCTCTACGGGAAACCCCGGTTACAACCTAAGTTTAACAGATTCCTTCATATAACCACTTTTTGACGCAATTGCAAGCGGAGTAGACCAGAATCAGACGAGTCATATAGGAGTCTGCTCTGTTTGCTTAATATGAAATTATAACAGATATTACTCTTCAATTTGTTTCTACCAATACCAAAACATCCTGCGTACATATTCCGTTATAAATATCAGCTAAATACATTCGTGATGTCATTATGAATATTCGAGATGGAATGAGTTAACCCTTTCCCTCATATAAACGCTTTTTCACGCATTTGCAAACAGAGAAGATCCAGACCAGGGTATGTTCTGTTTATTAATGAAACTTGATAGATCTGTTTCTTTAGTTTCCAAAATGGCTACAATGTTTCACCTTCCATATTTCGTGATAACTATTGTATCCATGAATATGCAGTAGGTATTGAATTTTGGAATAAACATAGAACAGGGAAAGGGTTAGGAATTCTGCAGATTAACCCATAGGTTATTTTAGACCCAATATATTTGAATAAATCTACCGAAAAGGAGCATTTACTAGAGAAAGGATACATTTGCACGTGTGTAGTTTTGAAACGATTGTGATAAATCTATTTCTCACAGTAGTTTCAAAAACTGACTTTTACAGAGGTGTCAAATGGTGTCAATATAATGGAATGGATTAAACAGTTGCTTTAGTTACCCTGTAGCATGCTGAGCAACCTTCTAATCCAGACTTCGAATTATTCTTTCTTCCAACAACTTAATTCGAATCAAGGCGTAATTCGAGTTTCAAATATAGTTTTATCCCTTTACCTCAAAGGCTATTTTTAGATACAACCTCTTTGAATAAATCTACCGAAAAGGAGCATTAACTAGAGAAAAGGAAAATTTTAGAAAATTGTAGTTTGAAATTATTGTGATAAATAGAGCATTTGCTCCTATAGGAGCAAATGCTCTATTTATCACAATGGTTTCACAAAGTGACTTTTACAGAGTCGTCAAAAGTCGCCAATATGAAGGAATGGGTTAACATGATTGCATGCCAGGTCATTCGATGACCGATCTGGATTCAAACTCTGTTTGCGAATACAAATACGCATTTGATCGTAGCAGATTTACATGTTAAACATGTGAAGACTATTAGTTGCGTTTTGCAGGAATGGAAGGACGCTTTACTAAAGTGGGACCCTGATGATTATGAAGGTCTGAAGAAAATAATGGTTCCACCGGAATCAGTGTGGATACCAGATATCGTCTTGTACAATTTGTAAGTGCTCTTAATAAAATATTTTGAGTAAATGTTTTACTTTCATTTGTCAAATACTGACTGAACAATAACGTAATCAAATTCATTCTATATGGTTTTATTGAATTGTTATAATATTGTATCCGTGCTCATCTACTGCCATTGTTGATAAAACCAAAATGCAAACGTCGGTGATGCATCTTTTGTTCGTAAATTCAGAATATATACAACAGAACCTCTTTAAAGCGACTACCTAAACTATCTGGGTCTTATAGCCAAGTGGTAGCTTAACCCTTTCCCAGTTCAATATCCATGAAAGAAATAATGACATCATCAATATTTATTTTTATAATGTAAACTTTTCAAGGATTGTCTTGATGTGACAAATGTCAAAAGCAAACACAACAGACCTTGGTCAGACGGCTCCTACAGCAACCTTCTGATCTATGTCTACCCTGCTTTCAAATGCGTAAAAATGCATACACGGAGAGCCTTCTGCATTACTTTCTTCCTGCATTAATCAACTACGTGCTGTTAATTACACCAACTTCTATACATTAAGTAGTCTCCTTAGAGGGGTTATTCTGTACCTGAATGTGTTATCATATCAAAAGACAAGTCGTAGTATAATATGAATGCATATTGTAACGTGAATTGTATAAATATGGTATTTTCATATTCCGTATTAACGCATTTTTGCTACTTAACCACTTTAGATGAGTTGCGATGTCAGTGAACAAGTGATATTGAAGTACACTGTGTTGCAGAACAATCCTCAGTGCAAGGAACATGATAAACATTTATTTGAACGCCCGGACATACACCAACTCGGTCGCCAGTTGGAATTTGTCGTCATATCAAGGTCTCCAATATTTATCACTGGGCCAAATGTATATACTCTCTCTATAACGACTACTTGATTAATAATCATGCACATTACATAACTCTTTACTCCGTGTATTTTCAAGAAATAATGGCATCATAAATATTTATCAACTGAGATTTTTATAATGGTACTATCAACAAAAAAACTATTTATCATGCCAGAAACTGTAGAATCAGAGTTATAGTATTGCATAAGCAAATAGAACAGGCCCTGATCAGACGGCTTTTATAAGAGCCGTCTGATCTAGGTATACTGTGATTTCGAAAGGCGTAAAATTTCTATCTATGGAGTAAATGCTTAAAGGTCAAGTAAACAGATTGGGTTTTCGTCAAATTCTGATAGTATACAGTTAGTTAAACACCAAGCTATAGAAAATTCTTACCGTTTTTATCTTGTTTTGATTTAAATCGAGTTTTTATTGTACCGCGAACCATGCATTTTGAAAATCGATACATGAGTATCTCCCTTGCGTGACGTCACTTGTGAACACGCCAGTCAAGGATCCCATTGAGAGGGAGGAATGTACACAGAAAGTTAACGTTTTCCTTTCAATTAACGCCTCTGCAAACAAAGTAGATCCAGATCAGAGCCTACAGGAACCGTCTAATTAGGGTTTGTTCTGTTTGCTTACAAAATTAGATCAAATCCGAGTCCATAGTTTCTATAATTACCCAAATTATTTTCACACTTTTCCAGACATTACGTCCATGGATTAGCCATAGAAAGTGACACTTTATCGAGTAGGGGAAACTATTTATGGGGTGTGATGTTTATTTTAGGTGTGAAAAACAATGATACTTAACATTAAACACATATTTTTTAATTTTGTTAATCTTAGCCCTTCGATCTCTTGCTGAATTTTGAAATACATTTCTCCTTCTTTACCCATGCCCTGTTGTATAATTACATATATCTTCACTGTGTACACACGTATTTCACTGTGCAATAACTGCTGCGGAGTGCACTGGTTGCACAATAAACTTGTAAATAGTGCAGACCCTGATGATGATGATGATGATGGGTTTTCACTATTTACAGGAAGGTATATTGACGTGAATATCAAGCGAAGGGTTAAAACTTACTTTACCTGTCAGTGAATATACACTATTCATAAACTATAACTTTAAAATAGGATGAGGTTAGGACCAAGACCATTAGCAAATAGTGTAGATTCAGATCAGAGGGGCCATTTGGGTCCCGCCCATGAGTTGGGTCCAAACAACTTTTAGACAGAACCGGAAAGCTTTAGATGAATTTCATATTTAGGCAAAGTGGGTTCAGATGAAATGGGACGTTCTCGTTACTATATATAAATGTACGTACTTTAAAAGAAAAATCCACCAAAATACAGAAAATAATTTATTTATTTATTTTATTTTAATATTTGCAATACCAAAATGATGCATTACTTTCAGAAAATCGAGTAAAGGTTGAAATACCAAAATATGTATTTTGTTGGAAAAATGAGAAAAAGGTGGATCTTGATAACAAATGGTTGTCAGTCTTGAAGAATGACTTTTTTTATTGATATATTCATGTTTCTAAAGCTTTTGAATTATGTTTAAATGACTGGACCCACTACAAATAAAACTGTCTATAAAAAATGGTAAACACATTAAAACTGTTACTACATTTATTTATCATAAATTTACAGTATACTCGGATGTGCAATTTACGTATGGTTTGTAGGGAAACAACAGTAAACATAGCCATTAGAATTTCTCTATGAATGAATATGTTAAATGGCCTTAGGCCATATTGTACTAAGCCATATTACACACGAATGACCCATGCAGGGTCAGTAGTCTCCAGATGTCAGTTATCAAAGTGGCCCTTAGTCAAATACCAAACAGGGGACAATGATTATAACACGGCCATAAAACCCGCATCCTGTATATTACGTATTGTTGCATTCCTTTATGTAGCTGTGGTAACGTATCAAAACAATCAATCATTGCGGTCATGGTGCCTCAAAGTTAGTTTTGGGCATTATGTAGTAAAACTATAAAACGCATCCAATGAACAATTCCGTAAATTACAGTTTAAATCCAGAATGACTTTTTTCCTATGGATTTATGGTCAAAACTGCCCATGTTCCAAAATTGCAAAAAGGATAATTTCCCTGATGAAAATTTATGTGTGAGTAAATTACTTCACGAATATAAACCCTTCATTCCACGTGCCTGTTTATGCAAATGCAAACACAGTAGACCCATATCAAGCGTATTGAAACAAATTTACGAACAGAGTAGATCCAGATCAGAGAGCTTCTGTTGTAGCTCCCTGATCAGGTTCTTGTCGATTTGCTTATGAAATAATATACCGGTAGATCTGGTCGTACAATTACTGCCATAGCCTGTGCTCATATATCATTACTCTCCATGAAATCATTACTTCTTACACAAATATTCATGAAGAAGATCTAAAGACTTTTTTTCACAATGTTAACTTTTCAAATGGACCATTGGCTCTGACATATCAATTAGGATTAGATCAACAAAATTTCATAAGCAAACAGAGCAGAACCTGATCAGACAGCTCTTACAGCTCTAACTGTCCGATCTGGATCTACTCTATTTGCGGACGCGCATGAAGCCATTTATATAAGAAGAGAAGGATTGGGAAATTGATTTTAAAGCAAATTAGGTGTCTGCTGCCAACAGTGTTTATTAATCATTCTTTCTCTTAAGAATATTTATTAAAGATTTCACGACATCATGATTACAGAGACGCTAGACAACCCTGATCGAATCTAAAGAAATAAGTCTACGGACTAAGCAATCAGAGCAGATCCTGATCAGACAGTTCCTGCGTGATTTGTGTTTACGCTGTTAACAAAACGTTTGTATAGAATACTTGTCCACGAAGAAAACGCCCATTAACCTACAGTGCTAGACCTAAATCAGATTTATAACAGAATGTAGCATATCCTTTTATAATTGTAGACCCAAGTCATCGACTGCACTATTTTCTCTAGTATAAATTTCACGGAAAACGGCCATCGAGACAAAATGTAAGCTGACCCAATATAGGCTAAATCACATCACGTTTTCTTGAACTTCTCGTCTTTTGGTAATTTAAATAATCCTTTTTAGTCTCTGTCGGATTAGGAGCTACACCCATAGGCAGGGATACACCCATAGGCAGCACAAATTACCATTTTAGCACTCAAAACGAAGCAGAAGTACATTATCTAGTTCGACATTTATCGCGAATGTTCACAAGTGACGTCATCACAAGGGAGATAAGCGAGCGACCAAAATCAGCCAGTGCTTACTTATCGGTGATATATGACAGCTGCTATGTGCGATATGACTAAAAAAATGTGTTTCGAAACTACGTCGTACAAGGTACCCATTTGTCAAATATTTACGAAAAAGTGTCCTGCCTGTTTACTTGACCTTTCAGTGGTTGGAGGCTGCTTAATGCAGGACGAACATGGTACATAGTATGTATCCTGCATTAAGCTACAATATTCTAGGTCTAGAGCGATTGTACCAGATTCTACCCACTCTCGCTGCAAACAGTGTATGCGGTCAGATGTATGGGCGCGTTTATATTGTTTATAATTGTCTGAATGTCTTTTCCAGTTATGTAAAACCAATGTTTTGTTTACCTGGCTGTTTTTCAATCATACAGCAGAACCTGCATTAAGCGACTTTTTTATTGATTGCACACAGGAATGTTAGAGAGCAGATTGTTGCTTAATACATGGCAAAAGTTATGCAGAAAGCTCCTACAGTAGTTTTCTGTATTACGATTGACCTGCATTAAGCTTCTTCATGCCTTACAGACCCTTGATTAGACCTCTTTTAAATGATCGCTTAAGACAGGTTCTACTGTATATATATAGTTGCTGTAACAAGACGATACGTAAAACGAACTATAATTGTCAAATGCATGTTTCTAATACATCCGTCTTCCAACAACAGGCACTGTGGCAAAGTATATGTCCTATTCTTATCACCACGAAAACAACTGCACTTTACGATAATCGCCCGTTTTTGTTATTTGACAGCACGTTGAAAAGAAACTTTATATTTTGGTAATCATATATTCAAAAACATACTGTTGCCAAATGCGTTGTCGGAACCACATACGTGCACTGGAAATTGTGTTAAAGCCTTTGACTATCACTGAAATCGGGAAAGTAATATAATTGCAATGTGCGCAGGATGGTCTCTGGTTCGCGAATTTCTTTTATTTTTCGAAACTGCATTTTCACTTATTATAAGCATATTTTAAACCCATTTGTCTATATATAGCACTCTTAACAACATGACCATAAACATGCAGTAGAAAGGAAGCGTGTGTATATAGGTCCATGTTTCATGTGTTTCTTAGTATCTCAATTGTCAAAATTGTACTGTTGTCGTTAACGCGTCTGTCTCTGTAACTTATGTGCTAATCCTTGTCATTCTCTGTTTTGCTCACCGCCGATTACCTACACAACAGTGCTGATGCACGCTTAGAAGAACAAAGACCAGCACTTGTAAATGTATTTAATGACGGAAAGGTTTTATGGGTTACTCAGGCTATTCTTCGAAGTACCTGTGCATTCGACACAAAATATTTCCCTTTCGACCAGAAAGAGTGTTGTCTTAAGTTCGGTTCCTGGACCCATGACGGTTATCTACTAAATTTAACATTTTACATGGGCCAGGAGGCCTTCCTAACTGGGGACTTTTTACCAGGGAACGTATGGGATCTGGTCGGGAACCGTGGCGAGCGCAATGTCAAGTACTATGAATGTTGTGGAGACACCCCCTTTCTTGATCTGACTTTCTGCGTAGAACTGAAGAGGAAAACAGCTTTCTATAGCTTTATTCTGCTTCTACCCTGTGCGCTTCTTTCCTGCTTGACACTGGTGATCTTTTGGGTGCCACCGGAGTCTCCGGCCAAACTTATGCTCGGTGAGACTTATAGCACGCTTGACTATACGTTTCAAACATTAGTTTTGCAATGGTCGTTTTCTACTGTAACATAATTTAGCATGTCGTATTTTCGTTTCTTATCAGTTGGTACGTGGCCCTAACAAAAATAGTATACAGTTAATGCATTAAAAGCAAGCTGTTGTTAAAGCTTATACGCATAGTTTCTTTTAATAATATCGCCATCTGGACATTGGTTCATGGATTAGTGCTTGTTTGCTGATACATGTGCAGGTAGCGTCTCTTATCTCTTTACCTGTTCAATATTCATGTAAGAAATAATGACATCATGAATATTAATTAGATTATTTTTACAACTGCATATGAACACGGAATATTTGCTTAGACAGAAACTGTAGAATTAGATCTATATTATACCATAAGCAAACAGAGTAGAGCCTGATCAGACGACTCCTACAGGAGTCGTCGATCCAGGTCTACTCTGTTTGCAAACACGTTTATATGAAGGAAAGGGGGTCAGCTGCCCTAGTCTCCTTGACATTCTGTTTGCTATGAGGGTTTGGTTTATCGCCATATCCTCATTTCAAGCCGAAACTGTTACTTCATTAATGTGATTGAAGCACTACATGACAACAATAAGAGAAGCTTCGTTATATATTTCTTGCATAGCCGACGCTTTCTTCCACTACATATAATCAAAAATGGCACACATTCAGTGCATAACCACATTGTTTTAGTTTTGCTTTAATCTAGTTAATCTTTTTTCAGCGGCTGCAAGAATTCTTCTTTATTTAAACAACGTTGAATGCTATTTGTATTACATATTTACCAGATAGGAAAATACCATAAATAAAAAGATGTTTCTCACATAATATGTTACATTGTATTTAATATCTTAAATATTTCTAATTCATTATTCCCCGGGGTGAAATTTCTTCATCTCTAACTTAAACAGTTTTCACAAATACTAACAGTATGTCAACTACTCCAGCTATTCCAACGACTTTTGAATTGACAATCGTTTTTCGGAATCTGTTTTTCTCTCCACTTTATTTCACTCTATGCACTATATCTGAAGAATAGAATTGTTGTGCACGAAAATAGCGTCACATTGCATTCACAGTCCTTTGATGTTATAATAGGAATTTAGCAGTAGTCAAAGTTCTGATCATGTAATAGGGGCATAAGCTCTATGCGATGATTCATTTCTATACAAACTATCATTGACCCTTTCTAATTAATAATTTCAAAACTTGGAAATCAGAATCCATTTTCTTTTTCCCTACGCTAGTAATGCTATATATTCTTGCACAGTTTCGTTTTACCGACTGGATTCTCAATGCCGTTCAATTCGACTGTTACTGACAACGAAAATGTCGCTTGTTTTACGACACACTTTTAGTCCATCACACCGGACAGAACGAACTCGGTATTTGGAGTGTCGAATACACAGGTACAGAAGATATCCCCAAAGTGTACATTGCACCCTTTTGTATATTACAATCGTTATCTGTGTTTCTTTCAATTAACGGCGGGGTTTCTATGAGACATTACAGTAGTTTTGTTTGTTATGCAGTTTTCATTTCAATTTTTTTACATTTTAAATTATATGTAATAATCAAATCAACCTTCGCAATAAGCGTTTTCAATTTCTAAGCTCAATGTTCTGTTTCTCTGCACATCTTGTTTGCAGTTTGCAGACACAGTACATTTTTAAAATCAAGAAATCGCCTTGGCGTAACGAAACTACTTTTTGCAGACAATTGTAATTTGGCAAAACCAACTCTGACATACAATATTAGATGTGTTTATTCAGGAAATAGTTTAATGCGTGTACAAACACCACAACACTTTCTAATGTACTGATTTACGAAGGAGTCAAATATGTTTCAACGGTCAAGTCTCATGCAGGGTATAATGATTTAGCTGTACAAAACACCTACCGTGGCACAATGCAGTGTTATGTTTGACACCCTGGCCCAAGGTTATAAAACTTCTGAGTCTGAGATAATTATCAAGTATCTGGTTGCAACCAGTTAGATGCATGAGGATGATATCAGACACAAGCAAAATGTTTTATAACCTCGGGGCCTTGTTCGGTGGTCAATGTAATCCTTTTCCACAGTTATATTATAACTGGTAAGACTATTATAAGTAATAGCAACAGCCGCTCTCTTGTATTGATGTATAAAACAATAACAGCAGGTACCTTGGCCTCTTGCTTTGTCAAATTGAAAGGCACGGCAGTTGCAACTTGACATACAGAAAATACCACGAGCTGTCGGTTGGGTCTGTCCAAAAAACAATGTGTTAAGGACTGCTGATTTCCCTACGTAATTTCAGACCGGTTAGATGTATGTAAAGTACAGAAGAAATGTTTTTGGGTTTTTTTTGTTAATCTCTTTTACCGGCTTATTAGCTCTGTAGGTAAAACGTCGGCTTCTGAATATAGAGGTCGCGGGTTCGATCCCCAATCATGACATACTAGAGTCGTTCCAATTGAATCAGTAGTTGCCATGCTAACACTCAACATGCTATGACTGGTAGGCCTGGTGCTAGTTTGTAATGTAACTGGATGCGATATCATGTCATGTGTAAACGGCATGCTATCACGATGTGGCAGTAAATAGACACATCGTCTACATATAACTACATATAACATAGCATTGGTGGGACATTAAACCTGACGCAATAAAATAATGTAATATGTTTCACTTCATCATTTATGTACATCTTCCATTGGCGCTTTATAACCGTTTTGTGAAACAGTGCCGTGAAATAAAACTCAAACACCTACACACACATACGCCTTATACACACATGTACACACACACATGTACACACAAACACACGCACACGCGCAAATACATACATACATGTACAGCTAGACATAATGTCACACACACATACACACACACATGTAAACACAATCACACGCACAAGCGCACAAACACACACAGACATACACAGCTAGACATAAAGTCACACACATACAAACACACACGCAACACAAACACAGGCTTACACAGACATACAAACTATTTTGTGTGTCGGAGTTGGTAAATGCTAATTTCAAGGATATGCAAAGTTTGAATTATACATGTTCACTTGTTGTAAAAAAAAATCGAGATTGACTATTTTCTTTTGAACAGCAAACTGACTTGTATAGTTGATAACTAGTAGTAAAGTGTATATCTAAAGTGTATATCTACATGTACACTAATGAATACAGCTCGAGTTTTCGTAATATATAAAACTGCTGTAATGTCTGATTTATTCATGATTCTTGACAAACACAACTCAATAAAATGGTCATACCCAGATCAATCCTTAAATATTTACAGCAGCTCCGTAAAATCTTGATTAAAGATAATGATATTTTTGTATGTGAATTGCTCCTTCGCAGTGCCGACTCTCGACTCACAGAACAACGAACCGCTCTTGTAAACGTTTTCAATGATGGAACCATACTTTGGATGACACAAGCAATTCTTCGGAGTACCTGTGCGTTCGACACAAAATTCTTTCCCTTTGACGAAACTCTGTGCTACTTAAAGTTCGGCTCATGGACTCATGACGGAACGAAAATGGATCTGAATTTCTTCAAAGGTCAGGAACAGTTTATGGTGGATGACTTCATAAAAGGCAATGAGTGGCAGCTAATTGGAAACTTTGGGAACAAAACTGTTAAAGTTTATGAGTGCTGCAAAGATGTGCCTTATTTAGACCTCAAATTTTATGTTAAGCTGAAACGAATCACCGCATTTTATAGCTTCATTCTGCTTGTGCCGTGTGCGCTACTGTCCTGCTTGACACTAGTGATTTTCTGGGTGCCACCTGAGTCTCCAGCTAAGCTTCAGCTAGGTAAGTCCTCGTCTAACCCCTGTCGTTGGCTCATTATAAAATGGGTATGCAAAACTTTAATCTAATGTAACACGTGAATCTAACACATCATCATTCTGTGTTATGTAAAAACAATATCATTTGCATTGATAACAGACACGGTAACTAGAGCTTTGTGTCCATTTATTTGTCATAGTCCCTAGATATTTATTTTGTGATTTGTTCCGTGTCATGCACGTTTTATTTCATGTTTCATTTACTTCTCTGTCCATGATAACCCTTGACATTGCAAGCAATGATTAGTGTTTATATACTTACATTGCATCTTGAAATATATGGTAGAGATTAGAACGCTCTAATGCACAGGAACTTCGAACAATACCGAGACCAAAAGCAGAGATCATCGTGCAACTTTAGCTGAAAATGAAAGACAGAAGCACTGGCACAAATGTAGCAGAGTCCAGTCCGGGAGAGTTGCTTTCCTATATAATTTGTCACTATTGTGCATGTTTACTGTATACTCGTCTTTCACCCCTTGTCAACTAAATAAAAACAGTAAACCTCTCTATAACTGCTACTTAAAGAAGGAAAAATAGAACGAAAATAAGCTCCTAACTAAGATAACGCCTGCTTTAGAACCTAAGATTAGTCCTTTTAGTTGCCATTGTAGAGAGGTGTTACTGTATACAGTAAGATCCCTCTAACTTGAATTACAACTAATGTCTTTTAGGCAGCGTGCTGCTAATTCGGTATGAAAGTTAATGATGAATTTCACCCTGCATTAAGCTGGTACCTGTCTTACGGACTGGTATTGCTACTAATTTCAACGTCCAGTATAGAGGGTTTTACTGTATTCACCAACGTTTCTTGTGTATACGTACGTCTGTGCATATGTTTGAAATGTCAACATATCCAAATAATTATTTTATCAATACTTGCGCATATTGATAAATTTTAAAACCCACTTCGCTTACACAAAATGTCCTGTAATTTCATTTTCAACGAACTCCAGCGCAGATGAACGTCTGAAAGATCAACGAAGTGCGCTAGTCAATGTTGAGTACACAGGAGACATTCTCTGGATGCCGCAGGCTATACTAAGGAGTTCATGTGGATTTGAGACGAAATATTTCCCATTTGATACGCAGCGGTGCTACCTTCAATTTGGATCATGGACGCATGACGGGACGTACCTAGATCTCCAGTATTTCAATAACATTTATGGTTTCATGATAGATGACTATATACCAAGCAATGAATGGGATATACTAGAAAACAAAGGAGAAAGAAACGTCCAGCTATACGAGACGTGTTGCAAAAATGTGCCTTTTATTGATTTAAAACTTTATTTAACTATTCGTAGAAGAGTCGCGTTCTACGCTTTTATTCTCATACTACCATGTGCCCTATTGTCTTGTTTGACATTAGTTATATTCTGGGTGCCACCAGAAGCTCCAGCAAAGTTGAGTTTAGGTAAGTCATTATTCTTGCAACAACGAATCCTAACACAAAGCTGTGGCTTCTTTGCCCACGCCCCACTTTTGAATTCGGCGTGCCGTGTTCTTGTATTTTATCTTAAATGGCACCCTGTCGGCTTACTTTCCGTACATCTGAACAACCACTGTGACCCTTTATATACGAACTTAACACTACCATTCGTACAACGATCACATCACTCCAGCTTTCTTGACTCCTGTATCATCTCCAACATGTTAATACACTTTATTTGAATTAGTATGCACCTGTATGATCGGTTCTATTTCTATTTTTGCATGATCTTGTTTCGTGTATGTTCCGCTGACTGTTATTACAGGTGATGCATCATGTAATTACAGGTGATGTATCATGTTTTAAGATATCTTTCATTCCTTTTCATCTTAGAAATTATACATGATGTAAAGCCTGACAAACTTTCAGCTGCCTATACGTTGGTTAAAATGATAAATACATTGTAATCAAAATCCGGACTAATAACCAAATAGTATTCGAATCAATCTTCTATTTTCTATATTTATCATTAAAGGTTTACCATGGCATGTGGGTTTTTAATTGCCCGAACTAAGGAGGAACTATCATGGTGTTCATTACTTGAGTTCATACGTAAATCATTTCGAAAACTGATATGTATGTGTCGTTTCACTCTAGTATAATCCAGGAATGCCACTTGAATACTATGTTAGTTTCGATTGTAGAAAATATCGTTCATCATTGTGCCTATTTTGCCTGTCTTGATAAAATGCACTTCTCAAAACACTTGTGTATCGATTACCAAACATTTTAGCATGCTGTCTGAAAATACTATTTCTCGGCTACTTTACACTTCTGGTGCATGTTACAGTATGTGCAAAGAACTTCTCGGTTGTGTTTGTTTCTCGACTGACTAGTTTCAACTTTTAATAATTTGTTTTATAACACACTATTTAGACTAAATTAGCCGTTTCACTATGTGTAAAACAAAATTATGATAAAGGCATATGCGGATGAAACGTGTAACATATTGACTAAATCAGAATGATTAGCATTATCCATTCATTTGCTAAATGAGTGGCACCATGAACATTTGGTTAATGGTATAAGGGTTGATCCAGATCAGTCAAGTATTATACATATGGCATCTGTTCAGGATCTACATTGTTTGCCAAATTGTCAGCTGATTTATATGATACCCTTTTAGAAATTACGAGTGTCAACTTGTTTAGGACATACTGGTACAACGCTTCTATAACGTTGTAGATGTTCTTCTTCTACATAATATGCACAACCAAAAGGGGTCATGCCTCATAGGGAGATTATGATGTTTTAGAACATAAATATAGTAAAACCTGTATAAAACACACACTTAATGATAAACGTGGGTGTCTTTAAAACCGGTCGCTCCATAATGCAGAACTTATGTTGTAGACAACCAGAGGTATCTGCATATTTAACAACCTGCTTTAAATACTAAGACTTTGAGCTCTGTTATGGCTGTTTTAGGGAGGTTTTACTGCACTTGTTTAACATGTACAGATCTTTCATTTTCTACCCTAATCGTTTCTGTATTTATTTCAGGAATGAATATATTCGTGGCGTTTTTCGTTTTGCTACTATTATTGTCCGAATCAACACCCAAGGCTGCCGAATCGATACCATTGATAGGTTAGTTGATATATATTTATATTAAAGAAGCAAATGACAGATATTGCTTAAATGGCATGACAATTGAATGCTAGTACTATATGCTCTTAGTTCTAATTAGTAAAACCCAGACGAACTCAGTCCTCTATTATCGAATATTTATGCAATGAATCATTGCGTCTGTTGTGCCTATTGGTCAAGATCAGGCCAATTTAACTTCCGTAATATCTGGTCATTACCAAATAATGGATCCGCCATAAAAGGAGAAACGTATTTCTTTAAACTATGTTCATTGAATATGTTTCAGTTAATTTCCTTCCTTGGCTAAAAGTTTGGATTCAACTGAAACATAACCTATTGCTGAATCTCAGGGGGCAAACAATTGGACACTTATACTGTGCTTTTGCAGAGAAATATTCTGAAAGGGAATGACGGACTACTCTGCAGATCACTATACGCTCTGAGTGTTTAAGATTAAGTAAGCATTCCGGATCCCAATATTGGCGCCTCTTGGACTATTCGGACAGATTGCATCGTAAAACTGAAGACATTTCAATCTCGCAAGCCAATATACATGGAATGTATGTCGCCATTAACTTCATTTGTACAAACATCTTTGCAAACAAGATGCCGGTAAAATAATCCAATCTGTTGGATATTTTGAGTAATATATGGATAAGTATAAGAATTGCACTGCAGACATATAGCTATAGACAAATCTTATCATTAACCTAACCGATTTTCTTTTCCGCCAGTTTGACGTACATCTGGATAGAGGGTGTATTACAATAAAACGATTTATGTTTTTATACATACAGTAAAACATCTCTATAACGGACTTTGAATTGTGTTAATTATTTGGTAATTAGGGCAGGTGGCCGCTTAAAGCAAGGTGAAAGTAAAACAGAACGCTCCTGTAGGAGCGTTCTGTTTTACTTTCACTTTGCTTTAAGCAGTCACCGGTCTTTAACTCAAAATACTTTATGTAATTTAGTGGCCGTTATAAAGAGGTTTTACTGCATATATTTAACATTTCCGCCGGCTAAAGAATCGACTACTGAGACTAACGTCCGCATCAGGTTTCAAAATGAGATTTCCTTTAATCCCCCCCCCCTCCCAAAAAAAAAAGCAAAATCCAAGTGTCGAACAGTGTGGATCCAGAATTAATTGAATCACTTGTAACTGAAACAACTTTGCTTGAACTAATATAAACTTCTTATATTCATGTACCTTTATATTATACTGATAGTCGCCCGTGTGCAGTTATATATATATAAAAAAACGAAATGCACTATTGCGACCAGCAAAAAAGGATTAGTTCTAGATGCAGGTTGTAGCTTAATGCAGGACAAAAGTTATGCAGAGAAATTCTTTAGGAGTTTTCTGCATGACTTTCATCATGCATTAAGGGACCACCTGATTTTAAAGACAACAATCAAGTGATCGCTTAAGATGGGTCCTACTGTAGTACACTTTCACAGTGGGGAAATTGACGACATATAACATGATATATGTGTCAAGTATGCTTTAGACCTTCAAATATATGGAATATTACATAAGCTCTATTTCTGCTCTTTACTTTTGAAGAAGCAAACACTTTTACTGTATACAGTAAAACCTCTCTATAACGACCACTAAATTACATCAAGTGTTTTGTGTTAAAGGCAGGTGGATGCTTAAAGCAAGGTGAGACTAAAACAGAACGCTCCTATAGGAGCGTTCTGTTTCACTTTCACCTTGATCTAAGCAACCACCTGCCCAAAATACAAACTAATTAATATAATTTTGTGGTCGTTATAGAGAGGTGTTACTGTATTTCATTCACAAACGTCAAAGCATTGGTTACAGTTATCTCATAGAAATAATGACGTACATGTATATGCTTTGTTACGGAATAACTACTAAATTAATAATTTATGAAGATTGTCCTAAACAACTTATATCATAAAACACACTTTATTTAGTAATAGTTGTGTACATTAATAACACTCGTAATTCTTATTCTAGAACAAAATATTATTGCAATATCACGAACACATACGGAAGCAATCAGAACACCTCGGGGAGCCAACCAATACATCGACTACGAGTAGTAACGGTTGATACAGAGCTAAACGCACACGAATTACTATATCTAAAACAAGGACTAATACCATCGGCGACATCGAAACTTTAACATCTAACTTTTGAAAAGTTAAAGGATGATTTGTTACTCCAAGTCTATAAAACACACACAGAGGTCCACAGAGGTC
Source organism: Azorinus chamasolen (assembly GCA_963576725.1). Lineage (NCBI taxonomy): Eukaryota > Metazoa > Mollusca > Bivalvia > Cardiida > Solecurtidae > Azorinus > Azorinus chamasolen. The sequence goes on along the minus strand of OY755236.1, from coordinate 66,613,924 downwards.
CGGATAAGATGCGTAAATATTTTGAAGAATGGCTTCTTCATTTCTTTACCAAACCGTATGTTGTGAACACTGTTTAGAATCGTCTCGAAGAGGCGATTCTAAAGAGTTGTCACATCATAGGGTTTGGTAGAGAAATGACGATTATAGTAATGGAGTACTTGCCTATATCTGTAGCGCTGGCACCATTTTAGCCACATTGCGCATTAAAGCAAGTTTGTGCAACTAGATTCTACACATATTACATGCAAGAAACATTTTAATAGTTTGCATAACAATCTGAATTATACCAACTGATAAATAATGGATCATATTCAGTATTGTTACTCTGATCTTGATCAGAACGGTTTACATAGAGTCTATTACGGAGATAACGGTCTAAATGACCCTCCATTTCAATTTTTTAATAACATGGTTCAGATGAAAACAACCAACATTATTGTCAGAGATATCCTCATTAACTACTTGCGGATATAAAACGTATGTAAAGTGCACCCGTCTCGAAACTATGTAATTAGGTGCCAGTCTCTCAGAAAACTAAGTAATATTCGTGTATAGTATCTCAATATACTTTCTTGAATTTATTGTTCCTTTTGCTAAAGCAAGTGTTCCCACACCATCAAATGTTATACATCCCCAAAACATCATTATCAGACGAGTGACCCCCTATTTTGTTAACACCAAGATACCTGGGTTTCCATTTTTCCTCATTAGTTCAGCACCTATAACAACTGGGGTCTCATCAGAAAAAAATCACTTTAGACCAGTCCTGCTCATCAGTCCATTTTAAATTTGATCTACAAAATGCCCTTCTTTTCTGTCTATTTCTGTCAGAAATAGTTGTCACTTCCTTTACTACTTCTTTGAAATGTCCTTTTCATTCTGATGTGTATATTTAATTATTTATTGAATTCATGTGCAACATCATTTAAAAACTTCATTCTGTTATATTTTTTTCTGCCACAATTCCCCGCCGCTTATTTTCAATAGAAGTTTCAATATTTTCAACCTGTTTTCCTCCTTTTAAACACTTACATAATTTGCTCTGCAGGCTTAATGTTAAAGACATCAATTCGCTCGGCGTGTCTTAGCACAATTGTTGGTGAAATATGCTATGTTTTTCAGGGGCGTATTTTTGCCTGTCCATGGTTATGATAACCCTGTCAACAGTGTTGTCCACAGTGATAGCCAACATGTTCTTCAGAGGAGTCCGTATCAATCGAGCCCCATACTGGCTTAGAAGAGTAAGTTCCTTACACGGGCATAGACAAGTCCCGCTTTACAATCAACTGTCTTAAAATATTAAGTGTATATAGCATGATGTTACTAATCTCCCTTTATGTCGCTGTATGATAAAATGTGTGCATGTCTGATATAACAGATGTTCATGTCTGATATAACGGAATGATGTACATGTCTGATATTGCAGGTGTACATGTCTGATATTACAGGTGTGCATGTCTGATATAACATATGTACATGCCTGATATAGCAGGTGTGAATGTCTTATACCGGTATAACATATGTGCATGTCTGATATTACAGGTGTACATGTCTGATATGACAGGTGTACGTGTCTGATATTACAGGTGTGCATGCCTGATATAACATCTGTACATGACTGATATAGCAGGTGTGAATGTCTTATACCGGTATAACATGTGTGCATAATTTATATTACAGGTGTACATGTCTGATAAAACACGTGTGTATATCTAATATAACAGAAGTACTTGTCTGATATAACAGGTTTATATCTGATATAGCATGTGCACATGTATGGTATAACAGGTGTACATGTTGTCTGACATAACGTGTACACCTCTAATAAAACAGGTGTACATGTCTGATATCATAGGTGTACATGTCTGTTATAACAGCTGCACACGTCTGATATTACAGGTGGGCATGTGCGCATGTCTGGTATAACAGGTGCACACGTCTGATATAACAGGTGTACATGTCTGATTTACTTGTGTGCATGTCTGATATTACATGTATACATATATCCTGAAAGTGGGAGATCCTTCGAAAGCAAAAGTAGCAATGCCAAAAGAGAAAAATGCAGACTCGGTTTTACTGAGTCTATTCATGAGTAGTAATTAACAGTGCAACACTACGCACGCCCCCTAGTACCGGCTTAAGCAGTATTCAATTTTCAAAACTAATAACATAAAAACTAATGGTTTCGAAGGACCAGAAAATATAACAACACTGAGAATAAAGTACGGGGCGACTTTTTACGGCCGCCACACAAGCACTTAACACTTGCTGTTGTGAAGTAAATATATCCTGAAAGTGGGAGATCCTTCGAAAGCAAAAGTAACAATGCCAAATGAGAAAAATGCAGACTCGGTTTTATTGAGTCTGTTCATGAGTATTGATTAAAAGTGCAGCACTACCCATGAAAGCACTTAACATGTCTGATATTACACACTTAACACAATCACTTAAATGTCTGATATTGCAGGGGTGCATGCCTTATACTACTGGTGTGTATGTCTAATATTACAGGTGTTCATGTCTAATATTACATGAGTGTATGTCTAATATTACAGGTATGCATGCTTAATGCAGGTCCAACGTAATGCTGAAAGCTCCTGTAGGGCCTATCGACATTACTTGCGACCTGCAGCAAGCCGCCGCATGTCTTTATAGATATGTCCAGTGGTGAATGTTAGAACAATTGTGAAAGCGATTGAATTTTTAACCCTTCTCTTGCTGAATTTTAAAATACATTTCTCCTTCTTTACCCATGCCCTGTTGTATAATTACATATATCTTGACTGTGTACAAGTATTTCGCTGTGCAATCACTGCTGTGGAGTGCACTGGTTGCACAATCAACTTGTAAATAGTGCAGACCCTGATGAGGTGTCTCATCTGGGTCTCCACTATTTACAGGTAGGTATATTGACGTGAATAGCAAGCGAAGGGTTAACTCGAGACATAATATCGAAGTTCGAGCTAAACGGCTTAAAGGGGTCGGAATATTAGATATAGAGCTATACTTTTACAAGTTTTTTACAAATTTCCCATATGGAATGCAATTTATTGTTTAAGACTTCTATCGAGCAATAAATAAACCTGATATAATATAATATATTTACATTTATAACATAACTCGTGGCTTCAGCGTGACGTAACACTATCATTTATTTTTTGATAATCATGGGCATATATTCACTAGTGAATAACATTCGAACGACCGATTCGAACGATTCATACGCGCTGTCAAAACAAACAAACTGGCGGACGGTGGTCGACCTACCCGTCCACGATTGAGTCACGATAGATGGCAAAGGATTGTTGGCACTTGCGCCTTAATTTCGATAAAATAATACAAATTGTAATCGCTGTCAGGAATCATATACAAAATGTATGCCAAAAAAGACCTACCAGCTACTCTGACCCATACAATCCATTCTACATTTAAAATGCATCCTCAACTTTGCATTTTCTTCACCGCATGTCCTTTTGTTTATGCAGATTTCTACTCATACAAATATCTCATCAATCAACAACTATAGTCATCTGAATCCAGCACAGCACAAACATATTTCAAATATGCTATACTCACTAACTCAGCTGATCGCGAAAATCTTCCTCCTGTTCCAACACATTTTATGCAGCAGTTCGTACTGAATCTTTTGTCCATTTCAATCATTTTCACTGAACTTGAATCGAGATTTTTTTCTCGGTGGAAATGTCCATGTGTATACATACAACACTAATGAAGGGCTTAATATACCAAAACGAAGGCGCATTTCGAATCCCATTGACAGTGAGTGTCGGACGTGTTGGCGACTGTATGTGGGTCTTCATGTAAATGGCGCGCTTTACATAGACACATGTTGTGTACAATGACGTCATAATGTGACGTGTTTGTAACTATGTATGTCAAAACTGTAACTCAAAATTTATTTTGACGTGTTTCTGTATGTTTTTGTATCATAAACTATCACAGTTAAATTGAATACCAGAGAGGTCTGAATTAGATCCTGGTTGATATGACAGTAAGTAAAAAATATTTTGGAAAATTTGGACCTACTTTGTCCCAGTTACCTAGCGAACCTAGTAACACCTTTCATTCATAATTTCTATATGTAAGGAGAATTTATAACAATCCACGTTACTGCTGAAATATTGGCTGCAAATAACATTTGTGTGTGTTATGTTATAAATAGGATCTTGCATTCGTGTTCATGATTATTGGATTTATTAAATTCGTTTATAACAATCCACGTTACTGCTGAAATATTGGCTGCAAATAACATTTGTGTGTGTTATGTTATAAATAGGATCTTGCATTCGTGTTCATGATTATTGGATTTATTAAATTCGTCTTTTTAAAACGATAAAAAAAACTCGCTAAAGCTCGTTTTTTATCGTTTTAAAAAGACTCAATTAATAAATCCAATAATCAAGAACACTCATGTAAGATCCTCTATATATCAAATGTCAAATGATAAATGTACATGGATACAGTGGAACCTCGGACTCAGATAACTCGAGAATGAAACAGATAACAATGTACGCGCGTGTGAAATAACCGACATAATCACTACATAGTCAAATAGGGTTGTTCATGTTTAACTGGATAACCAACTAGTTTAAGTAATTTCAACCCATTTAGAGAAATGCATTGTTCAAAAGCATAGCATGACAAAAATGAATATTCTTATTTCTGGATGGGGGAGGGTAATGACATTGTTAACATTATACAACAAGACGTCTCCGTTTATTGGAAAGAAAGTCTAATAAAAATGTTTATTGTGTGTGACTGTAGTGTACAAAGCCCTTAAATTAATTCCTGTTGCTGGTCAGACATTGTCAGACATTTTACTCATATACTGCGGTAGAAAGAGAGCTGAAAGGTTCAACTGAACCCCGCTGTGTGAAATCGACGTTAAAACTTTGCACACAGTATAGAACCTAACCAGCGACTCTATTTGAACGTTGCGTTCTACGCTGCATTACAAGTCCCAACAAAGAATATGCCCTGATGGATAGCAAACAGTGCATAACCTGCTTAGACGACACTTTTGAAACTCAGTTGCGAAAGCATAAAGAATTGTTCCAGCTCCAACCATTGGTGTTATACAATAAAACCCCTCTAAACTGGAATTCTAATAGAGAATAATTTAGATACTTTTAGGCAGGTGGCTGCTTAAACACAGGGTAAAGTCATTCAAATGGTTCCTCTAGGAGCTTTCTGTATGGCTTTCGCCCTGCATTAAGCTGCCAAATGTCTCCAAGACCGGTATTTATACTGTATTTATATCTGGTTAAGACGGGTTCTACTGCATTTCTAATACCACTGAACTTAAAGTTTCGCGAACATAATGACAGGAATATCACATAAATATCGAGCAAGTGAACCCGCAACAGCTATATGCAATTCAAATATTTATCTCATCTGAAAATATTACTCGTGAGTGCATTTAACTCTCTCAACTTAATACCGAGAAAAATCACGATTTAGAAAAATAACTGGACATCTGATAGCAGACCAAAGCACTAATAGAACGATTTAATCTATATAATAATGTATGAATTTCATAAAGATGGTTTTGTTTTCATTTGCAAGATATATATGTCAACTATCTGCCAATATTAATACGAAAAATTTCGATAAATATAGATGGTTGTGTGATGGCAGAAATGTGCCATCATACCGCTATCTTCAACAGTGAGACTATGAAATACTTTCCCGGAATGAGAAGATTAAATGGACCACCGAATTGCTGTTGGGTTTAATGTCACTACTCTAAAAACAGATATACAAGCTTCATAGATAATATTTTATGCTTCCGCCGTCTTGCTAAAACAGTAAGGTATTAGATTTACTACAAGCTTGTCTGAACGACGGAGAAGATTGATTGCCTATAGAACATCTTCCCGTCTAAATGGTGTATCTTTAGGGCACGATGATCAATTAAAGTCGTCCAATTTGATGTTGATAAATACAAAAAGCACAGTCATATATTCCGTGAGTAACGGCACATTTGATCGTTTGTCTATCTTGATTATGCGACCGTAAATGGGATTACCCAATTCACCATATTTATGCAAAGTATGAGTGATGAAAAAACATTCTTTCAAATTTCATTAATGGAATTGAGACGTATAGCATCACGCGAGTAGCAGCATCTAACCATTGATGCGGATACAACTCTTCTATTGGATGTTTTTCCACCTCAACAAATAGTGCATAATGGGACATTTATCTGGATCCAAATTGTTTGCATAGGTAATCACGGTTTCGCCGCTAGCGTGCAAAGAGCTGACTTACTCGTATCTAATTTGTCTGAATTTTCATATCATTATTCCCTTTCTGTAAACTTTGTATGTAACAGAAAATTAACAGTAAATATCGGATTGTTCTAACAAAATTAATATTATTAAATCTCATGTATTTGTAAACAATTTGCATAATAATAATAATGTATCTTGTTTGATGGTGGAGTTTTGTGTGTGGCTTTTCCTGCTTGACTTTACTACTTTTTCTTTTACATAAAAGAAATATTTAAACTGAATTTGACATTGACCTTTACATGACGGAAGTTTCGAATATGATGTATGATACTTCGCAAAAACATAGAATCAATAGAAATAAATCAAAATTATTTGACAATGTATGTAAATTGAAAGATTTTTTTTTATTCTAGAAGAAACCATTTTTATAATCCCATTCATAATAAGTTGTAATTTTACATTTATTGAACGATGCTCTACTGGACTGAAATTACTATTTGATTGCTTATTATTCCGATCTTCTGCACAGTTCATTGATACTGCATAGAACGCGTAGGTGTCCTTGTTACACTGGAACAGATTAGTAGCCCATACACGGTTAACTTACTTTATGCTTGGTTCAAAATAGTGATGAGATGTGACAAATTCCTTTTGGTGTATTTTGGGTATACATTCAGTAATACTTTGGCCTTCAAAAGTCAGTAGGTTCGCCTTTGCAGTCGCCACTCCTTTCAATCAGCTGATCTGTTCTACCTTCATATCGACAACCAGTACGTAATGGTCGTAATCAGAAAAGTCATGGCACTGTCACAATGTAGTGTGATGATATTATGTACTCTCTCGCCGTATGAATATTGAAGTGACAGCGTCAGTGTATATAGGTAGATGTTCTCATATATCATAAACATATGTCGCTTGGTGTCTTTATCGACCCAAATACTCCGAATCTGATTACTATTCATTGATAGAAAACATATACAAATAGAAATCAGGCAAGGGATGCCACAGAACTTTCCCTCTGGGTCCGCTTTAACGCTCTCGGAAATGAAGTTGTCAATCAAAGGAATCATATTTTGAAAATGTTTCTAATGCAGCTGTTTCTCCCAGTGACTGATGGAGACATGTTAAACATTTATAACATTTACAAATAAGAACTCAGTCCTCTGACTAATAATGATAAAATAGTCGTGAAAACACTGATAAGGTATACATACTAAATAATCATTTGCTGGCCAAATTGCCCTCAGCGAAGGTAATGCAGACCCATCGATCACATGATGCCTTTCTTCCAACGTTGTCCTCATAATTCAAATCGGTTCTTGCTTGTTTTCTTCTAGGTAAAGCTGTTTGACCCTATATTAACATTAACGAGATTTACAACCCCATATGTGCTATCTATACCTAGCTTTTTAGGGTACAGTGCCCTACAGTTGGATAGAAACCCTTGTATGTGTCATCTTCATGAGGGGCGACCCATCTTACACGAGCAACTATTGTCTAATTTTTCTTCTCAGTAACTTATACAGAGAATAAGTGACTAGTGTTTAAGCATGTCTTCGGTTATTTACGAGACAATGGGTGTTTTTCTTCTTTTCCGTCTACTCTCACTCCAGGGGATTCGGCAGTCAACAAGTTAACATTTCTTTACAATACTTTCTGTAAAGTGTTATATGGGACACTATACAAATCAAGAGCATCTGTTTATATTAGCAAATGCTTTGAAAGGGTATGACATGTTGGATTAACTTAAAGCGGCTGGACTTTCAGGACGTCTATGTATATGATTCATAAAATATTTAGATGAACAGCGACAGTACGTTATGATTCAGGTTGCTAAGTCCATATATTTACCTGTAAACGCTAGGGTACCACAGGTATTTATACTTTGAAATCGTTTGGATCATAAATTTCAATGTTTTCAATTATGAAAATTTGATACCTTTTAAGCCGGTGCCAGGAGGTTGGGCGTATTTTACCTTAAAAACTGCTTATGAACAGACTCAATAAAAACCGAATTTGGAATTGTTACTTTTAATTAAACAAACCCTGAGTCACGATCATATATGAAAAGGTATGTACATCCTCCACTAACGATGTTAAGCAAAGACATTACCGATGCTGATTCACACAAACATTTCGGAAACCACGTATCACACGACGAATATTGGTATGCTCATATCTATTGATTATATAACATGGGATATAATTAGTAACATGCGAATATTGCAATATGTTTTGGACTGAAGTTTCATCAGACCATTGCTGGAATGTTCAGATGTTGTATGAGACAATTGTACAAACAATGAGCAGTATGAGCTTGACAAAATTCAACATGATGACGCAATAACTAATATAAATAGAAAGAGTGTGTGGAAACTCTCGAATACGGAGGACAATATCAAAACACACGCACTTCTTAAATATCTACTATCTCTTGTCCTCCCACTTCATGAAGGTTACCAAAGTGGTTATAAGTTAAGAAGCCAACGAAACGTGCAGTCTGTGTATTCCTACTCTCAGTTGTTCCAGAGGGCAACTCCCTTCCCCAAGACGTCAGAAATGCAATTTCAAGTCAGCAAGGTAATGACAGCAGATAGCAGAAAGGGTTTAATAAACAACTGCTCGTCATTGTTCCAAAGATACTATGTCTATTATCTATGCGCCAATAGTAATATCGGGGGTATTGAACACTGTTTCCTTATCCGTCCATATTTCCATATTCTGCGATTTATTTATTATACTATGTATACACTTAGCAATTACAGTGAGGTTTCGTATTTAAGGCGATCAGTAGCTTGATACACATATTAACCCTTTCCCTCATATAAACGTGTTTTGACGCATTTGCAAACAGGGTAGACCCAGATCAGACGGCTCCTATACGAGCCGTCTGATCAGGGTCTGCTCTGTTTACTAGCGGCATTTTAAATATTTGTTTCTTTACTTTCTAAACCGACTACAAATTTCCACCTTCATTATTTAATTTTAACTATTTCGTCCATGAATATTCAGTAGGTATTGGAATTTTGAATAAACATAGAACAGGGAAAGGGTTAACACTGTTATCATCCAGTCAGTGCAGATATTAATTTTGGAAACTAACCAACTTGGTTACGTTCTGTTTTACCCTCTCTTCTAAGCAAGGGTATACATTGACATTTGCATTTATGTCTCTCGTTGGCTTGACCTCCATCCAGATGACCACATTTTTCTTTTGTCTTTGTTTTTTTTTCAAATTTTAGTAGAAATTACCTTTTTCATACTATTTGTTTTCCATTTATCGTTTTTTATATATGCGTGTAAAAGATGTACCACTCCCAGATGTTTACTATTTCATACTGCAAATGTATGAGGAACTTGTCATGTTATTCGTACCTTCATGTTCCATGTTCATATGTGTCATATGATTCCGTGATGCGCACAGCGTATTAGTTAGGTGGGCTTTCATATGAAACAAAAAGCAGACCGCACAGAAATAATCCACCTAATAAGAGATTGAACTCCATGAGGACCTATACGACAAGCTCACCGACCTTCATTTGGAAAATGCTAATGTTATGGAAGACTGAGTAACCCTCAGATGCCTGGTATAGGCTTCATCATTAGAACAGTTAGGTCCAGCGCCGAGAAAGCACCAACATTATTTTGATGGAAACGACTGCCACCACAAATTTCAGCTACAACTTCGGGCTATGCTAGACCAAATACGTAAGGATGACGAAATCAAGTAGTACGCTGAAACGATATGATGCAATGAAAGCCGTTTTTAAACCAACAAAATATATATCACCTTACCTATATTATCTGCTGTTGGTGAAACTCCTCTGACATACTATTGTCAAATTCTTTACAGATAGGCACACATTGACAACGTTCTGATTGCCTTTCATCAGTTAACGAAGCATTAATTAACTGAAAGCAAAAGCAGTAATGCAAAAAGAGAACACTACAGACTCGGTTTAAGTGGCCCTTCACAATAAAACATCTCACTAAATCCTACATTTTATAATAAGGAAAAGCATCAATCATGGTAAAGAAAAGGTTGGAAATATATGAAGAAGCGGAAGAAAAATAAACGTCAGAAAATAATGTAGGAAAATATGACTATCAACAGTATCTGATGTCTAATAGTGATGTTGATAATTACATCTAGGGATCATTCTTTACTATTGTTGATGTAGGAAAAGTGATTGCCTCACTGAAAAGACACAAACGTTGTAACTAGATAAAAAGTTATGGGATGTTTTATTAATGCAAAAGGCTTTTTTGTTCCGCTTAACCACATATATGATTGTTGACCAACTGCGCTATTGTTCCAGTACATAAGAAAGGAGAAAACATGACCCATCAAATCATAGAGGTATAACATAAAATTAGTTATGGTAACCTTAACAAATTCTCTGTATTGCTGCGTAACTGTTTGTATAGGTGGAACTAGGTAAATAGCATCTTTACAGATTTGTCAGTTTGGAATATGTGAGGGGCGTTCAATTGCCCATACATCTTTTTTCACCCCTATACACATACTGTGTTATCTAATCTATATAAATTATGATGTATATATGAAAAAGTAGTAAAGTCAAGCAGGACAAGCCACACACACAACGCCACCATATTGACGACTATCGATGAGCTTTCGATGCTGTATATGGATAACCTGTAATATTAGTTAATTCAGTCTAATATTAGTTATAAATTGGTAAACATAAAACAAAGTGAACCGTTATCATTGATTCATTGTTTAAACTTGATTTCAAATCATGAACAGAAAAAGATTTCGAATAAATTTCGAAATGTTTAATTTGTCCCCCACTGACCACCGGAAGAGGGCTGTAGTTTTACATTCTGGTCTTCCGTCCGTTCTTTCGACTGTCTGTCCGTACTTTCGGCCGTTTGTTCATCAGTCATTCCATCCGTCATTCCGTCTGCCGTTTCACCAATCAGTCCTTTCATCCGGATGTTTGTCCGGACGAGATCTCCTCAGCAATTCAATTATGGTTTCCACATTTGAATACACGGTATATGGACAATTAATACACAGTTACACATCATCACTCATATAAACGTGTAATGTCATTGTATTTCCCAATTAGTTCACGTCCACCCAACCCAAGGATGATACCTGTAGAAAGCTTAGAGCAGTCTACGGTAGGGGACAACACTTTCTCGTTTAATGTGCAGGTAACATTATTATTCCTAACAGATCCTGTTAGACTTCGAACACAAATTGATAACACTTATTAACACTCGATCAAACGGGGTCTAACAATAAATGTTGAAAACATGTTTGTATATTCCAAAGCGATGAACCATTCACAAGAGACAATTTTACATAAGTGGTGAAAAAATGGGATCTAGGCATTAAATATTTCATACATCACTTCACTAGTTGTGGTAACATTTGAATGCCGACCGAGAGAGTTTGGAAAACAACATGAAAATGGTAGACTAAGAACAGCGACAACAAAATAAACCCTTGAAACCAAGAACAGCGACAACAAAATAAACCCTTGAAACCAAGAACAGCGACAACAAAATAAACCCTTGAAAAGATTCGGAATAAAACAACATGAAAAAGTGTAGACCAAGAACAGCGACAACAAAATAAACCCTTCAAAACATTCGGAATATCGTGTTGATCGATTGACATTTCGGCAGTTAGCTGGTCGTACTCGCTTGCATCTATCTACATTTGGAAGAAAATTCTAAATGTTAATACTTTAATATTTTAATATTTACACTCAGTTCTCGTGAACCTTGTTTTAGAAAGAGGTGGATATAGTTGAATATATAGAGACAGCAGATTCTGCACACTTTGTTATAATAGTTACGTTGGCAATGAAACTATTTTCTTACTATGCTGTACTAGATACTCAGATTTCTTCAAACGTAATTTGATCATATTTAACGGTCTATTATACACAAACTTTGTTTCTATACGGTTTCCAGTAAAAGAAACGTTTTGACACATGATGGTGGTTATATAATAGAACGTATGCAAACATATCAATGAAATATTAATTGATTTGAGATTCATGTATTTCTGTCTGTCTTTGCAATATGTGTTGTTTATATCAGTGAATCGTAAAAGACTGAATGTATTGCTGATCAATACGGCTTATAAAACAGTTTGGCTTCTGTGAACCTGATGAAGTCTACATGTACACACTAATATTAACCAGAGTTCTTCCGAAAAAGTATGGCATATAGTATTTATAAACCTAACCTTTCGTATGTTTAATCGCCAAAGCTGTTGAAAAAGCTAGTTTGTCGAATAGTGTGGATCCTGACAAGACGCGCAGGGTTACTCGGCGTCTCATCTGGATCCTGTCTGCATACGACAGTCAGTACGCTAATGCATGATAATGATTACAATAAGGAAGAAGAGCGGTGCAGTGAAGAAATACGCCTTTCAATTAGTGCAATACGGGTAGACCCGAAACAGAAGTTGCGCTTGCCCACGGTCTGCAAATTTTAGTTAGATAAAGCAGCTGTTAGTTTGTTTCAGTGTTGACCATCCATGACCAAACGCCAGAATCAAAACACGGCTGCAGGGATTGATAAGATTATTCTTGTAGCGTCGAAGACATCATTCGTATAGTAGCGCAAATACTACCCATTTTCTTATAGTTATTAAATCGATTATATTGATACCCATGTGGTCGATAATTTATAGCATCTACGTAGAAAGATAACATACTTTTTCTAGACTTACCGAACAGGAGATAGGGAATTGGATTTTTTTAACTTAAAGTAATATACAAACGTTTCGCAAATCGTAAGCACAAACACAAGTTGACCAAGGATTCTCCGCACAGCGGAGGGATATTGTTTTGGCGTTGTTCGTGCGTCGGTCCGTCGGTGCGTACCAGAGTAATATCTCAGAAACGGTTTGAAGTTTTCAATGAAACGTTGTGTAAATGTTTGATACCATAAGGAAATGCAGATCTGCAAGTACCACTCACATTGACAGTAAAACACAAGAATTATTGGTCTTTGTTTCCGAAACACGTAACATTTTGGTATGTCCAGGGTCGTATCTCAGAAACTGTTTAGAGTTCTCAGTGAAACGGTGTATAAGTGTAGCTAAGCATAAGGAAATGCGACGCTGCAAATACTACTTACATTGTTATTGCCATTTCTTTGCACAAAACTTAACCATTGTGTCTGTCTGGAGTAATACCTCAGAAACAGCTTTTCTACGAGACATTGTATAAATGTTAAGCATCATAAGCGTTTATCGCTTACATTGATTTTTGAACACCAGAGGTATCACCTTTTCCTTTCAAAACACTTAAAACGTTATTGTCAGTCCAGGGTTTAGAATTTTTTAATGAAACCTTGTGTACGTATAACGTATCATACGGAAATACGACCCTGCCAATATCACTGACATTGTACTGGCAGCATCAGAGTTATGGCCCTTTCTTTGCGAAAAATTCCACCTTTCTGTGTATCTTGAGTAATATCTCATAAAACGATTTAGAGATTTTCTGTGAAACGTTGTCTAACTAAATATTAAATATCATAAGCAAATGCAGCCCTGCTTGCATCGCGTACATTGTTTTTTGAACACCAGAGTTATGGTCCTTTGTTTTCCAAAACATGACCTTTTTGACTGGACTAAGAAACGATTTTTTTTCTATGAAAATATGTATACATATAGAGTACGATAGGGAAATAGGTCCTGCAAGTATCCCGTACATTCAGCTTGGATCAGCAGAGCTATGACCCTTTGTTTGCCTGTTTGGAGACATACCTCACAACTAGTTTTATTTGTTTCATTTGTTTCAATCGAACTTTGTATAAATGTTAAGTACCTTATGGAGATGCAGTCCTGCATGTATTACTCACATTGAGCATGCCCATGTGAAAAAGATGATAAATGTTGTGTCCGGCTAAGATGTTATATTTTATTCGAAACTATGGTGGTGCATGTTTATTATTTCAGTTGCTGATTGACTGTATTGCAAAGGTTCTGTGTCGTGGCCAGCTTCTTGAACCGGAAAACATAGAGACAAAGAATGAATGGGGAACCAAAGTCAAGAGAGGGAATCAGAACTCATTCTCTGACAGTGAAATGAGGTTCGCCAAAGTTCGTCTTCTTGACAACGGTCGTGACGACCGAAGTCATACAAGCGGAGTGGACATGTCCAACAACAGCGACTTTGAGCAGAACAACATACTGAGCTCATTTGGTTCGACACTCAAGGACGATATTCGGGCAATCAGAGACATCTTGGAGAAAATTCAGGAGAAAAAAACGAAGCAGGAGGAAAAGGAGAAATGTTTCCGGGAATGGAAGGTTATCTGCTGTGTGACTGACAGGATCTTCTTCATTTCCTATCTCCTTATCAACACTGTCGGAATTATTGTTATTTTCTACGGCCAGGTTGTGTAATTAGATGCAGTCCACAATTCCACCGGTACATGTCGGAAACTTAAGTTATCAGTTTGAGGTCACTTGTAATGTCTATCAAAACATCTGGGTAATACTCAAACTTTCTGACCTGCAAAATGAAAGGCGATTTCTATTGCACCATTTACCGACATAAGACCGTTAAATTGTGAGCTTCATACGTTAGTATGGTAAGGACACTTACCCATGATTGAAGTGTTAGATAGTTTCACACGCAATGCAAGATGAATGACACGGTATCCGACAGGCGTTATATTTAATTGTTTCACACATACAGAAAATATGTAGATATGTACTAGGCACTGAGTTGCTGTAATATACAAAACGTGTGAGGATACTGCGATAGCACAATTAACATGTGGATCACATTGTAATATATGCATGTATAGATTTAGCTACAGTAACTGCAACAGCTACCAAGATATTATGAAGGCAAATTAACATCGAAAAGTGCCATATAAATTTGTCATGCAACGAATCGATTAACGTGTTTTTAAGATGTTACCGAAATGTACATTTCAAAATTAGAGTTATGGAAAATATTTTTATTTATTTTGGACAGGACATAAACGAAGAAAAACGTCTGTACAAAAACAGGTTATAAATACGTTTTACTTATATTGACAAACTACGTGTTGATTGTTTCCTTAAGCATTACACATTGCACTATGTTATTATATCTATGGGTGCATTAAATTGTAATTTACAGTATACAAAGACACGATTTAAGTGATAACTGGTAGTGCTGATAACTAAGAATGTGTTCAAATGCTATGCATTAGTTCATGTTATTGGACATCCTTTTCCATTCTTGTATCTTTTGATTTTGTTGTCTTCCATTCATTTTTGTTTCTTAACTATGACAGCGATATAAACGTGTGTCCCATACACAGACAATAGTATCTCCATGTCGCTGACATAACTAGGTTACCAGAACTATTTAATGTTTTAAAGTTATACCGGAGAATGCTTTATTAAATTCATTGAAGCATTTTTTGACAGCCAATATTGGTTCCTTTTCTTATACTATTTGAATGCTGCGAATGGGCTTACTAGCATTTTTGCATAAAACGTGCTGTTGTAGTCCCGAATATCCATTATTAACTAGGTGATACTCATGCTCACGCGCTGTTGTTGGCCGGTTTTAATTATACCGTTGTTGGACCTAACATAAACAATGGACTGCAGCATTGAAACAGTATCCCAGTAACAACATAAATCGAATGAACCTTCAAAGAAGTAACACATAGTTGTGGTTGTAATTGAACAATCATATAAACACAGTAAAGCAGAAAAAGGTTGTATGCAAGAACAGCGATAACACATGCTTGTTTCTAGAAATAACATCTTCAGTGTCCATTTGGACTGTTGTTGCCCTCGCCGTTCGAGCTCGGGACAACAACAGTCTGTCGGAACACTGCAGATGTTATTACCCGAAAACGTGCATCAATGTCATTGCAGTTTATTCATTCAATGACCACTTTACAGTACTACAAATATCAAATACGCGCTTATAAATATTCTTAGTGAAATGACCCAAAATTGTACAGTCCGAAATGAAAACCGTTCCAGAACTAAACAATATATGTTTTCATACTCGCTCGAGTGTACGCTTTTTCTGTCAATGTTTATTGCATATGTATGTAGACATAATTCAAAATAAGAATAAACGTTCTTGATATGGTAAACTGTTCGTTGAAACCTAATGTTTTGAGTATTTGTAAAAATATAGTTTTATTGAGTATTTTCAATATAACCTACATTATTCTATATCCGCAGAAAATGAATGACCATTAATGGTTTGTAGGGTTTGGTTGCAAAATGGTTGTAATTCGCTATATGATTGTCAAGGACTTACTATTGACATTAAAACTACATAGATTTCTCATCTTATCCTTATAGTATACGATGGTATTCACAAGATTAAACAATATTTCTCAAAAACCAAAATCAAAACGGCCAGTCAACCGTAAAATAAATTGCAGTTCGAACAGCTGTTGACACTACTGTATGAATACAAGGCTTAGTGATTTCACTACAGCATGAATACAATGCTGAACTATTTTACTACTGCATGAACACAAGGCTCGGTTGATTCACAACTGCATGAAAACAAGACTCAGAGACTTCACAACTGCATGGCACAAGGCTTGGTGATTTCCAAAATCTATAATTGTATGCTTCATGTAGTGGATAGATCTTGTTTTAATAACCTTTTGGAAACGTTATATTTTTTATACAAAAATTAAATATTTCTCATGTTCAAACTCTATAATGGTGGCTAAATACTTGGTTAAGAATTCACATGTTCACTGATTTGATACTGAACTCTACAATTTGCTTGCTTTCCAACTTCTGCCAAATTGATAGCGGCTGTAAACAAAGAGCGTTCACGAGTCGTAAATGCAAGCCCTTGTTCTGTTTTCAGACCTATACTTATTACTTGTCCAACTGTCTTCAATGAAAATTGCCAGCAGCAAACCTCTCGGAGCTCGCTTTATTTGTCTTCCCTACAATAGCGTGTACATTACTGCTTTTTAACTCATTCCCTCCTAGACTATTTTTGAACCAAACTTTTTTTAACAAATCTACCGTAAAGGGCCATTTACTAGAGAAAAATCAATTTTAGAATTGTGTAGTTTTGAAACTACTCAGACAAATAGAGCACATAGAACAAATGCTCTGTTTATGATACTAGTTTTTCAAAATGTGACTTTTACAACGGCATCGAAATGCGTCTGTCGGAGGGAATTGGTTATTCACTGACTGCTTTTATTGTATATGTTCCTACACATGTAAAGTTCGGATAAACGTGTAAACCTGTTACGTAAATTGGCAACACAGACGATTTTTGTTGTATTGTGTGATATTCAGTTTGTATATACAGTGTATAACTTTGGTTCGTATTATAGAGCTTGTACTGGCCGATTTGGGTAATTTGGGTAATTCATGTCAATAATTTATAGTTTTAATGAGGCAATATTGTATGTGATATTTCTTGAGATAATGACTAATGACAAAATGTCTATCAGGATCCTGCTGAGACAGCCTTACCATGTTTTTATTCAAAGACCTGGATTTGCACGCTCTCTGAATAATAAAACTTGTGCAAAATGTTTGAAAAGGTTTCTGACCGTGCTTATATTTTGATCCACTAGGTGAAATTCTAAAACATATCACCAAAAGACAAAAACGTAGAAATTCGGCAATGTACAACTGTTACCAAAATCTGGGTTGTTTTGGCTATTCAATGAATACAGAGGTGCGTGTGCATTTGTAGGCTATAATAAATTGCACAATGGCGGTTCATTAGGCTATGTGCTTAACACCAGTGTATCAACATTGCAAGAGCCAAGCATGTGTCTAGCGATCCGTTGGAAAAACGCATTTTACAGAAATCAGTATTTCAGGTCTTGACTCATTTAACCAATAAATCATTTAAAAATGCAACATGAGTACATAATTTGTTATTTTATATTCTTACATTAATGGTGTACTGAAAAGATCAAACTGTCAAATAGGGTTACTTTTGTATGTAAACGCTGTTTCTGTTTTCTGAAATACCATTATCTTAAGCTTCCTGAAAAAATGAGAGTCGTGAAAACAAGAATATTGATATATGGTACAATAACCAATTACATATCAAATAGACTGATCTAATGCTAAAACAAGTTCCGTGAAATGGCATAAATTGGTATTCAACACGAATAATCAGAATTGGCATTAATAGGTTCGTGACTTTCGTGACAATCGATTACAGGTCAGAGGTCACTAGTTTTCCCATAGGCCTCCATTATAATGTTTATGTTTGTACTGACTTTTCCAACTCGTATTGGCATTGAGATACTCATAGATTAAAAAGCTCACCCAATCGGTTCATAAAACTTGACTCCAATACACGACTCATCAACCAAGTTTTTGATCTACAGAATGACAAATAGGGAAACCCCATTTTCGCATAAAGTCGTCTGCCAGTTCCTATTTCAGTTTTTGCTTATAAATTCAGTCAAGTGACAGCTGCTCGACAAATAATTTTTAGATTTCCTTATACAATTACGTTCAGCTCAAAGAGTGATTTTTATTTTCACTTTTATTTCCAGTTAGAATTAATTAGGGACATAATATATGTAAACATTAGTCAGGGATTATTTACTTTTCTCGACCAACATTCCGATTTTTCTTTCCCTCAGTATCCATAACTATACATGTAAAGCATCATCGAGATATTTTAATTGGTGCACCTAATTGTGATTGCACTTATTTGCTTTAAGTGAGTGTGGTACTTTTACCCAGTAATGCCAAAATGTAACTGCCAAAATATGACTGTAGGCAAGTCCGAAATTAGTCTAACACAGATCAGACATGCTTCCATGTGATGCAGTCACTATTAGCATTAGCTCTAACAAAATAACTCGTTGTTTAACCAGTATTTAGTTTGCAGTTAGAGCTCAAAAAGTCCTTTTGAAAGTCTACCAGGGGCTTTGAAATGTACTGGTCGATGCTTGACCAACACATATTCTTATTTTAACCCCATTCTAGATTAATAATTACCATTAGTATCCCACTGAAACAATTTAGCCCGATCCTCCCAAATACCCCAATCCGTGTTGTACAATGTTCCAAAATTAAATTTATGTTGATTGATTGATTTCTTTATTTCCTCCAAAGTTGGAGAGTGTAGTAACAGACGCATACAACAGATACAAAATAACACAACTGAAGAAATATTTCCTTATACAATTACGTTCAGCTCAAAGAGTGATTTTTATTTTCACTTTTATTTCCAGTTAGAATAAATTAGGGACACTATATATATAAACATTAGTCAGGGATTCCTTTACTTTTCTCGACCAATCTTCCAATTTTTCTTTCCCGTAGTATCCATAACTATACATGTAAAGCATCAAAGAGATATTTTAATTGGTGCACCTAATTGTGATTGCACTTATTTGCTTTAAGTGAGTGTGGTACTTTTACCTAGTAATGCCAAATTTAACCGCCAAATCTGACTGTAGGCATATTTTGAAAATGATAAGTCCGAAATTAGTCTAACACAGATCAGACAGTTCCTATTATGGATGCTTACATGTGATGCAGTCACTATAAACAGTAGCACTAACAAAACTGTATTTATTTTGCAATTATAGCTCATAAAGCCGTTTTGAATGTCTACCAGGGGCTTTGAAATGCTTGACCATCACTTGAATACACATTCTTACTTTAACCCCATCTTAGATTAATAATTACCATTAATATCCCACTGAAACAATTTAGCCCGGTCCTTCCAAATACCCTAATCCGTGTTGTACAATGTTCCGAAATTAAATTTAGGTGCTGCCTGGCTATTAAAACCTGTACAATTGTTTTCAGAAATATGTTTGACCTTCATGTTATGGCAATAGAGAAAATATTTAACCACCATGGTGGATATTTTACCGACAGTTAAGAAATAAACAAGTGGGGGACAATTATCTGACTCCATCTTTTTTAGCGGTTAAACGGTGTAAAATCGTGCCAGATTCTGGTTGGTTTGGTCCGATAAATAAATTATATGTACATTTACAGTCTAGTTCAATGCACAGAACTTGTTCATTAGGCACATCCCTTAAATGACAAAAGTCAAGCATCTGATGTCCGATCCGCTAGAATTTCATTTAATTTCAGTAATCGATCATGATTTATTTCGCAAATATATCACTTTAAATGCGGTGTGAATCAATAATTGCTTACAGTCGAAATGGCATACAATTTGTGAATTGGCCAAAACACAGAAAAAGCTTTCTAACCACCCCTACTTTTTTTAAAATCTGACGAATATCTGCCGGGTTGAATTATTTTGCTAAAATCTGAAATATTTCAATTCTTTAGACCCGAGCTTGCAAACCATGTATCATATTACGTCCCAAACCCAGATTTTAGTCCCCACAAGACCGGAAATAAGACCACCTAAGTCAGGGACTAATAGTTGTTCTACGTATGTGTCCATTATGAGGTTCATATTTGAACCGACTGTCCCGAACTTCAGTGTCAATTGACGTATCCCAAGGTTCATCAAAGAGCTTTCTCAAACTCAGCTCATCAGCCGACATTTTAAGCTATTGGATGACAGTGTACACGCCATTTTTGTATAAAAACACCTGTCAATGCCCGTAACTGATACATTCGGTAAATGACAGGTGCTCAACAAATAAATAATTCGTATGATGCAAATACGTTTAGCTCAAATTGTATATGTATGTTCTCTTTTATTATACCCCCCCCCCCCCCCCGCGCAAACTTGTTTGAGGGGTATACTGGAATCAGCCTGTCCGGCGGTCGTTTGGTCGGTCGGTCATGCGGTCGGTCCGTCACTTTTAAAGTTATTGAATTTATATTTGGTACACATAATAACCACGATTGGTAGATATAAATGACGTAATTTGCACGTGTTTACTGTTAGGCATTGCAGAATTATCTCCCCTTGAAATTATAGTATGTTCTGTCATTTTGGCATGAAACATGTGCAGTTGGTGTTACAAACTCCTCCTTCAGTTTGAAAGTTAACCAGTGTATAAGTGGTATACATAATAACCATGAATAGTAGATGTGCAACACTCAATTTTCATTTGTTATGTGCTTGGCATTTCATAATAATTAACTCCACTTGAACTTTGAGAATTTTTTGTTATTTTGTCATGAAACATTGGGAGTTGGTGTCGCGAAACTCCTTCTTCAATTTTAAAGTTATTCAATTGATACTTGCCATACATACTAACCACAAACAAATGTGCAAGACACATGTTTTATATGTTTAGCGCTGGGCATTGCAAAGTTATCTCCCCTTGAACTTACATGTAGTTTTTTGTCATTTTGGCATGAAACATTTGGAGGTGGTGTTACGAACTCCTCCTTCAGTTTGAAAGTTGTTCAGTGTTTAAGTAGTATACATAACAACCATGAATAGTAGATAAGCAACATTCAATTTTCATGTGTTTAGGGCTAGGCATTGCAGAATTATCTCCCCTTGGCCATTTTTTTGTCATTTTGGTATGAAACATTGGGTGTTGGTGTCGCAAACTCCTCTTTCAATTTTAAAGTTATTCAATTGATACTTTCCATACATAATAACCACAGATAGCAGATGTACATGACACAATTTTCATGTGTTTAGCGCTGGGCATTGCAAACTTATCTCCATATGAACTTATGAACATAAGTATGTTTGTGTTTTTGTACTGTTACATGGGTAGTTGGTGTCACAAACTTGAATTTGCAATCAAAACTGCCATGCGGGGGTATTTATCACATGTAGTGATAGTTCTAGTTTCCATATATATCCAACCGGGAACACGTAGTATGTAAACATTGGTTGGGAATCCCCTTAACTTTTGCTGGACCATTTAGAATCTGACCGAGTTATTAGTTTGGCCGAGAAATTGTGAGATCCTCCCAATTCTCAGTATTTAAAATGTAATACACAGCAAAGATGACTCAATAATAAATTATTGAAACTTTTGAAGCATTTGTTCTTAAGAAAACAATACCAAATATTAAAATGCCAACATCAATATACCTATTTTGAGAGCTCTGTTGTTTTTGTTGTTGTTGTTGTTATTTTCTTTTGTTAACTTTCGACTGTTAGACATTGATGTAAACACTTAATTGATATCCATAACGATGTGCCGAAATCTATTCACGGTCAATCGGAGCTGGGTCAAACATGTACATGTACTTTGCTTTCAGTAAAAATTGACCGAATGTCAAAATGTTAAAACGTCGGCGGTTTTCTACGCTACGGCTTTTAGCAGTATTCAGATACTTTTAATATTAAACTGAATTTATATGTACTGTTGGAAATGGGCTGCAAGTATTATGCTAATGATATGAATGTGTGTACAACTTAGGTGTTGATTGATTATATGAATATGGGCAGAATATAACAGTAAATGATCGACTTAAAATTTAGACATTCGCTTGTGTTGTTTCGTGGATCAATTAGTTCAAATGTTGTACGTTAATATATGTCTGAAACATAGTCCACAATCGCAGGGCTTCATCTCAACCAATATACCACAGTGCTTTCAGCAGTGTACAATGATGACGTCACCGGGTCATCTTGGTGGGCCTTTAACTTTGTAGACTCTTCTGCCGTATTTACCCGAAATATTAGGTCAGCTGCCCCCCCCCCCCCCCCATTCGCTGATATGTAATTCGGTAAAACTATAAAGGAAGTAATGTAGCAGCAAATAGTGGAGACTGATCGAAATGCTCGTTTAGATGCAGTTTGATCTGGTTTTACACTGTTTGCATTGGTTTGTTGAGCCAAATATTTAGGGTATTTATGGTGTACAGTAAAACTCCTCTTATGCGACCACCAAAGAGGGGCATAATTCACAGTGGCAAAGGCAGGTGGTAGCTTAATGCAGGACGAAAGTTATACAGAAAGCTCTTACAGGAGCTTTCTGCATAACGTTTGTCCTGCATTAAGCAACCACCTGCTTAGGAAGACAGCCATGTTTGTTCATTAAGTGGTCGCATTAGAGGGTATTTACTGCATTTTGTGTTTTTCCGATTTCAGTCATTTTCCTGTTTCTTCACATAGCTGTCTAAAGTAATGCTAGCAATTTTAATACTATTTATGCTATATAGCTGTATGTTATCGCCGAAAAACAAATTGTATATCACATAACTGCCAACGTTAAGATATCCTATCAATTTCAATACTCTCTCAGTAGACGATATGTATATAATTGGTAACAGCTTGAATTGTGCATCATCTTTACCCTGTGAAACCAGCAGTCAAGTCGATTACGATGCGGTTTACGAGCGACTTCAGATTTATACAGATAGTTGCCGATTTAGATCGTCTTTATAGTGGATATAATGCCTTAAATTAATTGCATGTACACTGCATGTATCCCTTTCACCAAAAACGACCACATGTGTTCGCACTGGCCACTTACAACGCTGTATGCACACTACGTTATATGATTGTGTATATACATCGTGGTATAATAGTATGACAAGCACGTGTAATAGCGATTGCAGACATGTATTTGTCAAGGATATGTCTAAGGGTTTTGTTTTCAATGTTCGATATTAGCACGTTCAAACTAATATATTCAGTAAATATAACGTAGCAGGATCAACGATGCTGATAACGATTAGTGATGTAATGACCTTCATGGTGATGATAAGGATATATAAGTAGTGATTTAATGACTTAGAAAATGATGATGACAACGATACAAGAATTGATGTAATGACATTGACAATGATGATGATAACGACAGGGGTAGTGGTGTAATGACATTGATACTGATGATCGATACAAGTAGTGAGGTCATGACCAGGACAATGAGGATGATAACGACAGAAGTAGTGAGATAATGACATGGACAGTGGTGAGAAAGGATATAATTATTGATGCAATGATTTAAACAATGGTGATGATAACGATTCAAATATTGATGTAATGACATTGGCATTGATGATGATAACGATACAAGTATTTATGTAATGACATTAACAGTGATTGTGATAAGGATACAAGTAGTGGTGTAATGTCATTGACATTGATGATGATGATGATAAATATAAAATTACTGATGTAATGACATAGATAGTGATGATGGTGATAACGACACAAGTATTGATGTAGTGACATGGAAAATGATGATTATAACGATGCAAATAATGATAAAATGACATCGACAATGATTGTAATGAAAATGATGATGGCATCTATATATACATCCATACATTGGGGGGGAGACCATTAAAACGTAGAAATGTTGGACACTATGTAGTTTTGATAAGCGGCAGAAAGTACGTTCGTAATTGAATATGTATATGCTTTATGTTTAAGTACAATATAAAATATTAAATTTTTTTATAATGGTTTAATAATTTCCAAACTATATTAAAAGGTAAAACTGTGAATAGAATTTTGGCAATAGTAATGAAACATTCAGGACACGTATGATAGAATGTTGTCATTATGGTATGTTTCTTTGTATTATTAAACGTATTGTTAAGCGCATATGCAAAATGTGTTCAGTATTCTTACGTAATATTGCTTGTTTTAGTTATTAATATAGATGTGCGATATTTTTATGCATAATTAATGTATGAAACACCTTTTACAATTTGTCAAAGTTGCATAGAATGTATTACAGTAAAGCCTGTCTTAAGCTACCACTGAAATGTATGTCAATATATAGGTATTTAAGGAATGTGATAGCTTCAAAAAACAGACATAAGAGTTTAATTCTGCAACATTTATAAAGTACATTCACGAAACACCTATGTATGCTAAAACATTAGTATTACCCACCAAAATTATATTATTTTTGCAGGTTTTATAATGAATTGCATATTGATAATGTGTTTGACTCTTTGAGTTTTTGTCTCTGTCATGTTCAAGCGAGTGAATATCTGGCGTGGCACTCGCAGTTTACTACAGTCATGGGCTAGTTTTTCTCCAGACTTTCCACCTTTGAATTTTTAGACGAGACAAACATTAAAGAGTCAATAATTGATATGAAGATAATTCATAAGTCCATAATCAAAATTTGAAAGTGGTTATAGCAATGTTTTAGCGTGCTTGTGCCTTTTGTGAATATGCTTCATAAAGTAGTTTTGCCACATCAAACTCTGATATCAGCCTTTAATGCAGGACAAGGAATGGGAGCAGTTTGTGTTACTTGTAACCTGTATTACTTATTTGTAAGACACCTATGTTTAACCCTTTCCCTGTTCTATGTTTATTACAGATTTCAATACCTACTGAATATTCATGGACAAAAAGGTTATAATGAATTATGGATGGTGGAGCATTGTAGTCATTTTAGAAAGTAAAGACACAGATCTTTGAAATTATATTAGCAAACAGAGTAGACCCTGATCATACGGCTCCTGTAGGAGCCGTCTGATCTGGGTCTACTCTGTTTGCAGATGCGTGAAAACACGTTTATATGAGGGAAAGGGTTGATACGTATGTAGTCGCTGAAACAGGTTTTAATGTATTTTGTTTTGACATGTACTTTTAACGTGACATAAAACACAATGCACTTGTATACTTGTATATTACTTATAGTAGTGTAAAGTAATAGCTCATTGTTTGTGTCATTTTGCTGAATATAGCAAAACAGTCCCTCTATGAGGAAATATCTTTGCAAACAGAAATGACCTAGACCAGGTGTGGTAGAATTAACCTGTAACTGAAGCAGATGCTTGTCTAACGTGACAGGTAGTGTGGATCCGGGTCCACATAGTCCTGAAACTACTTATCGCATGGACGATGCAAAAAACATTGTTTCAATCCAGTTACTGGAATGTCGACATACATATGTCATTTATATCCCTATTTCAATCCTTACCAACTCGTTGATATGGTTACTTTACTGTTGTAATAACACAGTAGAATTGTATGTCAAAGCAATAGATAAAGATGTGTATTCAAATAATAAAATACATGTAGCCATTTCTCCACCAAACCATATGGTGTGACCAATCTTTAGATACAGTAAAACCCTCTTACCTGGAATTCTAGTAGAGAAGAATTTTAATATTCTTAGGGCTACTTAATACAGGGTGAAAGTCATGCAGAAAGCTCCTAGATGAACTTTCTGTATGGCTTTCACTCAAAATTAAGCTGCCACCTGTCCCCAAACCGATATTTATACTTAATTGGTTTAGATGGGTCTTACTGTAGCATTTTCTTCAGAGTGGTCACAACATAGGATTTGGTGGAGAAATAAAGGAGCTTTTCTTGAAAATGTTTAAATTTACGCATCTTATCTGGACCTCTGCCAGTGTATTCTGCGACTTTTATTATATCTATTAATAGTATGCTAATAGATAGGACTGTTCAACAAACTGATCGTTGCAGTAAACTGTATGTTGATGCCATGGCTTCGATACGTTTCCGCTGTTGCTTGTTGTCACAAGTCTTGTTGTGGTTGTGGAAATCTTGAAATTGCTAATGAATGAACAACATGTTTATAACATTTAACATTGATAGAAATGCCTCTTTCCGAAGAATTACAGCATTTTATCTTAAACACTTTAGTCC
This sequence comes from Azorinus chamasolen, assembly GCA_963576725.1. NCBI lineage: Eukaryota > Metazoa > Mollusca > Bivalvia > Cardiida > Solecurtidae > Azorinus > Azorinus chamasolen. Next base: position 66,587,196 of record OY755236.1, on the reverse strand, counting down.
CTGGTGAGTCTAAAACAAAATCAACTCAGTATCGTAACAGGAATTTGAATTCCAGTTATTAGTTTTGTTTGCGCAGTCAGATAAGGAAGAGGCATATCAATATCTGCAGAAATTAGAAAGTGTTCATAAATGAAAGTCAAGCATATATTAGATCTACCAGTTTATTAAACCGTTTTCAATGCATAATAATAAAACCTCTTTTAGCAACCACTTAATTACGGTCGACAGATCTTATACCATTCACTCCATAAATACACATTTTAAGGCCTTTGCCAACAGAGTAGACCAGATCAGAAGATTCCTGTGAGAGCCGTCTAATCCGAGTCTGTTCCGTTTGTTTATGGAATATATCTGATTTATCGTATCTGCCAGGACAATAGTCTCGTATGTCCATATGTCAATTTAAAGATTTATCCAATAAATAAAAAAAATATGTTGCCATTATTCCTTGCATTAATATTGGAGTAAATGGTTAAACAAATAGTAGTTAAGTTTATGACGAAAGTAAGCTTCCAATAAGCCTATCTACATTACGCTTGGCCTGCAGCATGTAGCCTTCTCCTGTGTGTGTATCTTTAAGAGTCCAATAAATGTGTTACTGTATGGCGGTTTGTATACTACCACACAGGCTTGCTGGTTATAGCATAGTGTTAGACTAGATGATGTGTATATACACAAATATAGCTTTGTGTAAGCACACCGCACCTGTTGCTCAGTTGTTTTGCATGAAGCAATATGATAAGATCCAACTCGCGGGATATTTATACAGATGTGCTTAAAACAATGTGACACATTTACTGTACAATGTTGTATGGGGAAGGGCCGTAATTAATGTTGGTCGAACCTGTGGCCCAACCCTTTTTAATGAATTGATACATGAATTGAAATATGTTTATACTATACTACAGATAATCTAAGCCTGGAATGGTTAAGACATGTATGTCAAATATTTTCAGTGCGATATCAAATGAGTACCAACAAGATAGGGGTTGCCTTAGAAATCAAAAATTAAAACTGTTCACATAATTACTCATGTTGTCAACATTGTCTGTGTAGGTTGGCTTCAGCTATTCGAGCGCTGTATAACACCTTATACTGCTACTTGTGCATTTAGCTTCCAGCGTACCTCTATGCATTATTTACATAACCCAATAGAGCTTCTTCGGAGCAGCTCTGTGCGTCAACATACGAGTACACGATCGAGCTGCATTCACTTTGACTTTTATGACATACTACTCTACAGTTATATGCGTCAATATACACGATAGTACCACATTCGACTTTCCTATTATAACATACTACTCTATCATAAACTATTTGAATTCATAGCGTTGTAGACAGTTGTGTTCCTACATATAATATAGTTTAAAGTACGTGATGCTAAAAGAAGTTTAAAATTGAAGTATTGTTTAGTATTGAAATATCGAGCCTGCAGTGTACGCATATGTAGCGAAAAGCCACTTTCTTTCACCTACGCGAAATTGGTGAAGACACTGCTTATATTCGTCAAGAAATGTTACTTTTAAATACTTTCACAAAAATCACAAAATTTCATGTGACGATTATTTAGCACATATGAAGCTGTTAAAGGTCATACTTCTTACCCTGTCTGTAGGTACAATAAATGGTTAAAATGGCGGCAACAATCCATTACGTTCATGCTTTCACCATGCACCCATGTGTTTAGCATATTCTTGGAAAGAGCATTAATCTTCTTTTTTTCAATTCGACTGGGAGTAATTTAATACATTCATGAGCTAAAAACTTCGCTGAGGAATGAAATGCACATGGTAAATGATGCTAACTAAACGGTCCCTATTAACTTAGTATATGGAATAATATAACTCGCATGTGCGCAGTGGACAGTTCTCTTTAAAGAACAGTAAGATGATATTTCTTTAGGACATCCAGCATCAGCACTGTAAATCTGCCCTAAAATGTCCCCAGTATCAGACGATTTTATAATATGTATAATGGAACTTATTCTTGGAAGTACCAAACTTTAATATTGAAAGGAAGTTAATCTCCACATGGTTGGGCATACTGGATGCAGCGCTATTGACTTAACTTGTGAATAGATATGCCCCCTGCTCACATCACAGCCAATGTACATGACTACATAAAGTTTATATTGAGGTTTTATTAAATCCTACATAAAACCCAGAAGTTTGGTTGAACATATATATTAAGTCCCACATACGTGAGTGTAGCATCGTTATACACATAGCTGTTTGACAGTACGCTTTTGCATTGTATAAACGCTATATCAATCGAACGAAAGCAATTGGCATGTTAATGTATTGAATGCATTAAATAGCCATGCCTTCGCAAGTGCAGTCAGTATTGGAAGTGAATAGCTCTATGCATCAAGTTTGCAGACCCATGATAAAGTGTATGCACCTCGAACCAATGGAGCTCGTGGAAGCTACGTGTCCTAACCAACACCGCAAAACATTTAGGACGCATGCAAAATGTTATACACCATATGATAACGCACATTGAGCTACGTGAGAAGTTCTATTGGTCGGTAGCTCTATGGGACGTAACAGCGCACTGTTGGCGTGATGAAACACTTGCAACCCATCTGTACAGTACAGAAACATTTTAGTAGAGAATAATTTAGATACTTTAAGGCAGGTGACTGCTCAATGCAGGGTGAAAATTATGCAGAAAGCTTCCTTAGGAGCTTTCTGCATGACTTTCACCCTGTATTAACCTGCCACCTATCTCCAAACCCGATATTTATACTAAATTAAACGTCTGGTTTAGAGGGGATGTTCTGTACTCTTTTTAAACCTCGATTGATATTTGCAGCCCTTTGGGTTTCGGATAATGCGTGTGACTCATCCAAATTTGAAAGCATTAGCTTTTTCTTAACCTTCAGCCAGCTGCGGGTGGATCGGTGATTAATTATGCAAGCAGTTTGAATCCAGATGAGATGCCACTCTGTATCACATCAGGATCCAAGCTGTTTGGTAATCTGATCGTGTCGCTGAAAAGAAATCAAAGATAAATCAAATGTGACGGCTGAAATCGATGTCATTTTCTACCAAAAAAAGTGTGCTCAGCAAGCTAAAGGTCAATTGTATTTCTTCAGTAGTCTTCTATGTATGTATATACAGAGGTCTAGATAAGATGCGTATTTAACATTTTCAAAAATATCCCCATTATTTCTCCACTAACCCCTATACTGTGACCACTGGAATAGACGATTCTAAAGAGTGGTCACAGTATAGGGTTTGGTGGAGAAATGACGAATTTAGTATATAAGTATACACATTTATCTGTAGCTCTGTATATATATTTATACACATAATATTGTTCAGCGGTTGATGGGACATTTAACGTGCTAGTAGCAAATCCATAATTATAGTACCTTTGTAAACAGTTTGGAGCCAGATGAAACGCAGAGTAACTTGTCGTATCATTAGGTTCCAAACAATGAGTTCGTCTGAATGCATTTTTCGAAAAACAAATTAAAGATGAAATGGATGAAACTTATTATGCAAATACAGTAAACCCCTCTAAACCGGACGTTAAATTTAGTATAAATATCGGTCTTGGAGACAGGTGGCAGCTTAATGCGGGGTGAAAGTCATGCAGAGAGCTTTCTGCATGACTTTCGTCCCGCTTTAAGCAGCCTACTGCCTAAAAGTATCTTAATTCTACTTTACTAGAATTCCAGTTTAAAGAGGTTTTACTGTATTTGATCCGCAAAATAAAGGTCTAACGGGTTTATGTAAAATCATAAGTTGCTTACACTTTCGGATATCATACAGTAAAACCTCTCTATACCGGAAAATATTGAGGAAGACTGTATGTCTGTTTAGGCAGGTGGCTGCGTAATGCAGGATTAAAGTCATGCAGAAAGCTCCCAAGACAGCTTTCTGTATGACTTAATCTGCATTTAGCTGCCATCTTTTTAAAGAGCAGCATTGATACTACATATGAGAGCTTTAGAGGGGGTTTACTGTAGTTCACAAACCAAGTCCCTGGAATATAGTTTTATGCCAATAAAAATTAACTTGGCATTTGAATATCCGCAAAATAAATTTCATCAAGAGAATACTATTTTGTCTACGTAATTGTGCATTTGGTCGACTTCTAAAATTAAATAGTCCCCATTTTATGTTATTCTTGCTAATCGTGACTGTTTTGAGCACCTTCTGATCTAGGTTCAGTTTTTGAGTCGCGATTTCGTATTTCAAATACGAATATAACAAACATGTTTAGATAACTTAGCAACATTAAATTACTACACTAAATGTTGTGTTGGGTTTTCTTTTGTCTACCGATTCCCCGATAATGTAGTACCAAGACCAATGTCTCAAGTGGTGGTCCCCCAGGATACCTTCCTACCTTGCAGTGGTTTTGGGAATGTTTTTGTTAATTTGACGGAGTTTATCCCCCTCTGCCAAGAACTAAAAGGAAGGCAGGTCGTTGGTTTTAATCCCATGCGCTGATTTCCAGCGAATGAGATTAGCCGAAATCATCTTCCTGAAATCATCCCTCATCATAATGCCATCTCATCATTCATCGGCGCTATATTCAGTGTCGCAGTGCCGTAAAATCCAACTCACTCACTCACCCAATTGGTGGTCTTCATAACATCCGATATCATTTGATATAAACATAAATAGATCATTCTTACAGACATATCTGAATATATATATAGGTAATATAGATATTCATTAAAAGTATGCCTGGTCAAAGGGAAGAAAATCTAGTTCCGAACTTGCCCAAACAGTGTACAATTTGTAAGTATAATTTATTAAGAAACAAAGTGTTTTATGGTAATTTCTATGGCTGTAACAAAGAAAGTATGTAATAATTATCACAGCCTACGTTAGCTTAGCTCATTTGAATACGTAACTTTAGGATAGCTAATTGTCCGGCATTAGCAGATGTACTTCCATGTTTAAATTTAATTTCTATCTAGCATCTACATTTCTCACGAAGTTTTAACCCTTTCCTCCATGAATATTGATGTAAGAATTGATGACATCATGGATATTAATTAGATTAATTTGTTATGATACCACATGAACACGTGCTATTTTAGCCATGGCAGACACTGTAGAATCAGGGCCCATATTCATAAAGCTCCTTATGATTATTCTAACCTTAATACAACTTAAGCCCTTTCCTCCATAAATACGCTTGTCTATGACTCTGTAAAAGTCACGTTTTGAAACCTTTGTGATAAATAGAGCATTTGCTCCATAGGAGCAAATGCTCTATTAATCACAATGGTTTCAAGACTAAAAAAAGTCTAAAAAAGTCATTTTCCCTAGTTAATGCTCCTTTTCGGTAGATTTATTCAAAGAGGTTGGATTTAAAAATAGTATTTTCAGCAAAAATTAAATTATATCTAAATTCATCGAAAAATATCTTTAATTCCGACCAATCAGTCACCATTCAGTTACCATGGCAACCAATACTTTCGGAACACATTCCAATCGATTTCGAGTACCCCCATGATATATCACATGATACCAATTATCAGCAAAATCAAATGACATGTAACCTTGGCCAAACAATATCTAAATTTCGGCCCACCATTTTGTTGCCATGCCGATTTTTAAAAAGAATCAGAAGTGGGATGCACATCTGCATGTAACCAGCAATGTTTATGTGAAGTGCATTAGGATCGGACCATTACTAACCGAGAAATGTGTCGGACAAGTTCACGACGGAAGAAGAAGAATCGGAAGAAACGGAGAAAAAAAAGACAAAAATATAGTAATAATAAGAAACGGAGATAACTTAATATCCCCTACCCCCCCCCCCCCCCCCTATCCCCCACTTCGTTTGGGGGACATAATTAAATACCAGCAACGTTAAGGTAAAACATTTCTATGTGGCTATTTTTCTGTAAAAAATCAAGATTATTTAACAGTTAATGCACATGATCAGGATCTGCAGTTCCTGTGCGCACTCACTAAAATACTATCGGGCACGGCCTGTAATACTGAGACCAAGGGCGTATACATGTACATACAATGAAGTGAATTAAGCCAACATCATACTTATTTTGACAATTCAAATATGAGTAACTCTGGGTTATAATGACATGGCGACCGACTCGCCCAGGAAAACCAGAGATAAAACAATCGTAAATGTCAAACACTCTGGAAACTATGCCCAATTGTCAAATGTCGCATCGCCAAGTGTTCGGTCTCACGTAAAATGTGTCATATCGCTACCACAGTTTAGGTACACACATATAGTGGGAATAAAAACCACTATAACATAATCAAGTTATCTAACACATGCGTAAGACATTTGATTTCTAAAACAAACAGTATAATGGAAAAACAAATATGAAATATCAGCTTTATAGGCAAACGTAAATGTGGCGTGTACTGTGTGAAAGTGACCGGTAGAATGACCAGCTAGACCTTGCCAAAGGCACACGATTAGCTCGTGCGCACTCACTCACAAGGGTCTGGACCGATTCATGGGGGTCTACATGTACTATATAATAACAAGGGTTCCAACTAGCAGAACGGACATCCGTGTACCACAAGTACAAATATGAATGTAACTCTTGCAATTTCAATGATAAGTTTGTAACTCTTTCGGCTATTGAAAGCCAATATATTTTACTATCAAATAAATATAATCTTCTCACGGTAACTTACCCGCAATTATCGATCCAACAACGATTTTCTAAAATATTCACGTGTTTCCTGGGTCATTGACAAGCGTTCGTTCACCCCGGTTTCACTATATCACAGCCATAACCTGGCGATTTTCAGTTCAAAAGATGGCGTGGTTCAATAAAACAACCCAATTATATCACCAATCTCCATTTGTTTTCTCCTCTTAATAAATAAGCAACTAGCAACAGCGGCTTTTCCGTCTGTCGTTATGTTTCTATTTCGGATGCTGCCATTTTGCGACAAATTTGAATGGAGCCATTTCATTTGATGAGTGAAGGAAACGTTGGAAAATCCGTGACGTCACGTACAATGGCTCCTTCCTCGACGATATGAAGCAACCTGACAAAACTCGCTAGATTTACATCATTCTTTTGATGTTGGGGACTAAATAATTGGAGGTGGGTGTTAGAATTGATTCGTTTTATTGACTCACGCCATTTTTTGAACTGCAAATTGCCAGGTTATTGCTGTGATATAGTGAAACCGGAGTGAACGAACGTTTGTCAATGACCCTAAAAACACGTGAAATTTTGTGAAAATCATTGTTGGATTGATACTTGTTCATAAGTTACCGTTATAAGATTATGTTTATTTGATAGAAAAATATATTGGCTTTCAATAGCCGAAAGTATTACGAAATTATCATTTAAATTGTAAGAGTTACAGTCATATTTGTACTCATGGTACACGGATATCCGTTCTGCTAGTTGGAACCCTCGTTATTATATAGTACATGTAGACCCCCATGAAGCGGTCCAGACCCCTGTGCACTCACTAAAATATGACGTAAAGCACAAATACGCAGACATTTTCACGCTATACTATCGAAACGCGTGAAAATAATAGTCTTAACGTTTCTGTTAACTAACAGACTTAAGGAATAATGAAAACAACAAGACATAAATGCTTGTTACCGGGCACGGCCCGTAGAAAATTAAAAGCCAGGGCTTGATGCGCAAAGCATGTATCTACTAAAGATCTAAACCGCGAGACACGTTCAGTCTGCTGTCTAAACTGACACCTTTTGCCACCTCTGTATAAGTCAGTTTTTGAAACCATAGGAGCAAATGCTTTATTTTTCACAATACTTTCAAATCCATATGAGCAATGTGCTCTATTTCTCACCAAACTACAACCAAGAGGTTGGTCTACAAATAGCCTAGGAGGAAATTGGTTAATTATTCAGCAGACTAAGGTTTAAAGGTTTTGGGTTAAACATATGAATAAACATGTTTTTTGCATAAACTATAATATGCATGTTTGGTGGTCGATTTACTACACCAACATTTGATATTTTTTCAAAAGATAACCTATGATTAATAACCCGATGATTTTCAATTCATGTCTAACTGATAACCATTACTGACACACATTAGTCTGTAGTCTGTCACCATCAACTGTTTCCCTGCCGATGTCGCATATGTGATTATCTGTCAGAGCAAAAGGTGCGTACTGAAATACCAAAATCCAGCAAACCCTATGTTGTGACCACGCTTTAGAATCGCATAGAAGAGACGATTCTAAAGATTGGTCATAACACAGGGTTTGGTGGGGAAATAATGTTTTAATTTACGCATCTTATCTGGACCTTTGCCTACGCAAACAGTTTGGATCCAGATGAGACGCATAGAAACTTGGTGTCTGATAAAGGTCCAACCTGTTTGGTACTATGATTATATTTTAATAAAGAAGAAAACTAGCAGAGGGCAGTCTATAGACGACATGATTCGGAAGCGAAAGCGTTAAAGACAATATATTAATAAAATAAAGAAAAAGATGAGTAAAAATATCATGTTTTTCAGTACTAATTGTACCGATGTTATATTTAAAGAGTTTGGGTTTTGAAAATCAACATCTTTCTTTCAAATATACTATACCAAACTTTGTATGAGACAATAATCATCAAAAGACAAACCACCTGCATAATTTGTCACAGGGACGATTCCATTAAACTCTGCGTCCTTAAATATCTAAGCAAAACGAAAGAGAACTAATTTTAGAATGGATTTTTGAATCATATGCGCACGCAGTTTTCAATTAAGGTATATTTAACGTCTGGCCATTTTTTTAAGAGACGACCCAAAGCTCTAATACTATTGCATACGCCAAATGCTAAGATACGAAGAGACTAGTATCATAACTAGTATTTGGCAGGGACTGAATCCGCCTTCTTCGGCCTCTTTAAAAGCAAACTAATTCCGATTGAGCTAACTGGATCAGTGTTTTAAACTTTTCCCTGTTCTGTTTATTCCAAATTTCAATACTTACTGAATATTCGTAGCCAAAATAGTTACAATGAAATATGGAAGGTGGAACATTGTAGCCATTTAAGGAACTAAAGCAACATATCTGCCAAATTCCATTAGCAAACAGAGCATATCCTGATCAGACGGCTCCTATTTTGATCTGGTTCTCCTCTGTCTGCAAATGCCTGAATAAGCGTTTATAGTAAGGAAAGGGTTAAATCATTATTTAGAATAACAATTCCGGTTTACCAGACTTTATCAATACGTATAGCAAAGTACATAATAATCCATTTTTGAAGAAACTGACACAATAACAAATCACTTTGTGAAGTTCATTTGTACGAACTTAAACGTCCCGAGAAACTTTGCTTAAACAAAACAGTCAGATATTTATTTCTGTCAGTCAGTCTATAATACATGCAAGTATCTTTCATATACTAGTTTCATCCATACATACCTTTTGTTTTGATTTCGGTAGACAATATTCTATTTCAGCAGGCCAGTTCAACTCGACAGATCGCTTGTATTATGTTTAAAGTAGTATCGGCTGTGAGTGTCTCTACATATGCAGAACCATGCGACGCAGTGTTGCAGTGATTATGATATTTAATGTAATCACTTTGTTTAAAATTGGATGAAACACTTGTCAGGAAAATTACAGTATCATGCTAGATGTTTGAGCCGAGATATTTCCAATCGTGTACTGTTATTTCATTTTCACCAATAATTATACTGTCGTATCAGTTCCTTTAAATTTTTAATTTCTACCTCTTTAATAGTTTTTTTGTAAATTTAGCTGAAAATGATGCTTTAACTGCCTTCACACCAACACCTACAAATTGGACATTGAATTCAAATCAAATACAAAGAAAACAATAATGGATAAACCCACTGAAGTTTATTACATACATAAACATGAAATACCTGCATAAGCAAACATTTGAAAGCACATTGTTATAATAAAATACATTCTATACAGTTCAACATTAAGAGTTATAATGATCTGTATCGCTCACCTTGGTAACCTTTTACCTGAACGAAATGATGCCTTTCATTCCTTTCAAACTGAGTAGAATCAGGTAAAACCACTTCTATAGAAGCTATCTGACCAGGGTTGGGTTCTGTTTGATTATAGAATTGTATTGATTTGATTCTGCCATAGACAAATATGCATGTGCTAATATGCCAATATAAAAATTCAGCTATTAAATATTCATGATGTATTTTTTTCTTTCATCAACATTCACCAAGTAAAAAGTCAATAGGTCAAATGATCCATAATTATTATTAGCATCTACCAAAATTAAATGTTCAAAAGTTCAAAAGCAGATTTTCAATCGTGTGACCTACTTTTGCAGCACGATATAAAAACCTCAGGATCATTACTATGAAGTTTCCTCAATTCCCATTTGAGTGGTTTAGTAGAAGACATTTCATATTAATTGTTCATACAAACATATTATAGCTACCATGAGCTACTTGTGTAGGGGACCATAAACGCTTATTTTACTTTAATAGAAACCCTCCTGAAACGTATTTCTATTATAATTTGGTCAAATCCCATTCAGAGTTTTGGAAAACCTGTTTAACTCATTCCCTCCTATGCTAGTTTTAGACCCAACCTCTTTGAATAAATCTGCCGAAAAGGATCATCAACTATAGAAAAGGAGTATTTTAGAATTGTGTTGTTTTGAAACCATTGTGATAAATATAGCATTTGCTCCTATGGAGCAAATGCTCTATTTACCACAATGGTTTTCAAAAAATGACTTTTAGAGAGGCACCAAAAGGTGGCAGTAAGAGAGAATGGGTTAAATCCATTTCAGCTTCTGTGACATAGTATGCAGGGGACCAGACTCATTTACAACTGTAATATGGGACTATCCAAAGATAACTAAAGTTTGGTCATGTTGTATTAACTGTTTCCCTGTTGAATATTCATGTAAGAAATGATGACAACGAATATCTATTTGTTGATTTTTTAAATATTCATGTAAGAAATGATGACATAATAAATATTTATTTGTTGATTTTTTTATATTGGCATATGTACATTGCACTATTTGGTATTGGTAGAAACTGTAGAGTCAGGTCTATTATAATTCCATAAGTAAACAGAGAAGACCCTGATCAAATGGTTCCTACAAAGTTGTGACAATGTGTTTGTATGAAGGAAATGGTTAAATTTCGTTGATGTCCTTCAAAGAAATTGCTCATTAGAACATATAACTTTGATATTGAACCACCAAGACATAATTTGTGTGTAGTTTGATGAATTTCCATCCCACAATTTAACCCGTTACTCCATATATACGCCTGTCTATGCCCTTGCAAACAGATTAGACCCAGATCAGATGGCTCCTGTAGGGGCCATCTGATCAGGGTTTGTTCTATTTGCTTATGATACTATAATATAGATATGTTCTACAAGTTTCTATCATGTTAAACAAGAGTGTTCGAAGGAACACATGTTAATCTGCTGGAGTGCGAAAATTAGAATAAAGGGGAATAACTCAAAAAGTATTGCATGTAGAGTGGTCCTAAATGAGAGGAAGACACGTGAAAAATGAAAGCTATATAATTATTTTAGAAATGACGGCCAAAAAAAAGAAAGTGTGATGGACAGACAAGTGATCACTAAATGACACACTGCCTCTCGGCAGGCGACACAAAAAAGTGTCCATTTGCCATTATAACAATCAATGTGATTACTATTCATGACGTCATCATTTTTTCATGAATATTTGTGGAGGAAAGGGTTAAGCGATGTTGTGTAAAGTACTTAACAACGTGCGTTAAAGGACACAGGACGATCCAAAAAGCTCAATTAGCATTTTGTGCTAGGTGAGTAGAAAATGGAATGCCTTTAAATACATCCAACATTCTTAAATGAAAATATTGACTCACCACCCTTCAGAAATTAGTGAGTTGGATTTTACTGCATTTAAGGAAATTCTATACAGGTTATATGGCGCCGAGACAGGAGAAAAGTTGTCAGACTCACATCTCATTTACATCAAGATAAGATATGGGGTATGGCTCCAGAAACTTCACTCCTGCTGGAGAATCATTCAAGACATTGCAGCAAAAGTTACTATATCACAGTCAATTAACCCTTTCCCTGTTGAACATGAATTTTTATTTAGCCGAATTTTTAAAATGGCAAATGTACACAGGAAGTTTTGGCATTACTAAAAACTTTAGAATAATATTTTATAAACTGCACAGACCATGATCACAAGGATCCTACAAGAACCATCTGATCTGGGTCTACTGTGTGTGTAAATGTGTGTAAAAAGCATTTACATGTATACGGAGGAAAGGGTTAACAATTATATGGAGGAAAGGGTAAACAATTATACTGCTATGTTCGACTTGACCAAAATTTGACCAAATAGCTTGGATCCTGATGAAATTTCAAGTAAATCCACCACTATTCAGGACTGCAACTGTTTGAAACTCTGTCAATAATGTCTCAAAAATGAAACTAATATAAGAAACTGAATTGTGTCAATAGGATGTCTCTTAATCATGTGCTTTTCACTATATGAAGAAAATTTCAAAGTCCCATAACTCTAGTAAAAATAGTCAAAGCAACACTTCCCTTTAAGTACATCTTCATATCAACTGTATTCATCTCTGAAGTAAATCATCCCATTGGTGTATGAGGAGTTGGACACACAATTTTATTTCACTATATGTTATAAAGTGAAGAAATTTTCAAAGTCCAGTATCTCTGGTAAAAATGTTATATAACGAAGAAAATTTCTGTAGCCCTGGTAAAAATGGTTATAAGACTTTCACCTGATGAGAGCCTAAGCATTTTCCCAGCAAAAACAGGTTAATATACTAAACAAAAACACCAATAATATATTTACACACATCATGTAATGGGTTTCTATAATTCCACCTAAATTTCAAAAGAACACCACTTTAATATAAAACTATCAGTATTATATATAACAAGGCATACAAGCGTTTCAACAAGTTAAGTAAACTCTTGAAGAGTAGTAACACATTATTCTTTTCACACTAGCAGCAAATTCGTGATAATATATGCATAAATGTTTGATCCAGATGAGATGCCAAATAACTTGGCATTTAAGTAGTATCCAAACTATTTGAAATTCTGACATTTTAAAAAGAACAACTGATGTTTGGACAAATGGCAGACAGTTCATAATTATGATCGTTGACCTTGAGGTGTGACCCCGACATTGATAAAGCACACTTCAAGGTGGCATGTTCATGAGATAAGCAAGCATGCCAAATATAAAGTCACTATATCTCAGTATTAAATAATCACGACCCATGTGAAGTCTATCAATTTGACCTTCAACCTTTAAGTGACCTTGAAATTTACATGGCATGATTCAAAAGCTGCTACTTTATGAGATGAGTAAGCATACTACATATGAAGACATATTTCTAATAGTTTACATGTAATGGAAAAATTTCAGAAATTTAACTATCAACCTTGAAGTTTGACCTTGACATGTATACCCTCATAAGTTACAGCTTCATAAGATAAGTATACATGCCAAGTATGAAGTATCTCTAACATGCCAAGTATGAAGTATCTCTAGCTCTTCAAAAGTTATGGTCAAGGTTAAAGTTAAAGACGTTGACCTTAAAATTTGACCATGAGCTTCAGATGACTCCTCTCAAAGCTGGCAGCTTGATGAGTTAGTATGCATGCCAGGTATGATATCCACATCCCAAATAGTTTAAATGACTTCCACATCCCGAATAGTTCAAATGACTTCCACATCCCGATTAGTTTAAATGACTATTAAAGTTAAAGTTTTAGAAATTTGGCCTTCCATCTTGAAGTCTGACTTTGAATGTCCACCTATTGACCTATAAAATTTATGATTAGATATTATCTACTCATCATGACCAACCCCACCCACTGTGACGACTCTAGGTGAAAAGTTCAATGAGTTATTGGTGGGAAACCATTTGGTCGCTATGATCTTGATTCTGACTTTGACCTTTCACATACTGAGCTTAAAAATGGTGTCACCTACACAGCATGACCAATCCCCTCTACAAAATATTACAAATATCAAGACTCTACATTAAAATGTCATTGAGGCATTGATCAGAAACAATTTACTGACTTGCAATGTAATTTTAGAAAGGAGGGGGTGAATAGAAGAAAATGAACTTTGAAACTTGTACGAGTCTACCTAAATATCCCACGAGTAAAACTAGAATTTACCTACATGGCACCATGTAAAATTACCACAGAAAATATAACATACATGTCTATCAATAATAATGATTAATACAATACATTCAACAATAGTTCAGCCTTCTACCGTATTATCTCTAATAAACACTTCTGAGTTGTTACAGGTTTCTTGCAATTTGTATAAAGAAGCTTACTTAAAGTAGAATGAAAGCAATACAGAAAGCTCTTGGGGGAGCTTTGTGTATTGCTTTCATTCTACTTTAAGCAAGCTTCTTATTGCAACTATTAGATATTACAAATATCAAGACTCTACATCAAGAGTGTATATTAGGGGAGCTTTCTGTAATATAAATCTGTAAATATCTTAGGGAAGCTTTCTGTATTGCTTTCAGTCTGCATTAAGCTACCATCTGTATTTTCAAAAGCCTATATTTCTTTATTTAATTGCTATTATATATGATTTTAGTTGCTTTATCTATTGTCAGTTCCCTATAAGAGAAAATGGGGAGTTTATTAGAGTGAGGATGTTAATTACAGAGAATACAGTATCATATTCTGCTTAGGTGATTGTTTTCAAAATGTGTTTTCAATTAACTATAAAAACAATTGTCCAACTAATGGTAATCATGAAACCATACCTACTTCAAATCTCAATTAACTACTTATCATGTTGACAAATTAGCACATTCTCCACCTCAGACCAACTGTAATGTTTTATTCTTTTCTTGCTCCAACTTAGGGTCAGAGCTGATTGCAAATGCTAGTAATGTTGCACTTTACACAATAAGACCAAATATCTGTAATGTTGCACTTTCTACAATAAGACCTAATAGCTGTAATGTTGCACTTTACACAATAAGACCTAATAGCTGTATTGCTGCACTTTACACAGTGACAATAAGCGCAAATAGTTGATATCTTGTATTGCTATGTAGAAAAAGTTAAAAAAAAAAGCTTAAGTTCACTAATTTTTCTATTAACAGATATTTGTTTATCAAACTATACAATTCATTTTTTACTGCCACCGAATATCGTTGAAATGAAAAAGTGTTTAGATAACGTTTAACTTCACTTATACAACACTTAAGTCAGTAATATCAGTAAAACTGAGGGATTTTCCTAGAAGCCAATCATTCTAATATGCCATAAAAAAATTCCATCATTAGAATATATTCCAGCAAATAGTCTCTAGAAAAACAAGTCATGCTCTATTATAAGAACACTAAGTTCCATCAGTCCCTGCTTACCAGTTCTAAAGTAACAGTATGGACAAAAAATAAAAAGAGAGCTAATTTCACACTGGGTGATGATAGAGTTATGTCCAATCAACCCTTTACTCCAGCAGCAGATTAAGCCTTTACCTCATGAATATTCATGTAAGAAATAATGACATCAGGAATATTTATCATTTGAGGTTTAACCCATTACCTCATACGCTATTTTTAGACACAACCTCTCTGAATAAATCTACCGAAAAGGAGCATTAACTAGAAAAAAGGAAAATTTTAGTATTTTGTAGTTTGAAACCATTGTGATAAATAGAGCATTTGCTCCTATAGGAGCAAATGCTCTATTTATCACAATGGTTTCACAAAGTAACTTTTACAGAATCGTCAATATCAGGAAATTGGTTAATAATGGTATATGAACACAGGATTGTTTTGCTTTGGCAGAAACTGAAGATTCAGATATGTAAAATCCCAGAAGCAAACAGAGCACACCCTGATCAGACTCTGTTTACAAAGGAGAGAAAATGTATTTCCATCCATTTAACGTTAATAGAGGACTTTCTGAGGATCAGGGACTGGAATAATTTCTGTGATGTTTAATCCCAATTCCACTTAGCAGTTTATGAATAAATATAAGTTAAAAATAGCTTTTGGAAATTAACAAAAAGCCATAGCTAGCCATCAAGAGGCTGATTGTAATAGTACTGGATATGTTGGAATGTAACACCATTTGGAACTTATTCATAGTGCACTTCCATCAAAGTTCAGTTAAATCTAACAAAGCTGTTCACAAATATGGCTCCAGACAGACAACTTCATATATAAAATGGTTGTTATAAAGTAACAAAGGGTCATAGTTGTACTACAAGTTGCAGCTGCTTTTTATGTGCACCATCTACTTATCCATATATACACTTCTAAAAAGTTATAAGCATATTTCACCATGTAGTTCCAAGATATGGCTCCAGACAGAAAAGAGTGACAGATGGACAACACCAAAACAATATTCCTCAGTTTTTGTTGGAGACAATAAAAAAAACATTTCAAGATAACGTGATACTAATGCCTACTATGAATAACATAATTGCACATAGTACATTTACCGACATTTGCAAACTGATTCAGACAATTGTTTTTAACAATTTTTTTTCACCAATCTTGACAAACATAATTTTTGAAGAATTCAATTACATAAAATATCACAGCTTAAAGTTTAAATACCATTATAACATGATTAGCTGTCCCATTTATTCGGTGTCGTGGAAAGCAAGTAACAACTACAAATGTGTCCATAGGACACTGATGCCCCCACTAGATTTTTTTTCACAGAAAGTAAGGGCCATAATCATGTATGCAACAACTAAAGTGATTTACATGGCTATAGAAGTTCACCAACATATAATGGCCACAAACATGTGTGTAAAATTTGGTGAGGATTGGACAAATACTTTCCAAGAAAGAGTCCGGACAAAATATATTTAAAGTCATTTTTTGCAAATAAAGGGCTGCAACTACTAAACGACTGAAGCAATTACATGGCTATCGAAATTCACCAACATATAATGGCTACAAACAAGTGTGTAAAGTTTGGTGAGGATTAGACAAATACTTCCCAAGAAAGAGCCCGGACAAACTCTTCTAGATGTGCATACCTACAGACAAGGGCAACCCTATATGCCACCACTGTGGGGGCATTATAACAAACTTGAAATTCCTTGACAACATGCTCTGTAGCAGAGATTATATTTACTGATGGTGACCTTGAACTACATATATATATCAGGCAGTCCCACATGCAACATGATATTGTTACAAGTTATTCACTGAAAATGACTTTTCAGCATGCCATTTTTATACGGAATGTTTCATAAAAACATGACCAAAACTTGTCTAATTCTACTCAATCACTACACGGCATGAATATTTCAGAATACCTTATACACTGTTTTGGAGGGCTTAAACCTTAATGTGGTTTTGTTAAACAAAAAGGTTGGGAATAAAGAAAATACATGTATGTGCATAAGCAACTAGAACTATCACTAGGCAATGGAATACCCCCACTCAGCTGCCTTGATCGCAAATCAAAAAGTTGTGTCACGGACAGACAGACAGGCCAAGGACAGACAGAAGTTGTGCCACAGACAGACAAACCAACCGACAAACTAACACACAGACTCCTATATACCCCCTCTCGAAAATCGTTTGCGGGAGTATAAACAAGAGGGCCATGATGGCCCTTAATCGCTCACCTGTTCATAACAGATTAATGATTTCAATGACAGATTGCATAATTTGAAAAATCTTGGTAGAAAACCATCAGATGATGCTACATACTAAATATAAAGAGTCTAGACCTTAAAGATTTTCCTATGAAAAACTGTTAAGCCCCAGGGCTGGGTCAATTTTGATCCGGGGTTCATAATTTGAAAATCTTGGTAGAGGACTATTAGATAATGCAACATACCAAATATCGAAGGTCTATGTCTTACAAGTTCAGAGAAGACTTTTAAAGATTTTTAAGAGAAGATTTTTAAAAACTTTCCTATAAAAAACTGATATGCCCCTGGGCGGGGAAGTTTTCAACCCAGGGGACATAATTTGAACAATCTTGGTAGAAAACTATTAGATAGCGCTACATACCAAATATTAAAGGTCTCTGCCTTACAGTTTTGGAGAAGAAGATTCTTAAAGCTTTTCATATGAAAAACTGATAAGCCCTGGGGCGGGGCCATTTTTGACCCACGGGTAATAATTTGAATAATCTTGGTAGAAAACCATTAGATGATGCTACATACCAAATATCAAGGGCCTAGACCTTACAGTTCTGGAGGAGAAGATTTTTAAAGATTTTCCTATGAAAAGCTGATAAGCCCTTGGGCGAGGCCATTTTTGGTCCGGGGGTCATACTTTGATTAATCTTAGTAGAGGACGATTAAATAATGCTACATACCAAATATCAAAGGTCTATACCTTATAATTTTAGAGAAGAATATATTTAAAAGATTTTCCTATGAAAAACTGATAAGCCCCGGGGCGGGGCCATATTTGGCCCAGGGGTCATAATTTGAACAATCTTAGTAGAGGACCATTAGATCATGCTACATACCAAATATCAAAGGTCTATGCCTTACAGTTTCAGAGAAGATGATTTCTTCAAGATTTTCCTATGAAAAACTGATAAGCCCTGGGGCGGGGCCATTTTTGTCCTAGGGGTCATAATTTGAACAATCTTAGTAGAGGACCATTAGATGATGCTACATACCAAATACCAAAGGTCTATTCCTTACATTTTCAGAGAAGAAGATTTTTAAAGATTTTCCTATGAAAAACTGATAAGCCCCGGGGTGGGGCCAATTTTGGCCCAGGGCTAATAATTTGAACAATCTTAGTAGAGGACCATTAGATCATGCTACATACCAAATATCAAAGGTCTAGGCCTTACAGTTTTGGAGAAGAAGATTTTTAAAGATTTTCCTATGAACAAGAGGGCCATTGGCCCTATATCGCTCACCTGAGTTACAGTAATACATGTATATTGACATGTTAATTTTTCAGTGGACAACATTTCTAGCAGATGAAATAAGCTTAGTGTACTGCTTTCACCCTTTAACTGCTGAATAAACTTGAACTGAATTCAGAACTAATACCAAGTGACTGGTTGACCAAGACCTAAACTGTTTACAACTTGTGCCATTTTTGCCTTAGCTCAAAATGCCTAAAACTGGTCTTTGAGAAATTCAAATGACTTCAATAAAGCTATGCAATTATACCTTGACCCAGGTATATAGGCAAATAGAGTGCTAGGCAGTACATAATGCCAGTTTTTGTGTGAAATGACCAATAAGAATATCTTTAAAAATCGTTTAACCCTTTCCCTCATATAAAGCTGTTTTTATGCATTAGCAAACAGAGTAGACTCAGATCAGACGACTCCTACGGAAGCTGTCTGATCTGGGTCTTCTCTGTTTCTTTTGACACAATATAGATCGGATTCTACAGTTTTTGTCAAATCAAAAACTTCTCTTCAGAGAAATAATGTGTTTTACACATTAAAAATAAGAGTAGACTAGATCAGACGGCTGCTATAGAAGCTGTCTGATCAGGGTCTGCTCTTTTTACATTTGACAAGATATAGATTTGATTTTACAGTTTTTTTCAAAGCTAAAACTTCTATTTATGGCAATAACAATTTTTTTAAGCATTAGCAAACAAGAGTGGTCCCAGATCAATTTTTGTCAAAGCAAACAGGTTAAGGGTTAATAGGTGTTTAGAAATAATTCTAGCTCTAGGTGTGAATATCTGAAGATAATTCAATTAAACGGGTCATTAGTATTTTTAACAATTGAAATTGAGAAGAGTTACCTCTACTGTTATAATGAAGTTATATTTACTTAGTTATTTCATTAATATCATACAAGATTCAGACATTTTAGAACTTTTTAATGTGTTGTCATCAAATTTTATGAAAAAAGTAATATTTAAGATGCTTTTTGGGGCAGCAGACTTAATCCACAGTAGTAAGTTTAACACCTATCATTGTTAAAGGGGGGGGGGGGGGCAAATGCATTATCATGTTTTCTTAAGAATTACCATGACTTATATCAGTTGGGCCATTTCATAATCATGTTTTCACAGTTTTCTTAAACATTACCATGACTTACATCAGTTGGGTTTGGACCCAGATCAAAAGTCTAGATGGTGATCATTTTCCTTGATTGCCTGAATTGTTACTTTCCTATATCTCTCACATCTAATTTGAGAGACATTGGAAGACACCATTTAACATCACTCACACTACACACTGGGGTTAATGGGTCAAAATGCCTTTAATGTTTCGTCTGCAACAAAAAGTTATTGTCATCTGCTTCAATTCTTAAAATAAACTTACTTTCATTTTTTTGCAAAAATATGGTTAAGATGACAAACAGTTTGGATCCTGATGAGACGCCGCAGCATGCGGCCTCTCATCTGGATCCAAACTGTTTGCATAGGTAATCACAGTTTCACCACTAGCATGCAAAGAGTTAAGAGTCAGCATTGACCTGGAGAGATTTTACTGCCCAGTAGCTGTAACTTTGACCTGCTGCTGGTCTGCAGATCTGGAGTTGTTTATTTAACCCTTAATTTCTCTCATGTAAACTTGTTTTCATGCATCTGCAAACAGAGTAGACCCAGATAAGGTGGCTCCTATAGGATCAAGGTCTGTTATTTGCTAATGGAATTTGATAGATGTTTCTATGCCTTCTAAAACAGCTACACTGATTCACCTTCAACATTTTATTATAAATAGTTATAAATAGAATGATACTAGCACTCCAATGCAGTTATCTCCCTTTGTCCCTTATGGCTATGCTGATGGGACAAGGGAAATAACTGTGAGGAAATTACCTTTTAAGTGTTACAGATTCTGATGTTAAGTAGCATAAAACCCCAGGGTGAGACCATTTATGGCCCAGGGGTCATTATTTGAACACACCTGGTAGTGGTATATTAGGTGATGCTTCATACCAAATATCTTAGCTCTAGATTATGTGGTTTCAGACAAAAAGATTTTTAAAGGGTTCCCTATATAAGTCTATGTAAAAACTACAAGCCCCAGGGCAGGGCCATTTTTGGCCCGGGGGTCATCATTTTAACAAACTTGGTAAAGGACCATTAGATGATGCTATATACCAAATATCAAAGCTCTAGAAATTGTGGTTTCAGAGAAGAAGATTTTTAAAGATTTAAAAAAAAAACCTGTAAAAGTAGTGGGGCGGGGCCATTTTTTGCCCGGGGGTCATGATTTTAACAAAACTGATAGAGGACATCCTAAGGTACATTTCTGTGAAATTTGGTTGAAATCCTCCCAGTGGTTTAGGAGAAGAAGTCATTTGAAATAAAAGTGAACGGACAGACGGACGGACAGACGGACAGACGGACAGACGGACAGACGGACAGACGGACAGACGGACGACGGACGACAGGCGGTCACAATAGCTCACCTTGAGCCTTTGGCTCAGGTGAGCTAAAAACTGATAAGCCCTGGGGCGGGGCCATTTTTGGCCCAGGGGTCATAATTTGAACAATCTTAGTAGCAGACCATTAAATGATGCTACATACCATATATCAAAGGTCTAGGCCTTACAGTTTCAGAGAAGAAGATTTTTAAAGATTTTCCTATGAAAAAGTGATAAGC
The DNA here is from genome assembly GCA_963576725.1 of Azorinus chamasolen. Taxonomy (NCBI): domain Eukaryota; kingdom Metazoa; phylum Mollusca; class Bivalvia; order Cardiida; family Solecurtidae; genus Azorinus; species Azorinus chamasolen. Next base: position 66,565,681 of record OY755236.1, on the reverse strand, counting down.
CCTGGGGCGGGGCCATTTTTGGCCCGGGGGACATAATTTGAACAATCTTTGTAGAGGACCATTACATCATACTACATACCAAATATCAAAGCTCTTGGCTTTGTAGTTCCAGAGAAGAAGATGTTTAAGTAAATTGTTGACGCCTGCACGTACGCACGACGCACAACGCACAACGCACATACGCACAACGCACAACGCACAACGCACGACGACGGACGCCGGACATAGGATCATCCCAATAGCTCACCTTGGCACTTTGTGCCAGGTGAGCTAAAAATACTAGTTAGTTATGAACCTTTATCATGTAACTTTCTCTCACTAGGCCTGTTCCATATGTGAAGAATAAATTTAATGGTACTGTAGAACAGGAGATAGACCAGGACAAAAAGTTGTGCCACGTACAGACAGACAGACCAACTGACCAACCAACACACTGACTCTTATATACCCCCTCTCAAAGGGAAGAGAACAATAATCAAACCCAAAACTGATCAAAAAGCAACACCAGCTAAACTAACTACCCTAAGTAATCAGATAGACCAGCTTACTCATCTAACTTAGACATCTAGAAGGAGACTTTTGATTAGAGTCTACACTATTTGCTACTATGTCCAACTACTTGAAACCATTCAGCTCTAAAAAACAATGGAGAGAACAGTCTGGGTTTTGAATACTTATGGTATACAACAACACCCCTATAAACAGAACATTAAAACTAGTATCAGTGATGGTCTGCAAGACAGATGGCAGCTTAATGCAGTTTGAAAGTCATGCAGAAAGCTTTCAACAGAGCTTTCTGCATGACTTTCACCCTGCATTAAGCAGTCATCTGGCGACAAAGATCTAAATTTCTCATTATTAAAACTTCGATATGGAGGGATTTTTAGGGTTTTAAGCCACTATACAAATGCTGCAAAACTGATATAATGCTCCAAAACCTTATACCATGTATAGCTAATACAAGAGGGTCATGATGGCCCTGTATCATTCTGCTGTGGCATAGGCCAAGTAACCTATTCATTGAGTACAGGGTTGAAGAAAAAATTGTGGATATTGCACACGGTTTGACGGATATAGTGTGATCCAAATAGCTCACTTTTGCACTTTGAGCCAGGTGAGTTACATATGGTAAAAGTACTACCTTATTTGGTCAAAATACTGAGTCACCCAGTATGCCCTCTCCTCTAAATTTATAATGTCAACTATTTTCAATTTTGCAAATTGGACAGATGCAAGCATGGACACACAAACACTCATTCCCCATATGATATGTTATGCTGAGCACAAGGCAGCTGGACAAAAATAAAAACAAGTTAACACAGACAATTAAGAGATTCAATCATGTGATATTATAAAATTAAAATAAAACCCCAAGGATACAGTAATTACACAGATATAACAACTGGGAAATTACATCATAACAAGGGCATATCCCTTAAACCATTCCCTCCAAGTGAAGCATTTTGACACCTCTGTAAAAGTCATTTTTGAAACCATTGTGGTAAATACAGCATTTGCTCATATGGAGCAAATGCTCTATTTCTCACATTGGTTTCAAAATATATAATTGTAAACTTTTCCTTTTCAAGTAAATGCTCCTTTTCAGAAGATTTATTCAAAGAGGTTGGGTCTAAAAATATTCTAAGAAGGAATGGGTTTAAGAAAGCAAGTACTATACACAAATATAACAATTAGTCTTGCTTTTATCTCTAACATAACAACTCAGTGTTGTTCAAACTGAAGCATATGCTATACTGATCCTAACTTTGATTGCATTAAATGCAAATAGCAATAATTCACAAGCAAACATTCCACAAAAAATGGCATCCATTGGATTTCAAGTAAAAATATATCACATTATAGCAACAGATAATCAAACAATAGCTCACTTCAGTAACTAAACTTGTTTTGGTAACTAAAAATATTTCACAGACGAGTTTTGAATTGTGTTTATAAGGTAATAAGCTATCCAACGTTATAAGGCATGTAAGTATGTTTGCTTAAACTAGAATTCCAGTATAGGCTTCAAAGTATCACAATAACTTAAGATTGGACAAAATTTGTTGAATATCATATTGATTAAATTTCACCTAAAGATAGACCAATAATGTCAGTAAGTTAATTTACATAGCTTCCAAAATTGTGAATTACATTTGTTAACCAAAGTTAAACAGGAAGTCAAACAGGACACCTTCCTCTTAACCCATTCCCTGTTCTATGTTTATTACAAATTTCATTACTAACTGAATATGGTCAAAATTGTTATAATGAATATTCATGCACAAATTTGTTGTAATGAAATATTGAAGGTGGAACATTGTAGCCATTTTAGAAAGTATAGAAACAGATCTATCAAATTCCAATGGCAAACAGAGCAGATCCCGATCAGACGGCTCCTATAGGAGCCATCTGATCTGGGTCTACTCTGTTTGCAGATGCATGAAAAAATGTTTATATGAGGGAAAGGGTTAATGTCACATTTCCATAATCTGTATACTAAATATGTATTTGGACAGTTTGAATTTCCTCTTTTTGCATTTGAAAATCTGTATTTCTATTTTTCTAGGCAAAGTAATGGATAATCAAAAAAGCTGGTCCATTAAAGAAACACCACTGACATCAATTAACTTTCAGCAGAGAGCTAGAATACATAGTTTTTGCTGGTAGCTGTTTTTTCCAGTGATGGCATAACATCTTCTGTCTTGAGTTGGCGGTATTCTTTAGAGCTCGGTCTCCTCCCATTACGGCCAGCGCCCTTTCCCTCCACAACAAGTGCAATAATCTGGTAAAAGTTCCGAAAATAACAAGATATTATGTTAAGTGAAAAATATAAAACAACTTCATTTGGGGGACATAACTATTAAGCTTTTGTATGTTGTTGGAAAGTTAGTGATAATGTGTGAAAACAGATGAGACATTGAGTAGTTCAGCGTTTCATAATGATCAAAACACTTTAATTCTAATTCTGAAAAGAATTGAAATAAGTCAAAGTTAAAATTAGGGTGAATAATTCATATTACGGACATCATTTTGTTCGTTTTGTTTATTTTGGGATTTCATGTGGCTTTTATTGTTTTCAGTCATATCACAACATCCTGCTAATTATAAGTGGATGAACACCTGGAAAATTTATCCATGCATGGAACAAATTGCATTGTCTCATGCAAAGAACACCACCAAAGTAGATCTACAATAAGACTCACCTTCTGTTTGTTGTGGAACACTAGATAACCTGCAACAACCAGTACAGTGAAGACCAGGAAATAAGAAATGAAGCCAATCCCGCTTTTGTCTTCATCATCATTGTACCGAATCTTACGTAATGGTTCTTTATCTAAAAAATAAAACCAAATGCTTCTGTAATTAACCTTCAGCAGACAATTGGTGACTTGTGAATGTTAACAATAATTACCAACCAAGGTTTTAGCTCCTTACTACCGTACTTTGGGAATAATTGGCCGTCGTTAATAATTGGCCTATTTCGCCACCAGGTACAAAAGTGCGAAAATTTAACACCCCAAAATATATCCTTGACAACAAATAACACTTTATTGCCAATATGTAACTTGTCCATTGTACACACACAATTAACACCTATGTGAGACACTATCGTAAGTCATGCCGGGCAGATACACCAAGTGATGACAGCAGTATTGCTTGAGCGTTTATTCACTTTTAATCAGTGCTTTCTTCTATAGAAAGTGTGCAATTCAATCATTTAGACACATGTCGGAAACAAATTATTTACGCTTAGCAGATATACTGTATACTCCCCGTTTTATTCCTGGAATTAGACATGACCGGAACAAGCATTTCCTACTATTAGTATCTCCGTTCTGACAATAACAACTTGAAGACTTCAAATTAACCAAAGGTAGAATAATCTTTTCCACTTTTGATTTATACATGTGTTATTTTTGGGCCCCTTTAATCCCAGAATGGCGAAAATTAAATGGACCAAAATAAAACATGGGCATTTTGAAGCAACGTGGCGAAAATATCATGAAGCCAATTATTCCCAAAGTACAGTATAACATTCAGTGCTGCATCTAGAGTGCGGAATTCCCGCAATAATTTTGACTTTGTCCCTTAAAATTCACGACAGCACGGGTCCGGCCTACGGGCGCACTTTTTGTAGTCTGTCCATTTCCACTATTTACCATAATATCTGCAGATTATGACCTCTCCAATAAAAGATAGACTGTGTATGCATGTATCAGCGAAAGCGGTTTGACGGCTACAGTTTTAACATCAATAAATTGATAACCAGTCGAACAAATTCAAGGCTACGGGACGTTTCGTACCAAATCTAGTTCATCTCGGAACGTCTCGTACTACTATCAAAACTTACTGGGACAACAGTTTTATAAATTTACAGAGCTTTCTTTTCAGGGTATTTAGACCTTTCGAGAATCGCCTCTTTACTTGTTTTTCGACCTTTATAGAAATTATCTTGTTAATAGATATTCTAGATTATAATAATACGAAAGAAATATGAAATATGGAAAACCCACATAAAGAATGTCACCCAAACAGCAAACAGAACCCATGGCTTCCTGCGGTGCAACATACAAACTAGGAAACACAAAGGAATAATAGAGATGGCGTACAAGACATTGATCAAACCTCAGCTTGAGTAAGCCTCAACAGTGTGGAGCCAATACACTAACCGATATGGTACAGCGAAGGTCTGTATGCTGGGTAAGTAACAATTACTCCACATATGATAGCATCTCTAGGATGCAAGAGCACCCTACAGAACACGAGAGCTGATGCCCGCCTTGTCATGTTCTACAGGGTAGTCTATATCATCCATTATTTCTAAGTGGGAACAGTGTTTTTATCATCTTTTAACTGTATCCTACCATATACATAAATATCACTCTACTTTCTTTCTCCTACTTTAACTTTTACTTAATAACTGCACTGACGCGCAGCTGCACATAATACTTGCAAAAAAGTGTTGCAGTATATGTAGATAGATAGAAACAAGAGGGCCAGAATGGCCCTGACATCGCTCACCAGACAATCAGAGGAGAAGATTTTCAAAGTTTTCAGTATTATGTTTCTATAGAAAACTAGCCGGCCCTGAGGTGTGCCAATTTTGACCCCAAAGGCATAATTTATATAGCTTTTGTAGAGGACCTCAAGTGAATAGAAATTAAAGAAAAATGTAAATGTAAACATATTATAACAATGTAAATCTATACTAAATTAATCTATACTTATGTTCAAAATTTCAGATATTTTCATTATACCTTCTACATCAGTTCATATTATTCTTCATATCTTAACTTATTTTTAACCCTTCCCCTGTTCGATGTTTATTCAAAATTTCAGTACCTACTGAATATTCATGGACAAAATAGTTATAATGAAAAATAGAAAGTGTAGCCATTTTAGAAAGTAATGAAAAACATCTTTCAAATTCCATTAACAAACAGAGTAGGCCCTAATCAGACAACTGCTAAAGGAGCCGCCTGATCTGGGTCTGCTCTGCTTGTAAATGTATGAAAAGGCATTTATATGAGGGAAAGGGTTAAGTAAACATATTATAAGTACATTGTATATTGTACACAAAATGGAAATAATTTAATGCAATTTGTACTATATAATATCATAAGTAAACAGAGCAGACTGATCATATGACTACTAAATGAGCCATCTAATCTGGGTCTACTCTGTTTGCAATGGTGTAGAAATGCATAATTATGGAGTAAAGGGTTAATTGTTTGTGCAATAGGCCAGATCTAAAAATATCAGTTGTCTACCCAGAAGGGAGGCAATCCAGTTGTTATCAAAAGTGCAAAGGGAGACCTAGCACAGTTTGGATTCTGAACAGTTTGCATATGTAACTTCAAGTTACATATGTGTCAGATCAGAATCCAATATTGTACTTCATAATTGTTTTATACAAGAGAGTTAATTGTAAGATTGACATGTATTAAAAAACAATGTGAACAATCTTAGACAAGCAGACAACAATTCTGAAGCAGACAACTACAATACTGATAAAGAATGCTACAGCTTAGAACAATTGACTTGTATTCAGCTGAACTTCACAAGATATACTGATAAGACTCTATATTGATATCTGAGAGCTTAATGCAGGACATAGATATGCAAAGAGCATTTTGAGAATTATCCACTTAGTTTTCTCAATCTAAAATGAGTGTTTGTTATTTATTTGGCTGAACACAATTTCTACTCTACTGATCAGAGTAAGGGTAAAACTTGCATAAACACTGGTAGGTCAGTCTCCCCTCTACTGCTTGACCTGATGGCCTTTATGAGTAAAGATAAGATGCTTAAAAGTGCAGTCAGCTTCAAGTTTGCTAGAAAACTGGCCACCCTGGGATGTAGCCAATTTTGACCCAGGGGCATAATTTATATAACTTTTGTAGAGGACCTGAACATGATGTTATGTGCAAAATATGAAAGCTGAGAACCTTCCAGTTTCAGAGAAGAAGATTTTCAAAGTTTTACTATATATTTCAATAGAAAACAAGGCACCCCTGGGGCAGGGCCAATTTTGACTCTAGGGGCATAATTTATATAACTTTTGTAGGGGACCTACAGATGATGCTATGTACCAAAGATGAAAGCTGAGAACCCTGTAGATTCAGAGGAGAAGATTTTTAAAGGTTCAAATTGTTGACGCCCGACGACGGACGACGGACATCAGGCGATCACAAAAGCTCACCCTTAGCACAAAAGTGCTCTGGTGAGCTAAAAATGCCAGGTCAGCTTTTGGTACGAAACATCCGGGGACCAAATTCAAAATGGCGGTCTCTATGGGTAAAAATCGTCGTATTGAAATTAGAGCAGATGAAATGCAAACTGAAGTAAAACTCGCGCATGGAAGATCGAGAAATTACAAGAGTTTTCGATAGGGGAAGTTCTGAGCATATTAAATTAATTATAAACGAGAATAGCAGTGAAGTGAAAGACCAAACATTAAACAAGAGGGCAAAGATGGCCCTTAATTGCTCACCTGATTACCATAGATTTAATAGTTTTGCTGGTTAGCCCATGGGTAGGGCCATAATGGACCTTAGGGACAATATTTGAACAATGTTGATAGTGGATCATGAGCAGTGGTTCTGCAGAACAAGATTTTCAAAGATTTAGAATATTAATTTTATCAAGACAATGATTCTGACCAATGAAGATTGGGCTAAAAATGTGCCCTCTGGAGTAATTTTTCTAAGATTTGACCTAGTGACCTACTTTTTATTCCCATCCCACCCATGATCACACTCAATCTTGATATTACCAAGACAAACACTCTGAGCAAGTTTGAGGAAGATTGGGCTAGAAATGTGGCCGCTAGAGTGTAAACTAGATTTTTCTAAGATATGACCCAGTGACCTACTTTTGACCCCACATAACCCACTTTCAAACTTGTTCGAGATTTTATCAAGACAATCATTATGACTAAGTTTCATGAAGATTGGACAAACAATCTGACCACTAGTGTTCACAAGGTTTTTCTACTGTTTGACCTAGTGACCTACTTTTTTACCCCACTTGACCCACTTTCAAACCTAGTTTTTAACACCATGTGACCCACTTTCAAACTCATCCGAGATTTTATCAAGACATTCATTCTGACCAAGTTTCGTGAAGATTGGACTAAAATTGTGACCACTAGAGTGTTCACAAGGTTTTTCTACTGTTTGACCTAGTGACCTAGAGTTTTAACCCCATGTAACCCATTTTTCAAACTCCTCCAAGATTTTATCAAGACAATCATTCTGACCAAGTTTCATTACAATTGGGCTTAAAAATGTGACCTCTAGAGGGTTCACAAGGTTTTCCTACTATTTGACCTAGTGACCTAGTTTTTAACCCAGCCTGACCCACTTTCGAACCTCGTCCGAGATTTTATCAAGACATTAATTCTGACCAAGTTTCATGAAGATTGGACTACAATTGTGACCACTAGATTGTTCACAAGCAAATTGTTGACGACGTACGACGGACATTCAAGTCTCCCAAAAGCTCACCTTGAGCTTTGCTCAGGCGAGCTAAAAAGGAATGGTTTGTCAATGGCTAGAATCGAAGGTAAGATGCATTGTACAACAGACAACTATATTCATGAGTCAGGGTAAGCTTATACATTTTGTTTTTTATCCTGTCCCCCTATTTTTCAAAATGTCCCAAAATTGTAAGCCAGGGGGCCGGTGTGTCCCCCAAAATTTCAGACCTAGGTGCAACACTGACATTCATATTAAAACAAGAGGGCCAAGATGTCCCTTAATCACTCACCTGATTACTATAGATTTAAAAGTATAGCTGGGTTACCCCAGGATGGGGCCAATTCTGACCTAAGTGACAATAATTGAACAAATTTGATAGTGGATCATGAGCAGTGGTTCTGGACAACAAGACTTTCAAAGATTTAGAATATTGATTTTATAAACACAACCATTCTGACTAATGAGATTGGGCTTAAAATGTGACCTCTAGAGTAGTTTTTCTAAGATTTGGTCTAATGACCTACTTTTTAACCCCACCCATGATTAAACTCTACCTTTATATCACCAAGACAAACATTTTAAAAAAAATTGGGGAAGATTGGGCTGAAAACATGGCCACTGGAGTGTAAACAAGATTTTTCTAATATATGACGTAGTGACCCAGTTTTTGACCCCACATGACCGACTTTCAAACTCGTCTGAGATTTTATCAAGACAATCATTCTGACTAAGTTTCATGAAGACTGGACAAAAATGTGACCACTACAGTGTTAACAACATTTTTCAACTGTTTGACCTAATTACCTAGTTTTTGACCCCACGTGACCCACATTCAAACTAGTCCGAGATTTTATGAAAACAATCATTCAGATGAATTTCAATGAAGATTTGGCTACAAATGTGACCTCTATAGTATTCACATGTTCTTCTACTATTTGACCTAGTGACCTAGTTTTTGACCCCACATGACCAACTTTCAAACTTGTCTGAGATCTTATTAAGACAATCATTCTGAGTAAGTTCCATGAAGATTGGACAAAAAATGTGACAACTAGAGTGTTCACAAGGTTTTTCTAGTGCTTGACCTTGTGACTTTGATTTTGACCCAACATGACACACTTTCAAACTTGTCTGAGATTTTATCAAAACATTCATTCTGATAAATATTCATAAAGATTGGGCTAAAAATGTGACCTCTAGAGTGTTCACAAGGTTTTTCTATTTGACCTAGTGACCTAGTTTTTGACCCCACATAACCCACTTTCAAACTCATCCACGATTTTATTAAGACAATCATTCTGACGATGTTTCATGAAGATTGAGCTAAAAATGTGACCTCTAGTGTGTTCACAAGGTTTTCATACTATTTGACCTAGTAACCTAGTTTTTAACACCATGTGACCCACTTTCAAACTCATCCCAGATTTTATCAAGACAATCATTCTGACCATGTTTCATGAAGATTGAGCTAAAAATGTGACCTCTAGTGTGTTCACAAGGTTTTCCTACTATTTGACCTAGTAACCTAGTTTTAACACCATGTGACCCACTTTCAAACTCATCCGAGATTTTATCAAGACAATTGTTTTGACCACGTTTCATGAAGACTGGGCTAAAATTGTGACCACTAGAGTGTTCACAAGCAAATTGTTGACGACGGACGACGCACACCTCACGCCGGACGCTTGACAATCAAGTCTCCCAAAAGCTTACCCTGAGCTTAGCTCAGGTAAGCTAATAAAGGTGGGGAAGACAACGGCTCCTGTGATCTACTTATACAGTCAATAGATGGTCGCTTCAACATTATTCCAGTCACTTTTGTTGAAAATTGGTGACCTAATTTTGCAGTGGACCAATATAATTTATAAAGTGTTGATGACGCTTGACAGATAACTACAGATGACTGACACATGGTAATCCCAATAGCTCACATTGGCACCTTGTGCCAGATGAGCTAAAAATTATAAATATTGCATAATCAAAATTATAATCAAATCTTATAAGGACAAGGTGCAATAATTCAGTGAAAAACCATCCAATTAGAACATCATTATCAGAGCAGCAGATAAATGTGTGTATTCAAATACTAAAATCACCACTTCTCCACCAAACCCATTGTTGTGACCACTCTTTAGAATTGTCTCGAAGAAATGATTCTAAAGAGTGGTCACAACATAGGGTTTGGTAGCGACATAAAGGAGATATTTTTTAAATAGTTTTAATTTATGCATCTGGACCTCTGGTTATTTCTGGTACACTGGACTTCTGTATAAGATCTGTGAATGCCAAGTTTGAAATCAGTAGCTTTTGTACCTGTGAAGGTTTAACCTAGAAAGAATTTGTAATGAATGGATGGATGAACAGACAATATGGCACGGTGCCTCCGCTCTCTGGTATATCTCCATGCATTTGTGTTGATGGGGTATAACAACAGCTGACAAGCTAAATCCTTTAAATCCTCTTTCAAACTTGGTTTACGTAGGTATTAAGATGATCCTCACAAAAAAGACTTACCATCTTGCTTTAGATCAACTCCTTTATCTTTGTCAATACTAGTATCTGTACCTTTGTCCAACTGGTCTTTCATTGGTGGTGGGTTGTAACCATCAACAAAGTCGTCAGCTGTAAAATGAAATTTATCAGCTGGTATGTATTTGTATTACACATAACAATAGCAAACAAATCCATTTTATTTACTTGCTACTTAGTTTTTTTTGTAAGAAATGGATGTTTTTTCTCTTTGGTTTTGTATGAAAGATGCAAAGAATCTTAATTTGATAGGCTTCTGACAAATCCTCTTTCTGTTTCATTATCTCGACACTGGACACATAGATGTTGGTTTACAATAAATACCTTAACTCATTCTCTCCAATTGATGCCTTTGACGCCTCTGTAAAAGTCATTTGTTTGTTGAAACCATTGTGATAAATAGAGCATTTCCTCCATAGGAGCAAATGCTCTAGCCTCTATTTATCCCAATGGTTTCAAAACTACACAATTCTAAATGGTCCATTTTCTGTAATAAATGCTCCTTTTCGTTGGATTTATTCAAAGAGGTTGGGTCTAAAAATAGCCTAGGAGGGAATTGGTTAAATAGTTGGCTACATAAACAGTCTTGACCCAGAACAAACTGGTTCTGAAGGAGCAGTTTGGTTAATGTCTATACTGAGCTACTCCAGTGGTTTACAAACTAATTGTCTTACCTCCTAATTGTCTTATTCCATTTTACAAACAGATATATTGTTTCTGTCCATAAAACAAGGCTGCAAATTATTTTGACAATTGTCACAAACTTGCCATAAAAGACATCAAGTATTTAAAAGCGATTCAGTGCATGCAATACTAATGGTCTACAACCACTCATATTAATAACCACCTATTGAGTTTCATCTTTCTAATTCTAATACTTATTGAGCTAAGAGAATCACAATATTTCCATTCCCTTTTTGCTAATTCTAACTAATTCAATGTCTATTGTTCTGCTGTTACTCTAATTCAACTGCAAACAAAATCAATGGTGTATTTCTGTATATGCTTATATGTATTTGTGTAGTATCATTTCACTGACTCCTATACATTTGGAGCTGCACACATCACAAACCTTCCACTCCATTTCTGCTAACTTTAACTAAGCCAAGGCCCTTAACTGTGCTGTTATAGGAATTCAGCAGAAACAAAACTCAGTGCCCAACAACATATAAGCTAATAAACATTCCTGAAAAGTTTCATGTTTCTAACAATAACATTTCTGATTTTTGGAGTTATGTGAATCACAAACTTCTCCAAGGAGTTATGCGAATCACAAACTTTTCCAAATGCACAGAACCCCCCCCCCCCCCCCTACCAAAACAAGGTAGTAAAGCAATGAAATTGCAATTAATGTTTAGTAAAATGTTACTTTAAAATTAGTACATAAACCTGGTATTCTTACTATTTAACCCTTTCCCAATTCAATATTCAAGTAAGAAATAATGATACATGTATCATGAATATTTATTATCTGAGTTTTTATAATATAAAATTTTAAATGGATTTTTGTTCTTTAACAAAACTTTAGAATCAGACTTATGTCATAACGGGAGTGCCAAAATGTCACAAAATACGCACGTCAAATGTCTTCAGTTGAAAGGCCATTACTCCATATCAGGTAGCAATAGTTCACGGAAATTAATATTTTTTTTACGTTAAATCTATTTAAGTCCCTAAACTAAATAGATAAAAGAATCAATTTTAAGGAAAAGTGTCCTTGACCTTGGTTGGGCAAAGCCCATATTCAGTAAGGTTCCTGTCCTCATCGATATCAATGCACATATTAAGTTTCCTGAAGATTGGATATACAGAATTAAAGTTATCGTCTGGAAACGGAAAAACTCGTTATTGTCTGGAAACGGAAAAAACAATCTATGTACTGAAATACTGAAAAAATCTATTTTTAGGAAAAGTGAGCTTTACCTTGGTCAGGCAAAGACCATATTCAATAGGGTTCCTGCCCTCTTTGATATCAACGCACATGTGGAGTTTAATGAAGATTGGGCATACAGAACTAAAGTTATTGTCCGGAAACGGAAAATTACTACTGAAAAAAATCTATTTTTAGAAAAGGTGACCTTAACCTTGGTCTGGTAAAGCCCATATTCAATAGGGTTTCTGCCCTTACTGATATCAATGCACATGTGAAGTTTCAGGAAGATCGGACATACAGAACTAAAGTTATCTACCGGAAATGGGAAAATTCTACAGAAAAACAACATATATTTAGAACAAGTAATTGTTGTATTGCTATGCAATACATGAGTCCCCCACCGGATTAAAAGAAATGTCCACTGAACTACCCACCCATGGTGTAGTTGACAATGGTATATACATGACAAACCTGAATGGTATTTGTAAAAGTAATAAGAAAAACAATATGACAAAAGGGGAGTAACTCCAAATATAATGATGCTAGAGTTATGACCCTTGTGCATGGCACTTCCTCTCATCATGCTTGTTCCATATGTGAAGTTTCAAATGAATTGAACCCATAGATAAACAGTTATTGTCCAGACAAGAAAATATGAAAAAGGGGAATAACTCCAAAAGTATTGATGCTAGAGTTATGGCCCGTGAGAATGACACTTCCTCTCATCATGCTTGTTCCATATGTGAAGTTTGATATCAAATGAACCAGTAGATAAATAGTTATTGTCCGGACAAAAAAATATGAAAAAGGGAAACAAGAAATTATGAAAAAGGGGAAGAACTCCAAAAATATTGATACTAGAGTTATGGCCCTTGTGCATGACACTATCCCTCATCATGCTTCTTCAATGTGTTAAGTTATAATAAATTTGGCATAACTTTGATGGAGATATGGCCCGGACACGATGCGTGACAGACGGACGGACGGAGGGACGGACGGACGGAATCGAGCAAACCTATAGTCCCCCAACCAGTAACTGGTGGGGGACTAACAAAATGACCTTGACCTTGGTTGGGCTAAGCCCATATTCAATAGGGTTTCTGCCCTCATTGATATCAATGCACGTGTGAAGTTTCATGAAGATCAGAATTACAGAACTAAAGTTATAGTCCAGAAACAAGAAATTCTACAGAAAAACAATCTATTTTTAGAAAACAATTTACCTTGACCTTGGTTGGGCAAAGCCCATATTCAATAAGGTTTGTGCCCTCACTGATATCAATGCACATGTGGAGTTTCATGAAGATTGGGCATACAGAACTAAAGTTATCGTCCGAAAACGGTGCACATTCTACAGAAAAACAGTATTTTTAGAAATAAAATGATCTTGACCTTGGTCGGGCAAAGCCCATATTTAACAGGGTTCCTGCCCTCACTAATATAAATGCACATGAAGATCTAGCATACAGAACTAAAGTTATCGTCCGGAAATGGAAAAATACTACTGAAAAACTATCTATTTTAGAAAAAGTGACCTTGGTCTGGTAAAGCCCATAATCAAAAGGGTTCCTGCCCTCATTGATATCAATGCACATGTTAAGTTTCATGAAGATCGGACATACAGAACCGCCCGCCGGACTGCCCGCCGAAGGGTTTCACATAATACCCTACAGAAATGGCATAAAAAATAAAACATAAGCAGGGCCGTATCCAGAGACGAAAAAGCACCGAGTCAACCCTTTTGTAAAGAGAGGGGAAGGGGGGGGGGGGGGGGGGGGGCATGCTCACCCGAAAAGTTTTTTTGAGTGTGCGATTTGACGTATATCTGGGGTGGGGGTTTTTTTCTTAAAAATGCAAGCTTAAAAAATTGTGAATTCTTGTACTAATCGGAAGAAATTTACCATGGTCACTGAAAACAAGAAATACAGTAAAACCCCGCTATTAAGACCACCCATGGGACCGGACAAATGTGGTCTTAATAGTGGGGTGGTCTTCATATTGAATTTTAGTGCTCTCTCTCTCTCTCTCTCTTCATATTGAATTTTAGTGCTCTCTCTCTCTCTCTCTCTCTCTCTCTCTCTCTCTCTCTCTCTCTCTCTCTCTCTCTTCTCCCCTCTCCTCTCTCTTCTTCCTCTCTCTTCTTCCTCTCTCTTCTTCCTCTCTCTCTCTCTCTCTCTCTCTCTCTCTCTCTCTCTCTCTCTCTCTCTCTCTCTCTCTCTCTCTCTCTCTAACTAAATTCAAAAAAAACTGATCATATCTGTGAAAAATCTTAATAACAAAGTTAGAAATATAAAACACACAAACATCTGAGCCAATTTACCCTTTTTTTTTACCCCCTTTCCCTTATACAAACGCATAATTTTCAAGCGTCTGTGGGCTACTTGATACAAACGGCTTTTCACGTGTCTGGTTTACAACTGCATTTTATTGGACTTAAAATGGTCATTTTTGTTCAATTTTTGCATCATCAGCATCCTTAAACAAAAGTTCGGCATTTAAAACAAAAGGTGTTATATACAGATTACCTTTAAACAGCAACTAATCATTGAAGGGGTTTCCCAAGCTTTTACCAACACGTGAAATCGAGGCCAAAATACTGTCAGACCTCTATTTGCTTTAAATGCATTTTGCAATGATTTTATGTGTGTAAATGCCTCAATATTTAATTCTTCAGCCATTTGCAAAATCTTGTAAACATTGAACAGGAAATACGTCATAAAACTTCATTAGAACCTCAGACTCGAAGCTAGGTCAAAGGTTATATGCTAATGTAGAGAGGGTGTGTACTCTTTGACCAATCAAATGAAATTTGAAACCCCAATAAATCACACGCGACATCACATGTGACCTTTCATTTTCTGAACATGATGACCTTTCATTTTCTGAAAACAGGGTCAGCCACACAGCAGGTGTTAATCGGATTAGGGGTTTGACAGGTCCATATGCTGTACACACTGACATGTGTGTGTATTTCAATGGCTCAATTAGTTTTTGATCGACGACCAGGTGTCCGTAATAGTGGGTGTGAAAACAGTAGGATAAACACGCATGGGACCAATTAAGTGGTCGTGTTAGTGGATTAGCGGAGTGCCCGTTTAATTGGAGATTATGTTCAAAGGAAATATAGTGCGAAAAATCCGTCCCTCAGGTAAAGGCCTGCATTAGTGGGGTGGTCGCGTTTTCGGAGTGGTCGTAAAGTGGAGTTTTACTGTAATATTATTCTGGACATGGCATTTAATTCAACCGATTTATCAAGCATTACAACAATTCTTGTTTTCAAATGCTATATTTATTCTGCGCCTGCCTGCACTGTCCCACATCTGCAAAAATAACATGTGCATGAATATGCATTAGAGCTATGTAATTATAACGTACAAGACGTTCTTCTACCATTGTACAAACCAAGTTTTAAGTCAAAACGCTGCTCACACAAACAAGAACCTACTGGTAGCAATATCAACAGTTTTAAAATAACCAAAATGTTCGGACAGAAGTTTGTTTTGCTCTATGAAAGTCATGAACAGTGGTCCTACAAAACCTACAACTCCCAGGGGTGGATCCAGGATTTAATGTTAGGGGTGGGGGTTGGCGTAAACGTGAAAGGTAAGCTGGGGGTCAAGGGGCCGCAAGTGCTCCCTGTTGCAAAAGACCCCTCGGAAGCTCCTTTAATTTAGTGAATTTGAATGCTTAGACAAGCACTCCTCGCGTATGTCGAGCATTATGTGCTTAGATCAAAGTAACATGCTAAAAGTGCATGGTATTTTATAACATGACATATGGATCAATTTAGCCAGAGGAAATGATATAACGAAGCCCGCACCGAAGGCAAGGGCCAAGTGCCGAAGGCAGGAAGGAGGAGAGAGCACGAGCGGAAACAGAACCCCTTTTCCTAGGTGTCGGGGAGGTCTTCCCCGAGAAAAGTTTGGAAATTTCGTGTGCTTTGGTGGTTTCTGGTGATGTTTGGATAGACTTTTCACTCATTAAATGTTGACCATTTCAGGAAATTTGTTTGGTAATTGGAGTAGATCTAAGATATTGACCAAGCTGAACACATGATTTCATTGAATTTATTAATTATATCAGCCACGCTGAAGGACAAAGAGTATAGAACACAGTCTGACACTTTCTAACAGTCTCAGGATCACCTAAAAAATTGCATTTATTTATTTTCAATTATACTAAACTGCAGCCTAGGAGGATATCTTGTCGCTAGTGCTGAAACAGTCACTGCAAATTTGTAACTGGGTAATCGGAACTATTAATCGCGATTTACAGGTTAATCGGAGCTTTGTCATACAATCATTAAAACCTGGGTACACCATAAATCTTTGGTTCAGACATATTTTATTTGTAATTACAAATGTATTTGCATAAATATTGTACAAACACAAAGGAAAAGGGATACGATGGCAAAATTGCTTATCGGGTTCCTCTCCCAACACCGTATCATGATCATCTACACTCGCTTTATACAGAACTGAATGCAAGGTATTAAACTAGAATAATTGCAATGAAGTAAACAAATCAGTTATTTCAGCAGAATATGCCACATAAATCTTTGTACTAAAATGCGACTGCATATATCAACATATGCAATGAAAATGACCATTGTTATTATGGATATAATTCATGCTCATAATTATCAATTGGGTGGTAATATTGATAAGTTTCTGCGCACAGGAAATGTCACAGTTGTTCAAACTTCAAACACATGTATTTCTGCAATGTTTACAACTATCAGCTGAGTGTACAGTACAGTTAATTGCCCTGGCTGCAGATCCGTCTCAAAATACTATGTATACATGTATTGCGTGAAGCGCTCAGGCTTGTGTTATGCATAAACCGAGCATGACCTCAAACTTGAGAAAATAACTTGAATTTTGATGACATATTTTATCATTATAACGTCTTATCATAATCAAGTTAATATGATATTTTCATTACAAATCTTTCGAAATCTTTCAGACCAACCACTTTTAACAAGAGCTGTCACAGGACAGCGCGCTTGACTATTCTCAGAATTGTTAGTGTAAAAATGCTTGATAGTGGACTAAAATAGAGTCCAATGATACTAGAAGCAAGTAATCAGTCTCAGTAAAATATCTTTAATAGTATTCAGGATGTAGGATCTCTTTGAACTCTTTAATGAAAGAGAAAAACTTAAGTAAAAAAAAGGGCAATAATTTCTGTTAAAATGCTTAACAGAGTAATGTACTCTTGCCTACATATGAAGCTTGAGGTGGTGAACAAGTGTTCCAAGTTTCAAAGCTTTATCTCAAAGGGTTATGTAAATAAGTGGACTTTAACAAAAACCTTAACCAAAAGTTCTAAGTTAAAAAGGGCCATAATTCTGTCAAAATGCTTGACAGAGTTATGTACTCTTGCCTCCAGATAAAGTTTATGGTGGTGAACAAGTGTTTCAAAGCTTTATCCCAGATGTTAGAGGCAAAAAGTAGACTTTAACAAAAACCTTAACCAAAGTGTGACGCGGACGCCGACGCCGACGCCGGGGAGAGTAGGATAGCTCTACTATTCTTCGAATAGTCGAGCTAATAAAAATTACTACAGATGAAAAAAAATAAAATTGATCGGTTTTATGTACTAAATAGAACAACCAACAAATAAAATAGTTTGAAACAAATACATATACATATACTTCAACCATTTTATTGAACATGAAAACAAATTTAAAAGTCTTTTTATGACTGTTGTAGCCTTTATCACTCTACTAGCAAACTAAGGAAAGTAACCAGTCTGGTTAACCGGTTACGGATTTTGTAACCCGTTAATCGTCATTCGTAAACGGTTAACCAGGCAATAATTTCAGCACTTCTTATCGCATAGAGATTTATAACCTCCTTGATATCTATGTCAATGTATTAATGCCAGTGCATTACGTGTAAATTTATTTATTTTCATCGCGGACCTCGATTTGTTTTTTATATGTTTTAATGCAAAGTTAGCTCTCTCCACAGAACTGGATGTAGATCTAACTGAAGTAAGTAACAGCATGTGCAAGATGGTGTATATGTTTGGATACATAAGCCGACAAACATTTTGCTACGTATGAATCGCAAAATTCGATTTGAATAACGGGGTGAGAGTCTAAACTATGTACCAATTGTGAATAGATATTAACGCAAATATGAGTGGGGAATTATCCATACATGTGATGATGTGAATTGCGCGTATGGCGCGCAGAAAAAAGACTTTTACATTATTGTAGAAAGATACACAAATGAATTGATTCGGATCGATAAGTTTCCAGATCAGCCATGTTTCTCTGCACAGCGCTGAAACTGGTATGCGTGTATAAAATCTAGCAATGACGTTGCACATTCTAAGACATAATTACACTAAGTACTATACAGTATACATGTACTTTAGCAGAGGTCATACGTGAAAGAATGGATGGATGAATGAATGGAGCTTAAGCGATTTTGATACGTTTTCGGAAAATTGCTTGATTTTGTGTATTTGTAATTTCTGAAATTTTCACCGAGGCACTTTTTCACCGAGGCAAGTGCCTCGGTGTGCCTCAGCGTGGCTACGGGCCTGCATAAGTCGTATATTACCATTCTATAGCTCAGAATATATGACCTGAACCCTACCTTACTTAGTTTGCATAAATCAAAATTCGTGACAATTCTATTTTATCATCGGCATTGCACTGGTTTATTCCTGGTATGTGTCCCAGTAAGCAACTATGCATGAACACACTATTGATTGTATGGTTTAAATATGCAAGGGTTATCAATCTTCTGTAATTTCAGCGAGAGTAGACATCACGATTTACAGGCGGAGCTTTATTTATACAGCGTCATCTCTCTCATCATGTATTCTGCATATGGGTCAGGGTCCACATCCAATTTTCCAAGCTATACCAAATCATATCTTCAGTGTCCAAATAAGATAATATTGTTAGGAAGATATATGTTATATAAGCCACAATCATGAGAAAGGTGCCCCCTACATGTATCTTTTGAAGTTAATATATATATTTGGCAATGCAAAATTAAACCAAAAAGTGTAGTCCTAGGACAAGATGCTCTAATCTTAATCTCCATTAGTTTCATTTTCATTTAAAGTTTTTAAAGTGCTGAGTTGACTTATTCAGCTTTACAAATCAGTGAAGAGTTAACCCTTTCCTTCATATAAACATGTTTTCATGCATTTGCAAACAGAGTAGACCCAGATCAGATGGCTCCTATATAACTTGATAGATCTGTTTCTTCAGTTTCTAAAATGGCTTCAATGATCCACCTTCCATTATAACTCTTTTGTCCATGAATAATCAGTAGGTACTGAAATTTGGAATAAACATTAAACAGGAAAAGGGTTAATACTGAGAGTTCTAATATTTAGGGTTAATATGGTAGATGGTAGATTAACCCATTCAATTATAGGCTATTCCTAGACCCAGTCTCTTTGAATTAAACTACCGAATAGGGGCATTTACTAGAAAAAAAAGAGCAACTTTAGAATTTATTATGTAGTTTTGAAACCTTTGTGATAAGTGGAGCACAATTGTTTCAAAAAGTGACAGTTACAGAGGTGTCAAAACTGCGTCAAAATGAGGGACTGGGTTAACTGACCAGTCACTGCTTCTCTGATATGGAACCTCTGTGATATCTTCCAGGTTCTTCCATTCTATTTTCATTTACACAGCACATAATGTACCTAAAAATTTCTCATGGTGAAATGCATATACCTAGACAAAATCTCTAATGCTGCTAAGTATCTAATTTACAGGATTTTTGCATATGTATTCTAAATAATTAAAGTCAAAACTAAATACAAATGTATAACATACCTAAAATAATACTATCCATTTGACAAGATGTGTGTAATTTCCAACCAGATATATACTTTCCAGTTAGCCATTTCCTGACGCTTATCTTACACTTGCATAAGTTATGGCATCACATGTTGGCTTTTTCCCTATTCAATGTGCTAACTCAAAGTGTAAAGGTCAATGTGTTATTGATTGACCGACAAATGTGCAAAACAATATACCTTTGTTCAAAGGGGAGGCTTAATAATTCTATACTTACATGTTGTTGTGTCATATCTGTCACAGCCATCAACATCATTGAAATCATAACCTAGAGGACACAGGCATCTGTAAAGATCGCCATCTTTCTGACATGTAGCACCATTGATGCACTGTTCATCTTTCTCCGGGTTACACATGGATCCAAATTTCATTTCTATAAGATGACAATTGATACAGTACATGTAATAACTACACAAACTTCTAAACTAACTTTGGCATACTGTTTAACCCCTTCCCTGTTTAACATGTATTCAAGACAGTATCACCTCATTAATAGTCATGGGCAGAATCAATACAATTTAACATGGAAAAGGTTTTTTCACCAAGATGAAAACTAAAATCAGATTTATAATGTTCTATATGCAAACAAAGCAGACCCTGATCAGATGGCTCCTACAAGAGCCATTTGATCTGGGTCTTCTCTGTTTGTAAATGCATGAAGAGGCATTAATATGAGAGAAGGTTTTACAGTCAGGTCAATGTGCTCCTGAAGGATGTACACTATATGCTACTACATTATGGGTAGGGCAGATTGAGTGTTCTAACATCCAGGGGAAATAGAGACTTGGGAGTAAAGCCACAAGAAAACAGTGCAGACAAACAGTGCAGACCCAAGTAAGAATAGAAGTCAATAAGGACAAGTCTGATGTAATGTTCTTCTTGTCCCCTCAGGAACACTTGTCCTTGTCCACAAAAGTTGTGCCGATCACATTTACAACAATCAGCAGAGATGAATTGCAAATCTTGGTTCAAATATTTCATGTAGACAGCAAATGTGTCTCTAATTAAATCTGAATTTAAACAAGAGGGCCAGAATGGCCCTGAAGCGCTCACCAGACAATCAGAGGAGAAGATTTTCAAAGTTTTCACTATATGCTTTTATAGAAAACTAGCCGGCCCTGGGGCGGGCCAATTTTGACCCCAGGGGCATAATTTATATATCTTTTGTAGAGGACTTGAACATGATGCTATGAGCAAAATATGAAAGCTGAGAACCTTTCAGTTTCAGAGGAGAAGATTTTCAAAGTTTTTCTATATGTTTCTACTGAAAACTACCCACCCCTGGGGCGGGGCCAATTTTGACCCAAGGGCCATAATTTATATAACTTTTGTAGAGGACCTGAACATGATGCTCTGTGCCAAATATGAAAGCTGAGCGCCTTCCAGTTTCAGAGGAGAAGATTTTCAAAGATTTCACTATTTGTTTCTATTCTGAAAACTACCCACCCCTGGGGCAGGGCCAATTTTGACCCCAGGGTCAAAATTTATATAACTTTTATAGAGGACCTGAACAAGATGCTCTGTGCCAAATATGAAAGCTGAGCGCCTTCTAGTTTCAGAGGAGAAGATTTTCAAAGATTTCACTATATGTTTCTATTGAAAAATGCCCACCCCTGGGGCCGGGCCAATTTTGACCCCAAGGGCATAATTTATATAACTTTTGTAGAGGACCTGAACATGATGATCTGTGCCAAATATGCAAGCTGAGAGCCTTCCAGTTTCAGAGGAGAAGATTTTCAAAGATTTCCCTATTTGTTTCCATTGAAAACTGGCCACCCCTGGGGCGGGGCCAATTTTGACCCCAGGGCCATAATTTATATAACTTTTGTAGAGAACCTGAACATGATGCTCTGTGCCAAATATGAAAGATGAGAGCCTTTCAGTTTCAGAGGAGAAGATTTTCAAAGATTTCACTATTTGTTTCTATTGAAAACTTCCCACCCCTGGGGCGGGGCCAATTTTGACCCCAGGGTCATAATTTATATAACTTTTGTAGAGGACCTGAACATGATGCTATGTGCCAAATATGAAAGCTGAGAACCTTCTGGTTTCAGAGGAGAAGATTTTAAAAGTTTTACTATATGTTTCTATTGAAAACTTTCAACCCCTGGGGCGGGGCCAATTTTGACCCCAGGGGCATTATTTATATAACTTTTGTAGAGGACCTATAGGTGATGCTATGTACCAAAGATGAAAGCTGAGAACCCTGTAGATTCAGAGGAGAAGATTTTTAAAGGTTCAAATTGTTGACGTGGGACGACGCACGACGCATGACGACGGACATCAGGCGATCACAAAAGCTCACCCTGAGCACTTTGTGCTCTGGTGAGCTAACAAGAGGGCCAGAATGGCCCTGAAGCGCTCACCAGACAATCAGAGGAGAAGATTTTCAAAGTTTTCACTATATGTTTCTATTGAAAGCTGGCTACTCCTGGGGTTGGGCCAATTTTGACCACAGGGGCATAATTTATATAACATTTGAAGAGGCCCTGAACATGAAGCTATGTGCCAAATATGAAAGTTATGAACCTTCCAGTTTCAGAGAAGATTTTCAATGTTTTTCCTATATATTTCTATTGAAAACTGACCACCCCTCGGGTGGGGCCAATTTTAATCCCAGGGGCATAATTTAAACAAGGCCATACAAAGTTCTGACTAAAGGCGATCAACTGTTCTTCTGAACGGGTATGTGTACCCTAGCATTCCAAAACTGATTTTTGGCATTTGAATATTATTATAAATTATTACATAATAATTTCATATTCATAAGTTTAACTTAATAGTTTCAAGTAATACAATTTCATGTTAAAAAATATTTCATAATTTATTTGAAATCTTTAATTTGGCATTCTGGAGTCTTTAAATGATCTACCCTTCTTCTGAACCGCAGGGCAGGTTATAATAATATCACAATGCCAATCACTATTATTAATTAACCCTTCCCTCATATAAACGTGTTTTCACACATTTGAAAACAGAGTAGACCCAGATCAGATGCCTCCTATAGGAGCCATCTGATCAGGGCCTGCTCTGTTTGTTAATGGAATTTTATACATCTGTTCCTTAAGTTTCTAAAATGGCTACAATGTTCCACCTACTATATTTCATTATAACTATTTTGTAGATGAATATTCAGTAGGTTGTGAAATTTGGAAAAAAATGGCTACAATGTTCCACCTTCCATACTTCATTTTAACTATTTTGTTCATGAATATGCAGTAGGCATTCAAATTAATAATAAACATAGAACAGGCAAAGGGTTAAGACAGAGCTCCAGCAACAGATACAGGTGCCCTTAAAATAGCCACTGATCATCTCTCTCTACTGCTTGACTGGATGACCTATTTATGAGCAAAGAGAAGATGCTTAAAGACATTACCCAGGTCCATTCAATGATCCCCCCCCCCCCATTGTTCTCAATAGGCGTGAAAGTAACAGTAAAAGCATGATACAAGTGTGCAAAATATGGCAAGCCGTCTCATTCTGTCTAGAGAGGCCCTGACATAATAAAAAATAAAAACATATACTGCATTAGTGACAATCTAATCATTTCCAAATCATCAAATGTAAGAGACGGGCCTCACATGGAACGCTCCAGTGGTTCTTGACAGGCAGACTGCTATAGCTGTTACCATGTGCCGCATGCTTTTTCACAGGTTAGCTGTAAAGACCCAAGCCGGCCAAGGGAATGTCTTTAAAAACGCAGTCAGCTATAAGTTTGCTAGAAAACTGTCCACCCTAAGGTGTAGCCAATTTTGACCACAGGAGCATAATTTATATAACTTTTGTAGAGGACCTGAACATGATGCTATGTGCCAAAGATGAAAGCTGAGAACCTTCCAGTTCCGGAGGAGATGATATTCAAAATTTTCACTATATGTTTCTATAGAAAACAATGCACCCCTGGGAAAGGCCAATTTTGACCCCAGGGACATAATTTATATAACTTTTGTAGAGGACCTACAGATGATGCTATGTGCTAAAGATGAAAGCTGTAGATTCAGAGGAGAAGAATTTTAAAGGTTCAAATTGTTGACGACGCACGACGCATGACGCACGCCGACGGACATCAGGCGATCACAAAAGCTCACCCTGAGCACTTTGTGCTCTGGTGAGCTAAAAAAAAATCACCTACTACATGATATTTATACTTAACTCTTTGCACGCTAGCGACGAAACTGTGATTACCTATGCAAACGGTTTGGATCCAGATGAGACGCTGCATAATGCGGTGTCTCATCAGGATCCAAACTGTTTGTCATCTTGACCATATTTTTGCAAAAAAAATGAGATAAAGTTTATTTTAAGAATTGAAGCAGACGACAATTGTTGCAGAAGAAAAATTACTTAGCATGCAAAGAGTTAAGATGAGCACATAACACATAACTGAACACATAAACAATAAATTTAGAAGGTCATATGCAAGTGCACATTTCATCTGTGCTTCTGGTGTTACTGTATTTCCTGCCTGACTTCTTAAATCTATTCTATTTTAGTTTTTTAACCCATTATCTCAAAGGCTATTTTTAGATCCAACCACTTTGAATAATCTACCGAAAAGGGGCATTAACTAGAGAAATTTTGTAGTTTGAAACCATTGTGATAGAGCATTTTGCTCCTATAGGAGCAAATGCTCAATTTATCTCAATGGTTTCATAAAGTGACTTTTACTGAGGTGTAGAAAGGCGTATTTATGGAGGAATGGGTTAAATGTTATGCAATGTTATCACCTGAAATTATACTTATCTTTGGTCAGGTAGACAAGAAAGATCCACTTGTCTGTCATTGTAATTTCCAAAGTCAGAGAAGCTGGGTATAGAATTTCAACGGAGTCATACTATTGACAATATGTCGCCCAAAACAAAAGTCAAACATGATTTGCAAGTCATTATTATTCAACCAAGTTTAAATTTGTTAAATAACTACCAAAAAAAAATTGGAAAACAAATGTATGACAGTAGGATGAAATATTCATTCTGAAGACCATAATTCTTTGAAGAAAATAATATTAGCACCCTTGGACAAGGGTCATCTAATGAATATCCTACAAAATTTCTTCCCTATTGCCATATACAGAAATGTAGTCATGGCCATGTTTTTATCAACTAAAATGCCCACAGGCAACATGTCGACCCCGCCAGCCATTCATCAATACTACATGCAAAAGTTAAGACAGAGCAAATCCTTGTCAGGAAACTCCTAAAGGAATGCTTGATCTGCTTTGTCTACTTTGCAAAAGCATGAAAAGGCATGAATATCAAGTAAAGGGTTAATTATAGGCATACATTGTGTTGATGAAATCTGACTTTTGACCTCCGATTGTAACCTTGACCTTTCAGTTACTGACTGGGTTTTGTGCGTGACATGCTGTACCTTCTAGAGAAACATTTATCCCGAGTCATTTTAAAATCAATCCGTGGAGTTCTGAGTTAGAGTTTGGACAAGCAAAACAGTATATGTTTTTTGACTTTGACCTCTAAGTACGACCTTGACCTTTCAGCTACTGACTGGGTTTTGTGCGTGACATGCTGTACCTTCTAGAGAAACATTTATGCCTAGTCATTTTAAAATCAATCCGTGGAGTTCTGAGTTAGAGTTTGAACAAGCAAAACAGTATATGTTTTTGGCCTTTGACCTCTAAGTACGACCTTGACCTTTCAGCTACTGACCAGGTTTTTGCACGCCTCACGCCTTACCATCTTGAGGAACATTTATGTAAAGTCAATTCACAATCCATTCATGGAGTTCTGAGTTACAGCCCGGACAAACAAAAAAAACACGCTTGTTGACCTTTGACCTCTAAGTATGAGCTTTGCCTTTCAGTTACTGACCTGTTTTTTCACATGACATGCCTTACCTTCTAGAGGAACATACCTAGTAATTTTACAATCAATCTATGGAATTCTGAGTTAGAGCCCGCACAAGCAAAACAAGAGGGCCATGATGGCCCTGATATCGCACACCAGAGAATCAGAGGAGATGATTTTCAAAATTTTTAATATATGTTTCTATAGAAAACTGGCCACCCCTGGGGCTGGGCCAATTTTGACCCAAGGGACATAATTTATATAATTTTTGTAGAGGATCTGAATATGATGCTATTTGCCAAATACGAAAGTTGAGAACCTTCCAGCTTCAGGGAAGAAGATTTTCGAAGTTTTTCACTATATGTTTCTATACAAAACTGGCTACCCCTGGGGTAGGGCCAATTTCGACCCCAGGGGCATAATTTATAAAAAACAAGAGGGCCAGAATGGCCCTGACATTCAGAGGAGAAGATTTTCAAAGTTTTCACTACGTTTATATTGAAAACTGAACACCCCAGGGGCAGTGCCAATTTTGACCCCAGGGACACAATTTATATAACTTTTGTTGAGGACCTGAACAGGGTGCTGAAAGAATGTAGTGAAAGAATGGGTAGAGCATAGACCACTGGAACTTATATTAATTCTTTGGATGCTAGAGGCGGATTCTCCCACCACTGATGACCTATGCAAACAGTTTGGATCCAGATCAGGCCCCACATAATGTGGGGCCTGATCTGATATCCAAACTGTTTGTCAATGAGACTGAACTTCTGAAAAACTTAGAAAGAAAGTGTGTAGTTAGGATAACTTATGAATACACTGCAGACAACAATTTAGCAGATGACAAAATTACCCAGCATGCAAAGAGTTAAGCTGAAATTCACAACAGATACGCTCTAAATTGATAGCTGGCAGCTTAATGCAGAACATAGGTATGAAAAAAAGCTTTAAGAGTTTTCTGCATTTTGAGAATTATCCACATTTTTCTCAATCTAAAACGAGTGTCTGTTATTTGTCTAAACAGAATTTCTACTCTACTGATCAGGCTAAGGGTGATTACATCAGCACTTACTCTGGCTGATCAGGCTGATATTAAGGAGAAACCTTTAGACTGTAGTTTCTGATGTGAAGAAGTCTATACACACAGGGCAGGGCAAATTTTTACCCAAGAACTATGATATTAACAAAACTCACAAAGGTATGCTAAGTAAACCTATACACCTAATATCTAAGCTCTGGGACATGTAGTTTCTGACAAGAAGATTTTTAAAGTTGTTCCTATGCATAACTAGTGATCCCATGGGCTGTTTAAGCAGTCAGCTACAAAAAACTGGCAACCCCTGGGGTGGGACCAATTTTGACCGTAGGGGCATAATTTATATAACTTTTGTTGAAGTCCTGAAGTTGAAGCTATGTGCCAAATATGAAAGCTGAGAACCTTCTAGTTTTAGAGGAGAAGATGTTTAAAGTTTTCACTATATGTTTCTATTTAAAACTGAAAACCCCTGGGGCGGGGCCAATTTTGACCCCAGGGGTATAATTTATATAACTTTTGTAGAGGACCTACAGATGATGCTATGTACCAAAGATGAAAGCTGAGAACCCTGTAGATTCAGAGGAGATTTTTAATGGTTGAAATTGTTGACGCCCGACGACGCACACCACACGCCGACGGACGACGGACATCAGGCGATCACAAAAGCTCACTCTGAGCACAAAAGTGCTCTGGTGAGCTAGAAATGAGGACCTGACCATGATGTTGTGTGCCAAATATGAAAGCTGAAAACCTTCCAGTTTCAAAGGAGAAGTTTTTCAAAGTTTTCAATATCTGTTTTTATTGAAAACTGGCCACCACTTTGGCGGGGCCAATTCTTACCCCAGGGGCATAATTTAAACAACTTTTGTAGACTACTACAGGACCTGAACATGATGCTATGTGCCAAATATGAAATCTGAGAACCTTCCAGTTTCAGAGGAGAAGTTTTCACAATATGTTTCTATGGCAAACTTGCCACCCCTGGGAATGGCCTCATTTTGACCCTAGGGGCATAATTTATGTAACGTTTGTACAGGAACTGAACATGATCCTGAGTACCAAATATGCAA
Source organism: Azorinus chamasolen (assembly GCA_963576725.1). Taxonomy (NCBI): domain Eukaryota; kingdom Metazoa; phylum Mollusca; class Bivalvia; order Cardiida; family Solecurtidae; genus Azorinus; species Azorinus chamasolen. Next base: position 66,537,547 of record OY755236.1, on the reverse strand, counting down.
GCTGAGAACTCTTGTATATTCAGAGGAGAAGCTTTACAATGTTTTCACTATATGTTTCTATTAAAAACTTGAGACCCCTGGGGCGGGGCTAATTTTGACCCAAGGGACATAATTTATATAACTTTTGTAGAGGACCTGAACATGATGCTACATGCTAAATATAAAAGCCATGAACCTTCCAGTTTCAGGAGAATATTTTCAAAGTTTTCACTTTAAGTTCCTATTTAAAACTTGCCATCCCTGGGGCTGGGCCAATTTTGACCCTAGGGGCATAATTTAAATAATTTTCGTAGAGGACCTATAGGTGATGCAATGTGCCAAAGATTGTGCCGACGGACAACAGACATCAGGCAATCACAAAAGCTCACCCTGAGCACTTTGTGCTCTGGTGAGCTAAAAATACAGTTTTTGACCCGTGACCTCTAGTATGACCTTGACCTTTCAGCTACTGACATGTTTTATTTATGTGACACATGTACCTTCTAGAGGAACATTTATACCTTTCACAATTCATCCATGATGTTCTGAGTTAGAGCCCAGACAAGACCGGACAGATGCACGCAAGCACACACGGACTCACGGATGTACGCACTAACATACATGCACCATGCAAAAAACATTGTGGCAACAATATCGAGCTCAGCAAGCGGGCTCGACAACAAAAATGGCTGAACAATAAGGTAAGGGACACAAAATATTACTGAAATCAAGCTGGTGGTTTCAGGAAACTGACCTGCCCCTCTTGGTCATGTTTCTATATAACAAATAATGAGTCCTATGCAAGAAGCCATAAAAGGAAAATTAGTCCCACTTCTGGCAGCCACATACTTAACCAATAATATCAGCTAATATCGTAATGTTTTTGACCAAATCAAAATGGTTTGAACAATCCTAGTAAAAGGTCATTCAGGGATCATTTCTGCCAAAATATATGGAAATCTACCGTGTGATTTTAGCTGAGACTTTTTTTAAAATGTCCATTATGGCTCTATAAGGAAAACAAGAGGGCCATTGTATCCGTCATCTGAGTTATAGGTCACACGCTCTATTGTGTATAAAAGAATAATATTTGTCTAACTGTTTAAAATATAGAAACCAGCCTATCACCTGGCCACTAAAAAATTTAGCTCTCTTGGCAAAGGATCACTAAAGGAAAATAGAACATGCAAAAACTAAAATTGACTTCTTTTGACTGGTCATATCAGAGAGACTTTACTGAATATAATCAATTCTATCAATACTACGAACCTGCTGTATTATCATTTCCAAGTCCAGCTGTGCCAGCTGTGCCTATACCAGCTGTGTTGTCATTCCCACTGGTGGATCCAGTGCCTGTTTCTGGTTTTCCATTTTCAGTCCCACTGCCACTTCCAGTGCCTGCTGCATTATTATTTCCAGTCGCAGTTTCTGTTCCAGCAGTATTAGCACTTCCTGTCCCACTGCTGGCCCCATTGTCTGCTGTGTTAGGCCCAGTGCCTGCTTTGTTTTCAGTTAAACCATTTGTTCCAGACTGACTGTCTGCTGTGTTAGCACCAGTGCCTGCTTTGTTTTCAGTTAAACCATTTGTTCCAGACTGACTGTCTGCTGTGTTAGTCCCAGTATCTGCTGCGTTTCCTTTTCCACCATTTGTCCCAGTGCCTGCAGTGTTAGCTCCAGCACCTGCTGTATTGTCAGTTCCACCATTTATTTCAGTGCCTACAGTCTTAGTTCCAGTACCTGCACTGTTTTCAGTTCCACCATTTGTTCCAGTGCCTGCTGTGTTAGTCCCAGTACCTGCTGTGTTTTCAGTTCCACCATTTGTCCCAGTGCCTGCTGTGTCAGTCGCAGTGCCTGCTTTGTTTTCAGTTCCACCATTTGTTCCAGTGCCTGCTGTGTTAGTCCCAGTACCTGCACTGTTTTCAGTTCCAGCATTTGGTCCAGTGCCTGCAGTGTTAATTCCAGCACCTGCTTTGTTTATAGTTTCATCATTTGTTCCAGTGCCTGCTGTGTTAGTCCCATTATCTGCTGTGTTTTCATTTCCACCATTTGTTCCAGTGTCTGTTGTGTTAGTCCCAGTACCTGCTGTGTTTCCATCTCCACCATTTGTCACAGGATCTACTTTTTTAGTCTCAGTGTCAGATACACTAGTTCCAGTGCCTGCTGTATTATCATCTCCAGTTACTGTGTTTTCAATCTTACTGCCTGTGTCAGCCTGATTATCAACTTTAGTTCCTGATCCTGCACTGTCTCCGTCATTAACACCAGTGTGTGCAGCACTTCCAGACATTGGTCCAAGTTTATTGTCAGCAACATCATTCTTGCTATCCACTGAAACTGCTGCCTTTGGAGAATTTATAGATGTATCTGTATTATCTAGACCTGTTGTGTGAGTGAAAAAAACGAAAAATATAATTGCATTAATATTTATAATAAACAAGCAATAATATAGCTTAACTAGAGGTTTTTGCCACAAAAACAGATGTCTCCCCCACTACCCCTCACACCCACACATACACACTGTGACATATTCTCACATGAGAACTCCACCAGACAAAATGTGTGACAGACAGACATACAACAACAAGAGGGCCAGAATGGCCCTGAAGCGCTCACCAGACAATCAGAGGAGAAGATTTTCAAAGTTTTCACAATATGTTTCTATAGAGAACTAGCCGGCCCTGGGGCGGGCCAATTTTGACCCCAGGGGAATAATTTAGAAAAACTTGTAGGGGACCTGAACATGATGCTATGAGCCAAATATGAAAGCTGAGATTAACCTTCCAGTTTCAGAGAAGAAGATTTTCAAAGTTTTCTCAATATGTTTCTATTGAAAACTGTCTACTATCCCTGTGGCAGGGCCAATTTTGACCCCAGGGTCATAATTTATATAACTTTTGTAGAGGACCTGAATATGATGCTCTGTGCCAAATATGAAAGCTGAGAGCCTTCCAGTTTCAGAGAAGAAGATTTTCAAAGATTTCACTATTTGTTTCTATTGAAAACTGCCCACCCCTGGGGCGGGCCAATTTTGACCCCAGGGCCCCATTATTTATATAACTTTTGTAGAGGACCTGAACATGATGCTATGTGCCAAATATGAAAGCTGAGAGCCTTCCAGTTTCAGAGAAGAAGATTTTCAAAGATTTCACTATTTGTTTCTATTGAAAACTGCCCACCCCAGGGGCGGGGCCAATTTTGACCCCGGGGCCATAATTTATATAACTTTTGTAGAGCACCTCAACATGATGCTCTGTGCCAAATATGAAAGCTGAGAGCCTTCCAGTTTCAGAGAAGAAGATTTTCAAAGATTTCACTATTTGTTTCTATTGGAAACTTCCCACCCCTGGGGCGGGGCCAATTTTGACCCCGGGGCCATAAATAACATAACTTTTGTAGAGGACCTGAACATGATGCTATGTGCCAAATATGAAAGCTGAGAACCTTCCAGTTTCAGAGGAGAAGATTTTCAAAGATTTCACTATTTGTTTCTATTGAAACCTGCCCACCCCTGGGGCGGGTCCAATTTTGACCCCGGGGCCATAATTTATATAACTTTTGTAGAGGACCTGAACATGATGCTCTGTGCCAAATATGAAAGCTGAGAGCCTTCCAGTTTCAGAGGAGACGATTTTCAAAGATTTCACTATTTGTTTCTATTGAAAACTGCCCACCCCTGGGGCGGGGCCAATTTTGACCCTGGGGCCATAATTTATATAACTTTTGTAGAGGACCTAAACATGATGCTATGTGCCAAATATGAAAGCTGAGAGCCTTCCAGTTTCAGAGAAGAAGATTTTCAAAGTTTGCACTATATGATTCTATTGAAAACTGCCCACCCCTGGGGCGGGGCCAATTTTTACCCTAGGGCCATAATTTGTATAACTTTTGTAGAGGACCTGAACATGATGCTATGTGCCAATTATGAAAGCTGAGAAGCTTCTGGTTTCAGAGGAGAAGATTTTCAAAGTTTTACTATATGTTTCTATTGAAAACAAGGCACCCCTGGGGCGGGGCCAAATTTGACCCCAGGAGCATAATTTATATAACTTTTGTAGAGGGCCTGAATATGATGCTATGTGCCAAAGATGAAAGTTGAGATCCCTGTAGATTCAGAGGAAAAGATTTTTTAAGGTTCAAATTGTTGACGACGGACGACGAACGACGCACGACGCACGACGACGGACGACGGACAACGGGTGATCACAAAAGCTCACCCTGAGCACTTTGTGCTCTGGTGAGCTAAAAACAAGAGCACCGCAAGCGGTGAGAACGCTCATCTGTTATGCTTTTGGTATGTGTGGATTGGCCTTGTCAAGATGAACATGCATACCAAAAATGAAGGTTGTAAATGAAAAATTGAAGAAGTTATGGTCAATATTAAGATTTCGGACGACAACGACAACAACGACGCCGGAGTTACAACAATAGCCCGTTATTTCTTCGAAACAGACAAGCTAACAGTATGTATTATTTATAGAAATCAATCGACACTCATGAAAATAATGCTTACAGCTCGTTACTAACAATTCATATATACAGTGAACCCTCATTTTATTGGCATTCGTTACAATGGCACCTTCATTATACCGGCAGTATGCATGGAAACAAAATTAGTTAAATCTTTGAAACAACCACTGAATAAAGAGGTGCAATGCCAATTAGACAGGTGATCACTTAATGCAGAACACAAGATATGCAAAAAGCTTTTGCACTTCTTGTGTTCTGCATGAAGCGTTCACCTGTTGTAACTAGTTTAAAATTGGCCATATGGATCTTTTCATATTTAAACTCGTTATAATGGCAACCTCGTTATACCAGCAAAATGTCTTGAAACAAACAACTCCGTTGAAATGAGGGTTCACTGTATATTCAAATAGATATAAACAGCATCTGAACACTGCTAAATCCTTACAACATTTTCAGAGGCAGAAAACGTTGTTGATTACGTGGAAATCAACAGACATGTTCGGTCAGACTACCATTTTGGAACAACACTATGAATATTAATTGGGATTTCACAACAAAGGCTGATGTGTGTCAGTCAATCGAATAAAAACAAGAAAATGGTATATCAACTGTGTAATACTTCATCTTCATGTACATCAAGTACATATGGTACATTGATTTATACAACATATTCCATGCGTGGCAGATACGTTTTATTGGTTTCAGACATAATATAAAAATCTCTTCTTTTTTTTTCAATATAAACAACTCCTTCCTTACCATGTGCTTAAGCACTAAGTTAGTTTCATTTTATTCACACAGATTTTTATTCTGCAGTTATTCTAGCAAAACTGGTGAAAATATTATCAGAGTAGTACATCTTTAACATTATTATGTGAATGGCAAAATTCAAATTACCATTCTGGTGTGTTACAATCATAAGCAGGGTTTTCCCTGACCCCCTTTTTCTATCGAAATGTCCCTTAAACTTTACAAATGACCCTCAAAATTAAGAGGGTCTGTTCTTTACTTTATAGAGAGGGGGTCCAGAGGACCCTCAAATTGGTCTTTTGGAAGGGGTCATGGGAAAACCCTGTATATGGGAAAACCCTGCATAAGCAACTACTCAGAGGTTAATTAAAGCCTTAATGTGTGGGAACCGAGTATATAAGACCTTTGCAAACAGTGTAGATCCAGATTAATTAAAAGGCTCCTGAAGAAGACCCTTTGATCAGGGTCTGCAATGTTAGTCACACTAATCATTTCTTACAGTGATAATTATATATTATAATTTTTCTGTTTATTTAATTTTCAGAAAAAGAATTATTCATATGATTAAAGGTTAAAATACTGGAAAATGTCAATAGGTAATTGTCATCAACTTAACCATTCCCATATATTGATGATTTTTGACGACTCTGTAGAAGTCACTTTGTGAAACCATTGTGATAAATAGAGCATTTGCTCCTATAGGAGCAAATGCTCTATTTATCTCAATGGTTTCAAACTACAAAATTCTAAAATTTTCCTTTTCTCTAGTTAATGCTTATTTTCGGTAGATTTATTCAAAGAGGTTGTATCTAAAAATAGCCTATGAGGTAATGGGTTAATGTCACAAAAACGGATGTCTCCCCTCTAATAAAAACAATACGTAAAGGGAAATCACTAAAAATGTTATGGTCTTGATGAATGATACTTCCCCTCATTATGCGCTTTCCACACCACATTTTTCAAGAAGAAAATGATAACAGCTAATAACTCCAACAAGAGGGCCAGAATGGCCCTGAAGCGCTCACCAGACAATCAGAGGAGAAGATTTTCAAAGTTTTCACTTTATGTTTCTATTGAAAGCTAGCTACTCCTGGGGTTGGGCCAATTTTGACCACAGGGGTATAATTTATATAACATTTGTAGAGGACCTGAACATGAAGCTATGTGCCAAATATGAAAGTTATGAACCTTCCAGTTTCAGAGAAGATTTTCAATGTTTTTACTATATATTTTTATTGAAAACTGACCACCCCTCGGGTGGGGCCAATTTTAATCCCAGGGGCATAATTTAAACAAGGCCATACAAAGTTCTGACTAAAGGCGATCAACTGTTCTTCTGAACGGGTATGTGTACCCTTGCATTCCAAACTGATTTTTTGCATTTGAATATTATTATAAATTATTACATAATAATTGCATAATCATAAGTATAAATTAATAGTTTCAAGTAATACAATTCCATGTTAAAAAATATTTCATAATTTATTTGAAATCTTTAATTTGGCATTCTGGAGTCTTTACATGATTTACCCTTCTTCTGAACTGCAGGGCAGGTTATAATAATATCATAATGCCAATCACTATTATTAATTAACCCTTCCCTCATACAAACGTGTTTTCACATTTTTGAAAACAGTAGACCCAGATTGGATGCCTCCTATAGGAGCCATCTGATCAGGGCCTGCTGTGTTTGTAAATGGAATTTTATACATCTGTTCCTTAAGTTTCTAAAATGGCTACAATATGTTCCACCTACTATATTTCATTATAACTATTTTGTAGATGAATATTCAGTAGGTTGTGAAATTTGGGAAAAAATGACTACAATGTTCCACCTTCCATACTTCATTTTAACTATTTTGTTCATGAATATGCAGTAGGCATTCAAATTAATAATAAACATAGAACAGGCAAAGGGTTAAGGCACAGAGCTCCAGCACCAGATACAGGTGACCTAAAAATAGCCACTGGTCATCTATCCCACTGCTTGACTGGATGACCTATTTATGAGCAAAGAGAAGATGCTTAAAATGGCAGTCAGCTATAAGTTTGCTAGAAAACTGTCCACCTTCTGGTGTAGCCAATTTTGACCACAGGAGCATAATTTATATAACTTTTGTAGAGAACCTGAACATGATGCTATGTGCCAAATATGAAGGCTGAGAACCTTCCAGTTACAGAGGAGATGATATTCAAAGTTTTCACTATATGTTTCTATAGAAAACAATGCACCCCTGGGGTGGGGCCAATTTTGACCCTAGGGACATAATTTATATAACTTTTGTAGAGGACCTACAGATGATGCTATGTGCCAAAGATGAAAGCTGAGACCCCTGTAGATTCAGAGGAGAAGAATTTTAAAGGTTCAAATTGTTGACGACCGACGACGGCCGACGGACGACGCACGACGCACGACGCACGCCGACGGACGACAGACATCAGGCTATCACAAAAGCTCACCCTGAGCACTTTGTGCTCTGGTGAGCTAAAAATACTGATACCAGATTTATGGCCCTTGTGCATGACACTTACTTTCATCATGCTCTTTCCAAAAATAAAATGTCATTCCAATAGCATTAGTCGAACAGGAGTTATTGATCGGCCAAAAAATGTAACAAAGGGCAATAACTCCAAAAGTATTGGAGCCAGAGTTATGGCCCTTGTTCATGACACTTTTCTCATCATGCTCTTTCCATGTATGAAGTTTCAATACGATGGCAAGAGCCATGTAGGAGTTATCGTCCGGACAAGAAAGCATTAAACAAATGTACAAGGGGCAATAACTCAAATTTATTGAAGCTCGAGTTAAGGATCTTATGCATGACACTTTCTCTTATCATGATCTTTCCATGTATGAAGTTTCACTCCAATGGCATGTGTCACATAGGAGTTATCATCCGGACAAGAAATTGTGATTTTTTTTTACAAAGGGCAATAACTCCAATATTACTGAAGCCAGAGTTATGGACCTTGTGCATGACACTTCCTCTCATTATGCTCTTCCATACATGAAGTTTCAATCCAATGGCATCAGGCATATTGAAGTTATTGTCCGGACAAAAAATTGTGTTATTTTTTTACAAAGGGCAATAACTCCTATATTAGTGAAGCCAGAGTTATGTACCTTGTGCATGACACTTCCTCTCATTATGCTCTTTCCATATATATTAAGTTTCAATCAACTGGCATCAGGCATATTGAAGTTATTGTACGGACAAAAAATTGTGATATTTTTTACAAAGGGCAATAACTCCAATATTTGTGAAGCCAGAGTTATGGACCTTGTGCATGACACTTCCTCTCATTATGCTCTTTCCATATATGAAGTTTCAATCAACTGGCATCAGGCATATTGAAGTTATTGTCCGGACAAAAAATTGTGATATTTTTTACAAAGTGCAATAACTCCAACATTAGTGAAGCCAGAGTTATGGACCTTGTGCATGACACTTCCTCTCATCATGATCTTTCCATATATGAAGTTTCAATCCAATGGCACGAGCCATATAGAAGTTATCTTTCGTACAAAAAAGTGTGATTTTTTTTACAAAGGGCAATAACTCCTATATTAGTGAAGCCAGAGTTATGTACCTTGTGCATGACACTTCCTCTCATTATGCTCTTTCAATACATGAAGTTTCAATCAACTGGCATCAGGCATAGTGAAGTTATTGTCCGGACAAAAAATTGTGATATTTTTTACAAAGGGCAATAACTCCAATATTAGTGAAGCCAGAGTTATGGACCTTGTGCATGACACTTCCTCTCATTATGCTCTTTCCATATATGAAGTTTCAATCAACTGGCATCAGGCATATTGAAGTTATTGTCCGGACAAAAAATTGTGATATTTTTTACAAAGTGCAATAACTCCAACATTAGTGAAGCCAGAGTTATGGACCTTGTGCATGACACTTCCTCTCATCATGATCTTTCCATATATGAAGTTTCAATCCAATGGCACGAGCCATATAGAAGTTATCTTCCGGACAAAAAAGTGTGATTTTTTTTACAAAGGGCAATAACTCCTATATTAGTGAAGCCAGAGTTATGTACCTTGTGCATGACACTTCCTCTCATTATGCTCTTTCAATACATGAAGTTTCAATCAACTGGCATCAGGCATATTGAAGTTATTGTCCGGACAAAAAATTGTGATATTTTTTTACAAAGGGCAATAACTCCAATATTAGTGAAGCCAGAGTTATGTACCTTGCGCATGACACTTCCTCTCATTATGCTCTTTCCATATATGAAGTTTCAATTAACTGGCATCAGGCATATTATAGTTATTGTCCGGACAAAAAATTGTGATATTTTTTACAAAGGGCAATAACTCCAATATTAGTGAAGCCAGAGTTATGGACCTTGTGCATGACACTTCCTCTCGTCATGATCTTTCCATATATGAAGTTTCAATCCAATGGCATGAGCCATATAGGAGTTATCGTCCGGACAAAAAAGTATGATTTTTTTTTACAAGGGGCAATAACTCCTATATTAGTGAAGCCAGAGTTACGGACCTTGCGCATGACACTTCCTTTCATTATGATCTTTCCATATATGAAGTTTCAATCAACTGGCATCAGGCATATTGAAGTTATTGTCCGGACAAAAAGTGTGACGGACAGACAGACAGACGGACAGACGGACAGACAGACACAGACAACTCTCACAAAAACAATATGTCTCCCCCATATAAATATGGGGGGAGACATAATTAAAGCTAATTGTGTTATTGCAGTGCAAAAAGACCAATAATAAAATCATAGGAAACCAACAGCTAGTAGGACCTAGACTTCTTTGGAGAGTATTCACTATTCAGGGTATCTACTGTCTATCTCTACTGGTTCAAAAGTTATGACCAAACTGACAGACAGGGCAAAAACAATATGTAAATGTGATGTATCCACTTTCTATAACCAAAAGACAAGCTAATAGAAATACCTGCAATTTTTTCAATTCCAAGATACACAGCCTTACAAATCTTCATCCTACTGTCAGCACAGATAGATGTGCATTGTGTTAGGTTTGCAAGTTGATCAAAGGTTTCACTTCTCAGGAGAGGTAAGGTTGGAAACATTCCGCATGGACTCCAACTGGCATTAACTGTACGTCTTATGAACTGCATCACATCAAAGTCTGGCAAGCCTTTATCAGAAATTACAGCTGAGACATTTAGTGCTGCTGCGCACAGCAGCTTTGTATTATCATCTGCACTGCCTCGATCAACACAAGGATGGAACGCAGCTTGACTATCAATGATTGTTCCTAATGGTGGGTATGCATGGCCTTTTACAGTTGTAGTGTACTTGTCCAGCTCTCTAAAATCTTTTATACCTGAAAATAAATAAATATATCACAGATGTAATCATGTTCTATTTGAAAATGTGCTTTCAAGTACACAATATCCCTGAAAATGTCAGAAGACATGATTTACAAAAAAAGGATATTGGTAATTCTAAGGCATTTTTTGCATGAAAACATGGTTCCGGCTGCATTGTATTATATAGAACTTTTTCAGCAGTTTCCTCAATTGTTAATACTCTTCAAGTCTTAAAAGTCTTAATGTGGTAAAATTAAGATTTTCTTTATATATTTATACAATTACAGTAACATCATATGACTGCCCCAAGAACAAACATATTATTAACCCTTTACATCATAAATACGCCTTTAATGCCTTTGCAAGCAGAGTAGACTCAGATTAATTTAGACAGCTACTTTAGGAGCCGTCTTATCAGGATCTGCTCAGTTTGCTTATGAAATTTATATATATCTCTAATAAAAAGGACCCTGGGGAGCATAGCATTTTTAAAAGAAGTTTTTTGCATTTTATATACAGTTGGTTGCTCAATGTAGAGTGAAAGCAGGGGAGCTTTCTGCATTGCTTTCAGGAAATGTATAAAGCTACCAACTGTATTTTGGAAAACCTGTATTTCTTATTTGAATAGTTATTACTTAGAGGTTTGTTTTATTCATCATTGGTTTCCCTCAGAAGTAAAGAGCATTTATTAGAGCAGGGGTATTTGTTAAGAGAGAAAACAGTACATGAATTTTGTCCAGCAACATATCTGTGATTCCTACATTTTCCTACTAATCAATTACAAATGTAATTGCCAGGTTTATTGTGTTAATAACAATTCATAGCCAGTCATTTTATTGGCTCAGAACTTTAACCACTTTTAGTGAATAAGGTGTATGAATGACAGGAAACATTAAAAATATTTTCAGATTTTAAAAATATGGATCCCCAAACCATACCTTCTGAAATAAAACAAAATAGAAATGTGTCCATAGGACACTAATGCCCCCACTTCAGATTTTTTTGTCACATAAAGTAAGGGTCATTATCATCATTCAAGATGCACATAAAGGAGAAACATCTGTGAATGTTTCAGGCAAGTGCTCCTAACAGTGTAACAGTATGACACATAAGACACTTTGACTGTAACAACTTCTAAAGTATGCAACAACTGAAGCGATTTACATGGCTATCAAACTTGACCAAGATATAATGGACATATAAATGTGTGTAAAGTTTGATGAGGTTGGACAAAAACTGAACTGTTAACTGTTCCGACCAAGGTAGATAATATTTTGTTGTAGAACAAAAATCATTAGTGTCGATGAAAATGGTTTATTTCGTATCACAGGGGCATTTTTCGATATACGTTCAAATTGACAGTCTTCATAATAATGACTGAACATAACAAATATTAAGTTTTATGACATTATTGAAAATATGCATTCATTGTTGGGACTTCCTCTTTAAAGACATTTTCGGTAGTAATTTCTGTGCATCTTTATGCGCATCCTAGGTAGATAATCACCAATAGTAACTCTTCACAAAGAATGTAGTTGTATAGTAATCGGGAAATGTTACGCAAAGCCATGAAACAAACAAGATGGCCATGATGGCCCTGATATTGCTCACCAGACAATCAGAGGAGAAGATTTTCAAAGTTTTCACTATGTTTCCATAGAAAACTGGCCATCCCTGAGATGGGGCCTCATTTTACCCCAGGAGCATAATTCATTTAACTTTTGTAGAAGACTTCAAGATGGTGCTATGTGCCAAATATGAAAGCTGAGACCCTATCAGTTTCAGGAGAAGATTTTTTCGAAGTTTTCACAATGTTTCTTTACAAAACAAGGCACCGATTGGGGAGGGGGTAATGGTGTTGTTAACACACTTTCCTCCATAGATAGGCCTTTCTACTCCTTTGCGATATCATCACAATAGAAACTAGAGGTTTGTTTTTGTCACAAAAACAGATGTCTCCCCCTCCCATCCTCTTTCCAATACACAAGTGCAATGTCTGTAACTCCAAACTTACCAGGGTCTAATTTTTAAGTCACCAGAGGCAATAACTCCAACATTGTCAGGGGGAGACAATTCAAAAGCCCCAGGTACACAAAAACACATGCTTGTCAACATTCTTGTGAAGTTCGGTGACTCTAGTGGTTTCATAGATACATGTGACACAAAGTAAAGTTTCTCTTATTCTAAGTCATAAGGGGCAGTAACTCCAAAGTTATCAGGAGGAGACAATTAAACAAGAGGGCCAGAATGGCCCTGACATCGCTCACCAGACAATCAGATATGTTTCTATTGAAAACTGACCGTCCCTGGGGCGGTGCCAATTTTGACCCTAGGGACACAATATATAACTTTTGTAGATGTATATAACTTTTGTAAATATGAAGCTATGTGCCAAATATGAAATCGGAGAACATTCCAGTTTCAAAGGAGAAGATTTTCAAAGTTTGCACTATAAAATTGTTTCTATTGAAAACTGACCAACCCTGGGGTGGGGCCTATTTTGACAACAGGGGCATAATTTATATAACTTTTGTAGAGGATCGGAAAATGGTGCTATGAGCCAAATATGAAAGCTGAGAACTCTGTAGATTCAGAAAAGAAGATTTTCAAAGTTTTCACTATACGTTTCTATAGACAAGAGGGCCATTGAAAGTGTTAATTTTTCGGACAAACAAATTACAGATGACAGAAACCCTATCACTGCTGAACATAATTTGACTGAAATTAGCACATAGTTTGGATTCTGATCTGACACATATTATATGTAACTTCATATGTGGTTTGTACAAGAGAGTTAATTGTAAGATTGATATGTATTAAACAGGTAGTTTTAATTATGCAAGGCCATACAAAATTCTGACTAAAGAAAATCAACTGACCTCTCAAATAATCAACTGTTCCTCTGAAAAGGTATGTGTACCCTAGCATTCATAACAGATTTTTTTGCATTTGAATATTATTATAAATTATTACATAATAATTTCATATTCATAAGTTGAACTTAATATTTTCAAGTTATACAATTTCATGTTAAAAATTATTTCACAATTTATTTAAAATCTTTAATTTGGCATTCTGGAGCCTTTACATGATTTACCCTTCTTCTGAACTGTAGCGCAGGTTATAATGTCATAATGCCAATAACTATTATTAATTAACCCTTCCCTCATATAAATGTGTTTTCACACATTTGAAAATCAGTAGACCAGATCAGATGCCTCCTATAGGAGCCATCTGATCAGGGTCTGCTTAATGGAATTTGACAGATCTGTTCCTTTAATTTCTAAAATGGCTACAATGTTCTACCTACAATAATCCATTATAACTATTTTGTCTATGAATATTCAGTAGGTTGTGAAATTTGGAAAATAAATGCTACAATGTTTCACCTTCCATACTTCACTTTAACTATTTTGTTCATGAATATGCAATAGGCATTCAAATTAATAATAAACACAGAACAGGCAAAGGGTCAAGATCTCTGTCTACTAGCTACTACCAGCAGTACAGGTGCACTAAAAATAGCCACTCTCTCCCTCTCTGATGCTTGACCTGATGACCTGTTTATGAGCCAGTAAAGATAAGATGCTTAAAAGTGCAGTCAGCTTCAAGTTTGCTAGAAAACTTGCCACCCGGGTGTGTAGCCAATTTTGACCACAGGAGCATAATTTATATAACTTTTGTAGAAGTCCTGAAGTTGAAGCTATGTGCTAAAAATGAAAGATGCAGATCTTCTAGTTTTAGAGGAGATGGTGTTCAAAGTTCTCACTATATGTTTCTATTGAAAACTGAAAACCCCTGGGGCAGGGCCAATTTTGACCCCAGGGGTATAATTTATACAACTTTTGTAAAGGACCTACAGATGATGCTATGTGCCAAAGATGGAAGCTGAGACCCCTGTAGATTCAGAGGAGAAGAACTTTAAAGGTTCAAATTGTTGACGACGAACGACGCACGACGCACGCCGACGGACATCAGGCGATCACAAAAGCTCACCCTGAGCACTTTGTGCTCTGGTGAGCTAAAAACCCAGATGCACAGTAACTCATGCTGGTGAAAATTTCTGTGAAGTTTGGTCACTCTAGCCCTACTGGTTTCAGAGATACGCGCAGCACAAAGTTTCCCTAATTTTAAGTTATCATATCAGGGGCAGTAACTCAAGAATTATCAGGGGGAGACAATTCAAAAAACCAAGGTGCACAACAACTCATGCAGGTCAACATTCCTGTGAAGTTTGGTGACTCTAGCTCTAGTGGTTATAAAGAAATGCATGACACAAAGTTTCTCTAAATTTTAAGTAATCATATCAGGGACAATAACTCCAACATTATCAAGGGGAGACAATTCAAAAATCCCAGGTGCACAACAACTTATGCTGGTCAACATTCCTGTGAAGTTTGGTGACTCTAGCCCTGGTGGTTTCAGAGATATGCACGACACTAGGTAAAGTTTGTCTAATTTTAAGTCATCAGGGGCAGTAACTCCAAAGTTAACAAGGGGAGACAATTCAAAACCCCAAGAGTAAAACAACTCATGTTAGTGAACTATCCTGTGAAGTTTGGTGACTCTAGCCCTACTGGTTTCAGAGATACGCGCGGCACAAAGTTTGTATAAATTTAAGTATTCATATCAGGGGCAATAACTCAAGAATTATCAGGGGGAGACAATTCAAAAACCATAGGTGCACAACAACTCATGCTGGTGAACATTCCTGTGAAGTTTGGTGACTCTAGTACTAGCGGTTTCAGAGATACACGCGACACAAAGTTTTTCTAATTTTAAGTCATCAGGGGCAATAACTCCAAAGTTATCAGGGGGAGACAATTCAAAAACCCAAGGTGCACAACAACTCATGCTGGTGAACATTCTTGTGAAGTTTGGTGACTCTAGCCCTACTGGTTTCAGAGATACGCGCGACACAAGTTTGTGACGGACAGACGGACGGACGGACAGACGTACTAACAAATGGGTAGTTGTGTGACTTTTTCCCTTGATCTTTTCTTGTGGGACTAGTCCCACAAGAAAAACTATTTTTGGCTCTAACTTTGGAAAAGAATGATCTGGAAGCTAACCCTAACCCTAACCCTATGTCCCACAACTGGCCAGGTTAATGTCACAAGAAATGGCCAGGTTAATGTCACAAGAGATGGCCAGGTTAATGATTTTACTTGTGCGACTAGTTAGAAAAAGTCACACAACTACCCTTTGGTGAGTGCGGACAGACGGACAGACGTACGGACGGACAGACAGACAACTCTGGCAAAAACAATATATCTCCCCATAAATGGGGGAGACATAATTATGTTAATTAATATTCATGATGTCATTATCTCTTGCATGAATATTCATGGTATAAAGGGTTAACCCTTTCCCTGTTCTATGTTCATTTCAAAGTTTAATATCTACTGAATATTCATGGCAAAATTATTATAATGAAATATGGAAGGTAGAACGTTGTAGCCATTTTAGAAAGTAAAGAAACAGATCTATCAAAGTCCATAAGCAAACAGAGCAGACCCTGATCAGACAGCTCCTCTAGGAGCCGTCTGATCTGGGTCTACTCTGTTTGCAAATGCGTGAAAACACATTTCTATGAGGGAAAGGGTTAAGAAATGACTAACTCTACCCCACATAATTATAAGCCACAGCAATCCAAGCTACTACACTGTCTGCAGTATAGTGCTTGACCTAATTATCAGTGACCAGCAAAGGATCTGATTGTTCAAATCTGCAGGCTGCCATACAAAAATGGTCACATAAATTGAGGTTAACAAATTTGCTTAACGCAAATGGTAACTGCAAATTCTAAGTCCAATTGTGCAACCTTGACCTTGGATATACGTACTGGGAAACACCTATGCTACTGTCCAGATAAATGGGTGCTGGAGAAATCGCCTAATGACGAAATTGCCTACAATTAGATATATAGTAAACCAATTGGGAGATTTCGCCTAGAAAGCAATTATATAGTGATGGTATTTCGCACCTATGGTACAGGTACAGATAACATGACAGAACTATGAAGAATGTTTGTAACAAGAATGAATTGTCCTGTTGTGTTGTTTTCCAGATCAAGATGACCAAGATTAGACAGGGCAGCCACTGACCCCCACCTGGAATTTGACAGCCCATTATTACACGTTGATAATTATATACCGAATATTTGCAGAAAGTGAAAATGTTATATGTACGAAACAGTTATGAGTCTTACTTATTTTTAGATGATATGGATCCAATAAATATCTTCTTTCTTACTGACATTCTTACTTTCTGCATGACAATTGCATATAATTCATATATAATTATCTTCTGTCAAATTCTATGTAGTGATCAGGGGTTACACTGATCGATCGATCTTGGTCATCTTGATCTGGAAATCAATACCACAGAGCAATTTAATCTGGTTACAAATTTTCTTTATAGTTCTATCATGTTATCCATACCTGTACCATAGGTGCGAAATACAATCACTATATAATTGCTTTCTAGGCGAAATCTCCAATTGGTTTACTATATATCTAATTGTAGGCGATTTCGTCACTAGGCGATTTCTCCCTAAACCAGATAAGGTTTAGATAAACATTGTGGTGAAATTTGAGAAGGATCCACCAATCAGAACTTGAGCTAGAGATGTTACAGACAGACAGGTTAACATTTTTACTAAACACAAGTTCTAAGTCCAATTGTGCGACCTTGACCTTGGATATACATACCGGGACTAGGCATGCTACAGTGGCATGTCCAGATACACATTGTGGTTAAATTTGAGAAGGATCCACCAAGCAGAACTTGAGTTAGAGATGTTACAGACAGACGGACGGACAGACAGCGCCATTCCATAATACATCCCGTTTTTTCAAACAGATTTTAAAAGTGAAGGGGAGTGGGGGGTGTAGTGGTTCTGGGTCCCAGGTCGTTTCGGACCCAATCCGTTTCGGCCATGGTAGTTTCGGCCTTGGTCGTTTAGGCTACAATTGGGACCGAAATGACCAAGGAATATGTGTAATTATGAATATATCAGCAATGGACATCAAATTTTATTTAAGCAAAATATGTTCTCTGTCGGAAAATGGACCATTGACAAGAAATAAAGAAAGCAAAGAGAAATCCAGTCAGATTTGACAGTTCCTAAATGTCAACTAAATTGCACTTAGTTATTCCTCAACAGTCCCATCTGTTTCCACCCTATATGTCGAAAATAAACCCACGAAAATATAGTAAATATGCTGCAAATATTGATAATTGCTTAAATTTGTAATTATATTAAACTTTGTAAAGATTTTTGTAAAGATTTTGTAAAGATTTTACAGAATCAAAGAAATAGACAGTAGATCATGGTTTAATTGTAATTTAAATATAACCTTTATAAGTATCAATTTATTCAAACAAACAAAATCAATCCCTGTATGAATGATGTTATAATAGCAAATTATTGTTAATGCATACATGTGATAACTACCGATGGTAGGTGAATTCTACCGTTTTCAGAGGTTGTCTACCGTTCTGGTAGACGTTTTTAACGTTTTACCGAATCTGCCACAGCAATTTTTTTTAGTCACCTATATTTTCCTCCCTGGGGAAGATTATCTGTTAGTTCTCTACACACACAAACCCCCTTTAGCATGCTGGCATGCTGTGATACACGCTTGGCCCGTTTTGATATGGATCTCCCGCGGAGAACACCCAAATATTATGTAATCACTGTGACACAAGTTGGTTCCCGTTTGGGCTGTACTGAGTTATCAAATAATTTTTTCAGGAACCAGTCGTGTCAAAATGCAAATGAGGGCATGCACCTTTGCGGGATTCACGCATACAAATCAGACAGAATTCCATCCTAAGGCAATGCCGCCGCACAAAATCCCAAATCCTCCTCTCTAAATAGATAATTTAATCTGAATTCACATCGGGATGTTTTGTTTTCGTTTCACGGTCGCAAAAGAGAGTCGTTACTTGTTGATTGGAGACTGCAAATTTATTTCCGGTAGTGACGTTGCCCAGATACAGCATCTGGTGTGAAGGTTTTTTACGCAATTTGATTGGTTAATTTATATATCAAAATCACATAGTCTCTCGCGCGAGTCGAAAACGAAACATTTTGTTAACAAATGTGATTATCTGGACTTTTCTATACGATAATGAAGCAGTTATGTCCGAAGAAAGACTGAAAGTGAGGGCAGGACTTTATTACATTTCTCCACTGGCCCATCTGTCACTCAGTCCAGAATAGACTCTGACATAGTTGACGTTGTCCACAAATACCACATGCGGCACGCATTATTATTACTCTGTAGCAAGGAGACAAAATTAAGACGAGGGGAGTGACGTTATCATAGCTTCAAAAAGCAGTATGCACTCCGACTGTTAACAACAAGTAAAGAACGAATAACTCCGAATATTCGGAACGATAAACAGTTTAGTTTTATTCAGCAACTCGGCAATACCAAAAAGTGCGAAAGATTCGTCCCCAGACTGATTGTACTGAATAAACAAGGTTTGTTAACGCTCTTTCATGGATTTTTTTTTTTTGACTTGAGGTTGGGAATTTTCCTCAAAAAATTGGAGAAAACACACTTTTTGCCATTGGGAATATAGCCGAATAAGGGCTATAAAATAAGCCTAAAAAGACCTGAAACTGTAATAAAATAAGATAAAATGGAATATATTTTTTATTATATGATAAAACAGTATAAATAAATCTTGATTTTTTCATGACATTATTTAATTATAGGAGCTGTCTGATCTGGGTCTACTCTGTTTGCAAATTAGTGAAACATGTTTATATGAAGGAAAGGGTTAATGGGGTTATTGATCTCTAGGCATTGTAAGGGTTGGAGATGATGCCATGGCTGTGTATAGATGTAGTCTGTATAATGTATGGTTTGTAATGGTAGATTTATTGTTACAGCACATGGACATTTGATTTTTTTGGGCCAAGCCAGAAAGTGTGGAATCATTCCAATATCATAAGCAAACAGAGCAGACCCTGATCAGATAGCTCCTATGCATGAAAAGGCGTTGATATGAGGGAAAGGGTTAAGTGTGTAAATGTTATGTGTGTAGTGTAAGGTTTATAACATTTGGTATGGTATGGTATGCGGGTAATACCGTAACACTTACAGTATTTATGGTAATTTTTTCATCTCCATATATAATATATGTTGTTGTGTCTGTAAAATCTACCTGACAAAAGTCAAATCTACCTGACAAATTTCCTAAATCTACCTGACATGCATCAACAGGTTATCACATGTATGTTAATGGTAGTTTTTACTAGTGTTATCAGAGATGTTTATAGTTGCGACAGTTTAAACTAATTATTTTAAAATTGGTTATTTCTTTGATGATGTATCACCCAATAACGGCATGTATGATCGGATTAATTTTAATTATGGATGCACATTCTTGGTTGAAAATTTTAGCTTGCTGAGATTATTTTTTTTAAAACAAATTTTCACCCGCTATATGCATGCAAGGTGTCAAACAGTTTGAATCTTGATGAGAAACTTAGTTACTCAACATCTCATCATAATCATTCATCCGCCAGCAACAGGCTAAAGGAGTAAAGGCTAACATCTAACAACAACATATGTCCTTATTTTTATTGGATTCAATGCTGCGTATTCCTTTCAATCATATCACAATTGTCATTTACATACCTTTGAATGCAATTTTATAATGTGGCCGAAATGACCAAGACCGAAACGACCAAGGCCGAAACGGATTGGGTCCGAAACGACTAAGGACTGAAACGGATTGGGTCTGAGATGACCCGACACCATGGTTCTGATGTGTAAAGCTCATATGGCCGGGGTATCTCAGTAGGGAGCTGGTCAAAACTGCCAAATACCAAAACGTACCCACATTTTTGGTCAAAACGCACTTTTTGGGTAGCAAAACGTACTCAAGTATTATTTTTTGGTTTTAACGTAAAACAAACCATATTATTTTATTGGACTATAACCCCCGCAGTAAATAGAGCACTAACCCTGAAAGTGAGGTGTCTCTCTACATCTACATCTAAATAATACTGACCACCTTCAGCAAGTTGAAGATTATGTCAGAGGTGTGAGCGTTATGCGAAAGAGGACGCATAACAAAAACAAATTAATAAAGAGAGCTGATAGAGGATTTAAAGGCAGTTACTGAGTGGCATGATGTAATACCAGATGGTAGAGAATTCCAGTCTACAATAGTTCTGGGGAAGAAGGAATATTTCCTAGTCTGTGTTCTGCATTGGAGTGTCTGGAATGTGTCTGGATGAGCATGTCTTGTGTGGCGTTTTGGGTGGATGAGAAGATCTTTTCTAATGTTTATTTCATTATGGATTATCTTATGGAGGGTTGTTAGCCATGTATTACGTCTCCTGGTTTCCAATGACTGCCAGTCCAGGTGATCTAACATGTCACCAACGCTTGATGTGTTTCTGAATTTGTTGGTGACAAATCTGGCTGCCCTCCTCTGGACCATCTCAATCTTGTCTATGTCAGTCTTTGAATGAGGGTCCCAAGAAGAGCAGGCGTATTCCAGTGTTGGCCTAACAAGGCTCTTATAAGCCATTTCTTTGGTGGAGCTTGAGCTGATTTTAAGATTTCTCCGTAGAAAGCCTAGAGTGGAATTTGCTTTACTACAGATGTTGGCAATGTGACTGTCCCATTTTAGGTTGGACTGTAAAGTAACACCTAGGTATTTTGCTTTGTCAACATGCTGAAGGTTTTTGCCATGGAGAGTGTAATGGTAATGATGAGCATTTTTACTGTTTGTGATGGAGAGGACATTGCATTTATCCGGGTGGAATGACATTTCCCATGCACTTTCCCATCTTGATAGCTTGTCTAGATCTTGTTGAAGTTGGGAGGCACCAGCCGGACATGTGATGGTTCAATATGCAATGGTATCATCGGCAAAGAGGCGGACAGTGGAGTTAAGACCAATGGGGATATCATTTATGTAAAATAAAAAGAGTGACGGGCCCAATACAGATCCCTGTAGTACACCGGACTTGACATTGACATAACCAGATTTTTCACCTTCTACAATAACAGCCTGTTTTCTTTCTGTAAGAAAATTTTCAATCCAAGTGGTGACCATATCACTGATGCCATAGTATTTAAGTTTGTGACAGAGAAGAGAGTGACTAACCTTATCGAAAGCTTTAGAAAAATCCATTACAAGTACATCAGTCTGTTTTCCTCGGTCTAGATTTGTGCTGACATCATCTAAAAATTCTATAAGTTGGGACTCACAAGACATTGAGCGACGAAAACCATGTTGAAGAGGATAGAGGATGTTGTTTCTATCAGCATGTCCCATAATTTTACTAACCACTATGTGCTCAAGAAGTTTGCTACAAATACAGGTGAGAGAGATGGGTCTGTAGTTTTCCGGGTTTGCCTTACATCCTTTTTTGTAAATTGGTGAAATGTGGGCTAGTTTCCAATCATCTGGAACACTGCCAGTGTTTAGAGACAAGTTAAAGATCAGAGATAAGATAGGGGCCACTTCAGATGCTAATTCTTTAAGGATTTTTGGAGTTATTTCGTCTGGCCCAGCAGCTTTGTTGGGGTTCAAGCCTCTCAGAAGTTTGAGTACTCCTTCGGTGGTAATAGAGAAGTCCTCCATAATAGGAAATTGAGATGAAGAAGGT
>OY755236.1:64705378-64707878 GCA_963576725.1 Azorinus chamasolen | reverse complement strand
ACCAGACACGATGCTTCACAAATGCGTGTGCGTCATTGATAGCAGCAGAAGCAGCAGCAGTGCTTAGATTATCGACAAACTTTCAACAGCATATGTTTCATTTGATAGCTACTTGATTACTATTGCAAGCCTTATAATTACTACTACCAACACCACTACTACTATTTCTACTACTTCTGCGTCTACTACTACTACTACTACTTCTACTTGTTTCTAGTGTTGATCATTATTAGCATCATTATACACTGATGTGCAAGTAACACTTTTTCTTCTCACTTTACTGTGGTGAAATGTGCAAGTTGTCACCATAGTACATGTAGCTGAATGTTTCATCACGCACCTATTCTTAATAATTCGTATAATACACGTTCAGCCGTGTATTCACTATGTATGTATATAAGATAAACGTATGTAATACGTTTGCAACCTGGCATGTATTTCTTGCGTGTTTGAAGAACTCTAGGCATTTTTAAAGTTTCTAAAGGTGACATGCGTCTATATTTGTTGTGAATGTATCTTTATGTGACAAATGCAAGGTTATGTTTGTCTTTTATTTTTATTGAACACCAGCTCAACGTTTGTGCACTGTCGTACAAGTAGCCAGCCGAAAAGTGGACTGGCATCGCTTCTCGGCCTTTTGGCTAAGATCAAAGTGTAGTATCTGTTCTTATCAGCTTAATATCTGATATGTCCTCCATTGGAGGACTTCGATATTAAACTGATTTTTGAAAAACGGTGAGAAGTCTGGGGCTTGCTCCGCTCTCGCCACGGGTTGGCCCGGTATTGCAGTACCTCCGGGATCGGCTCACTTCCCCCTCGGGGGAAAACAAAAATAAAATAACAAAAAATAATTTTATTGAAATTTGAAACTTTCATTAGTGTAACATCCGACCCCCAAACCAGTTTAACTGGGTCTTCGTGTATTTCGACTTATGTCCAGCATCATCACAACGAAAATGAGAACAGACGGTGTGGGCCCGGTCAAATTTGCCCTTCTTTATTCTATGTAAAAATAGTCATTTTCTGCATCTCCTAGCTACTTCCAGGAATAAATTTGGGTTATACCCTCTTAACTAATTCATATTTAGTCCAAACACTGTCTCTAGATCACCAGACAACAAGGTCAAGAACGTTGCCTTTTTTCGCTACACACAAAAGTATGTACACACCGTCTATTTTCGCTTTAAATTTTGGTCATTCTGACGCTCCACACACATATTTTCCAACGTCCACCAGAGGAAGTATTTCTGCATGAGAGTCACAAAAATGACCCCAACGGGCAGAGAATACACGCAATAACTTGAAAATATACAATTATTCAGCCTGTCAGGTTCTTAAGAGACACTTATCAGCTCATATTTAAAGCACTGCATTTCTAAAGAACTACTTCTTACTGTACTACGACCTCCGGAAGCAATTCCCCACCGGGGTCACACCAGACACGATGCTTCACAAATGCGTGTGCGTCATTGATAGCAGCAGAAGCAGCAGCAGTGCTTAGATTATCGACAAACTTTCAACAGCATATGTTTCATTTGATAGCTACTTGATTACTATTGCAAGCCTTATAATTACTACTACCAACACCACTACTACTATTTCTACTACTTCTGCGTCTACTACTACTACTACTACTTCTACTTGTTTCTAGTGTTGATCATTATTAGCATCATTATACACTGATGTGCAAGTAACACTTTTTCTTCTCACTTTACTGTGGTGAAATGTGCAAGTTGTCACCATAGTACATGTAGCTGAATGTTTCATCACGCACCTATTCTTAATAATTCGTATAATACACGTTCAGCCGTGTATTCACTATGTATGTATATAAGATAAACGTATGTAATACGTTTGCAACCTGGCATGTATTTCTTGCGTGTTTGAAGAACTCTAGGCATTTTTAAAGTTTCTAAAGGTGACATGCGTCTATATTTGTTGTGAATGTATCTTTATGTGACAAATGCAAGGTTATGTTTGTCTTTCATTTTTATTGAACACCAGCTCAACGTTTGTGCACTGTCGTACAAGTAGCCAGCCGAAAAGTGGACTGGCATCGCTTCTCGGCCTTTTGGCTAAGATCAAAGTGTAGTATCTGTTCTTATCAGCTTAATATCTGATATGTCCTCCATTGGAGGACTTCGATATTAAACTGATTTTGGAAAACGGTGAGAAGTCTGGGGCTTGCTCCGCTCTCGCCACGGGTTGGCCCGGTATTGCAGTACCTCCGGGATCGGCCCACTTCCCCCTCGGGGGAAAACAAAAATAAAATAACAAAAAATAATTTTATTGAAATTTGAAACTTTCATTAGTGTAACATCCGACCCCCAAACCAGTTTAACTGGGTCTTCGTGTATTTCGACTTATGTCCAGCATCATCACAACGAAAATGAGAACAGACGGTGTGGGCCCGGTCAAATTTGCCCTTCTTTATTCTATGTAAAAATAGTCATTTTCTGCATCTCCTAGCTACTTCCAGGAATAAATTTGGGTTATACCC
>OY755236.1:64595378-64692878 GCA_963576725.1 Azorinus chamasolen | reverse complement strand
CTGTTCTTATCAGCTTAATATCTGATATGTCCTCCATTGGAGGACTTCGATATTAAACTGATTTTTGAAAAACGGTGAGAAGTCTGGGGCTTGCTCCGCTCTCGCCACGGGTTGGCCCGGTATTGCAGTACCTCCGGGATCGGCCCACTTCCCCCTCGGGGGAAAACAAAAATAAAATAACAAAAAATAATTTTATTGAAATTTGAAACTTTCATTAGTGTAACATCCGACCCCCAAACCAGTTTAACTGGGTCTTCGTGTATTTCGACTTATGTCCAGCATCATCACAACGAAAATGAGAACAGACGGTGTGGGCCCGGTCAAATTTGCCCTTCTTTATTCTATGTAAAAATAGTCATTTTCTGCATCTCCTAGCTACTTCCAGGAATAAATTTGGGTTATACCCTCTTAACTAATTCATATTTAGTCCAAACACTGTCTCTAGATCACCAGACAACAAGGTCAAGAACGTTGCCTTTTTTCGCTACACACAAAAGTATGTACACACCGTCTATTTTCGCTTTAAATTTTGGTCATTCTGACGCTCCACACACATATTTTCCAACGTCCACCAGAGGAAGTATTTCTGCATGAGAGTCACAAAAATGACCCCAACGGGCAGAGAATACACGCAATAACTTGAAAATATACAATTATTCAGCCTGTCAGGTTCTTAAGAGACACTTATCAGCTCATATTTAAAGCACTGCATTTCTAAAGAACTACTTCTTACTGTACTACGACCTCCGGAAGCAATTCCCCACCGGGGTCACACCAGACACGATGCTTCACAAATGCGTGTGCGTCATTGATAGCAGCAGAAGCAGCAGCAGTGCTTAGATTATCGACAAACTTTCAACAGCATATGTTTCATTTGATAGCTACTTGATTACTATTGCAAGCCTTATAATTACTACTACCAACACCACTACTACTATTTCTACTACTTCTGCGTCTACTACTACTACTACTACTTCTACTTGTTTCTAGTGTTGATCATTATTAGCATCATTATACACTGATGTGCAAGTAACACTTTTTCTTCTCACTTTACTGTGGTGAAATGTGCAAGTTGTCACCATAGTACATGTAGCTGAATGTTTCATCACGCACCTATTCTTAATAATTCGTATAATACACGTTCAGCCGTGTATTCACTATGTATGTATATAAGATAAACGTATGTAATACGTTTGCAACCTGGCATGTATTTCTTGCGTGTTTGAAGAACTCTAGGCATTTTTAAAGTTTCTAAAGGTGACATGCGTCTATATTTGTTGTGAATGTATCTTTATGTGACAAATGCAAGGTTATGTTTGTCTTTTATTTTTATTGAACACCAGCTCAACGTTTGTGCACTGTCGTACAAGTAGCCAGCCGAAAAGTGGACTGGCATCGCTTCTCGGCCTTTTGGCTAAGATCAAAGTGTAGTATCTGTTCTTATCAGCTTAATATCTGATATGTCCTCCATTGGAGGACTTCGATATTAAACTGATTTTTGAAAAACGGTGAGAAGTCTGGGGCTTGCTCCGCTCTCGCCACGGGTTGGCCCGGTATTGCAGTACCTCCGGGATCGGCTCACTTCCCCCTCGGGGGAAAACAAAAATAAAATAACAAAAAATAATTTTATTGAAATTTGAAACTTTCATTAGTGTAACATCCGACCCCCAAACCAGTTTAACTGGGTCTTCGTGTATTTCGACTTATGTCCAGCATCATCACAACGAAAATGAGAACAGACGGTGTGGGCCCGGTCAAATTTGCCCTTCTTTATTCTATGTAAAAATAGTCATTTTCTGCATCTCCTAGCTACTTCCAGGAATAAATTTGGGTTATACCCTCTTAACTAATTCATATTTAGTCCAAACACTGTCTCTAGATCACCAGACAACAAGGTCAAGAACGTTGCCTTTTTTCGCTACACACAAAAGTATGTACACACCGTCTATTTTCGCTTTAAATTTTGGTCATTCTGACGCTCCACACACATATTTTCCAACGTCCACCAGAGGAAGTATTTCTGCATGAGAGTCACAAAAATGACCCCAACGGGCAGAGAATACACGCAATAACTTGAAAATATACAATTATTCAGCCTGTCAGGTTCTTAAGAGACACTTATCAGCTCATATTTAAAGCACTGCATTTCTAAAGAACTACTTCTTACTGTACTACGACCTCCGGAAGCAATTCCCCACCGGGGTCACACCAGACACGATGCTTCACAAATGCGTGTGCGTCATTGATAGCAGCAGAAGCAGCAGCAGTGCTTAGATTATCGACAAACTTTCAACAGCATATGTTTCATTTGATAGCTACTTGATTACTATTGCAAGCCTTATAATTACTACTACCAACACCACTACTACTATTTCTACTACTTCTGCGTCTACTACTACTACTACTACTTCTACTTGTTTCTAGTGTTGATCATTATTAGCATCATTATACACTGATGTGCAAGTAACACTTTTTCTTCTCACTTTACTGTGGTGAAATGTGCAAGTTGTCACCATAGTACATGTAGCTGAATGTTTCATCACGCACCTATTCTTAATAATTCGTATAATACACGTTCAGCCGTGTATTCACTATGTATGTATATAAGATAAACGTATGTAATACGTTTGCAACCTGGCATGTATTTCTTGCGTGTTTGAAGAACTCTAGGCATTTTTAAAGTTTCTAAAGGTGACATGCGTCTATATTTGTTGTGAATGTATCTTTATGTGACAAATGCAAGGTTATGTTTGTCTTTCATTTTTATTGAACACCAGCTCAACGTTTGTGCACTGTCGTACAAGTAGCCAGCCGAAAAGTGGACTGGCATCGCTTCTCGGCCTTTTGGCTAAGATCAAAGTGTAGTATCTGTTCTTATCAGCTTAATATCTGATATGTCCTCCATTGGAGGACTTCGATATTAAACTGATTTTTGGAAAACGGTGAGAAGTCTGGGGCTTGCTCCGCTCTCGCCACGGGTTGGCCCGGTATTGCAGTACCTCCGGGATCGGCCCACTTCCCCCTCGGGGGAAAACAAAAATAAAATAACAAAAAATAATTTTATTGAAATTTGAAACTTTCATTAGTGTAACATCCGACCCCCAAACCAGTTTAACTGGGTCTTCGTGTATTTCGACTTATGTCCAGCATCATCACAACGAAAATGAGAACAGACGGTGTGGGCCCGGTCAAATTTGCCCTTCTTTATTCTATGTAAAAATAGTCATTTTCTGCATCTCCTAGCTACTTCCAGGAATAAATTTGGGTTATACCCTCTTAACTAATTCATATTTAGTCCAAACACTGTCTCTAGATCACCAGACAACAAGGTCAAGAACGTTGCCTTTTTTCGCTACACACAAAAGTATGTACACACCGTCTATTTTCGCTTTAAATTTTGGTCATTCTGACGCTCCACACACATATTTTCCAACGTCCACCAGAGGAAGTATTTCTGCACGAGAGTCACAAAAATGACCCCAACGGGCAGAGAATACACGCAATAACTTGAAAATATACAATTATTCAGCCTGTCAGGTTCTTAAGAGACACTTATCAGCTCATATTTAAAGCACTGCATTTCTAAAGAACTACTTCTTACTGTACTACGACCTCCGGAAGCAATTCCCCACCGGGGTCACACCAGACACGATGCTTCACAAATGCGTGTGCGTCATTGATAGCAGCAGAAGCAGCAGCAGTGCTTAGATTATCGACAAACTTTCAACAGCATATGTTTCATTTGATAGCTACTTGATTACTATTGCAAGCCTTATAATTACTACTACCAACACCACTACTACTATTTCTACTACTTCTGCGTCTACTACTACTACTACTACTTCTACTTGTTTCTAGTGTTGATCATTATTAGCATCATTATACACTGATGTGCAAGTAACACTTTTTCTTCTCACTTTACTGTGGTGAAATGTGCAAGTTGTCACCATAGTACATGTAGCTGAATGTTTCATCACGCACCTATTCTTAATAATTCGTATAATACATGTTCAGCCGTGTATTCACTATGTATGTATATAAGATAAACGTATGTAATACGTTTGCAACCTGGCATGTATTTCTTGCGTGTTTGAAGAACTCTAGGCATTTTTAAAGTTTCTAAAGGTGACATGCGTCTATATTTGTTGTGAATGTATCTTTATGTGACAAATGCAAGGTTATGTTTGTCTTTCATTTTTATTGAACACCAGCTCAACGTTTGTGCACTGTCGTACAAGTAGCCAGCCGAAAAGTGGACTGGCATCGCTTCTCGGCCTTTTGGCTAAGATCAAAGTGTAGTATCTGTTCTTATCAGCTTAATATCTGATATGTCCTCCATTGGAGGACTTCGATATTAAACTGATTTTTGAAAAACGGTGAGAAGTCTGGGGCTTGCTCCGCTCTCGCCACGGGTTGGCCCGGTATTGCAGTACCTCCGGGATCGGCCCACTTCCCCCTCGGGGGAAAACAAAAATAAAATAACAAAAAATAATTTTATTGAAATTTGAAACTTTCATTAGTGTAACATCCGACCCCCAAACCAGTTTAACTGGGTCTTCGTGTATTTCGACTTATGTCCAGCATAATCACAACGAAAATGAGAACAGACGGTGTGGGCCCGGTCAAATTTGCCCTTCTTTATTCTATGTAAAAATAGTCATTTTCTGCATCTCCTAGCTACTTCCAGGAATAAATTTGGGTTATACCCTCTTAACTAATTCATATTTAGTCCAAACACTGTCTCTAGATCACCAGACAACAAGGTCAAGAACGTTGCCTTTTTTCGCTACACACAAAAGTATGTACACACCGTCTATTTTCGCTTTAAATTTTGGTCATTCTGACGCTCCACACACATATTTTGCAACGTCCACCAGAGGAAGTATTTCTGCATGAGAGTCACAAAAATGACCCCAACGGGCAGAGAATACACGCAATAACTTGAAAATATACAATTATTCAGCCTGTCAGGTTCTTAAGAGACACTTATCAGCTCATATTTAAAGCACTGCATTTCTAAAGAACTACTTCTTACTGTACTACGACCTCCGGAAGCAATTCCCCACCGGGGTCACACCAGACACGATGCTTCACAAATGCGTGTGCGTCATTGATAGCAGCAGAAGCAGCAGCAGTGCTTAGATTATCGACAAACTTTCAACAGCATATGTTTCATTTGATAGCTACTTGATTACTATTGCAAGCCTTATAATTACTACTACCAACACCACTACTACTATTTCTACTACTTCTGCGTCTACTACTACTACTACTACTTCTACTTGTTTCTAGTGTTGATCATTATTAGCATCATTATACACTGATGTGCAAGTAACACTTTTTCTTCTCACTTTACTGTGGTGAAATGTGCAAGTTGTCACCATAGTACATGTAGCTGAATGTTTCATCACGCACCTATTCTTAATAATTCGTATAATACACGTTCAGCCGTGTATTCACTATGTATGTATATAAGATAAACGTATGTAATACGTTTGCAACCTGGCATGTATTTCTTGCGTGTTTGAAGAACTCTAGGCATTTTTAAAGTTTCTAAAGGTGACATGCGTCTATATTTGTTGTGAATGTATCTTTATGTGACAAATGCAAGGTTATGTTTGTCTTTCATTTTTATTGAACACCAGCTCAACGTTTGTGCACTGTCGTACAAGTAGCCAGCCGAAAAGTGGACTGGCATCGCTTCTCGGCCTTTTGGCTAAGATCAAAGTGTAGTATCTGTTCTTATCAGCTTAATATCTGATATGTCCTCCATTGGAGGACTTCGATATTAAACTGATTTTTGAAAAACGGTGAGAAGTCTGGGGCTTGCTCCGCTCTCGCCACGGGTTGGCCCGGTATTGCAGTACCTCCGGGATCGGCCCACTTCCCCCTCGGGGGAAAACAAAAATAAAATAACAAAAAATAATTTTATTGAAATTTGAAACTTTCATTAGTGTAACATCCGACCCCCAAACCAGTTTAACTGGGTCTTCGTGTATTTCGACTTATGTCCAGCATCATCACAACGAAAATGAGAACAGACGGTGTGGGCCCGGTCAAATTTGCCCTTCTTTATTCTATGTAAAAATAGTCATTTTCTGCATCTCCTAGCTACTTCCAGGAATAAATTTGGGTTATACCCTCTTAACTAATTCATATTTAGTCCAAACACTGTCTCTAGATCACCAGACAACAAGGTCAAGAACGTTGCCTTTTTTCGCTACACACAAAAGTATGTACACACCGTCTATTTTCGCTTTAAATTTTGGTCATTCTGACGCTCCACACACATATTTTCCAACGTCCACCAGAGGAAGTATTTCTGCACGAGAGTCACAAAAATGACCCCAACGGGCAGAGAATACACGCAATAACTTGAAAATATACAATTATTCAGCCTGTCAGGTTCTTAAGAGACACTTATCAGCTCATATTTAAAGCACTGCATTTCTAAAGAACTACTTCTTACTGTACTACGACCTCCGGAAGCAATTCCCCACCGGGGTCACACCAGACACGATGCTTCACAAATGCGTGTGCGTCATTGATAGCAGCAGAAGCAGCAGCAGTGCTTAGATTATCGACAAACTTTCAACAGCATATGTTTCATTTGATAGCTACTTGATTACTATTGCAAGCCTTATAATTACTACTACCAACACCACTACTACTATTTCTACTACTTCTGCGTCTACTACTACTACTACTACTTCTACTTGTTTCTAGTGTTGATCATTATTAGCATCATTATACACTGATGTGCAAGTAACACTTTTTCTTCTCACTTTACTGTGGTGAAATGTGCAAGTTGTCACCATAGTACATGTAGCTGAATGTTTCATCACGCACCTATTCTTAATAATTCGTATAATACATGTTC
The DNA here is from genome assembly GCA_963576725.1 of Azorinus chamasolen. NCBI lineage: Eukaryota > Metazoa > Mollusca > Bivalvia > Cardiida > Solecurtidae > Azorinus > Azorinus chamasolen. The sequence goes on along the minus strand of OY755236.1, from coordinate 64,685,998 downwards.
AGCCGTGTATTCACTATGTATGTATATAAGATAAACGTATGTAATACGTTTGCAACCTGGCATGTATTTCTTGCGTGTTTGAAGAACTCTAGGCATTTTTAAAGTTTCTAAAGGTGACATGCGTCTATATTTGTTGTGAATGTATCTTTATGTGACAAATGCAAGGTTATGTTTGTCTTTCATTTTTATTGAACACCAGCTCAACGTTTGTGCACTGTCGTACAAGTAGCCAGCCGAAAAGTGGACTGGCATCGCTTCTCGGCCTTTTGGCTAAGATCAAAGTGTAGTATCTGTTCTTATCAGCTTAATATCTGATATGTCCTCCATTGGAGGACTTCGATATTAAACTGATTTTTGAAAAACGGTGAGAAGTCTGGGGCTTGCTCCGCTCTCGCCACGGGTTGGCCCGGTATTGCAGTACCTCCGGGATCGGCCCACTTCCCCCTCGGGGGAAAACAAAAATAAAATAACAAAAAATAATTTTATTGAAATTTGAAACTTTCATTAGTGTAACATCCGACCCCCAAACCAGTTTAACTGGGTCTTCGTGTATTTCGACTTATGTCCAGCATAATCACAACGAAAATGAGAACAGACGGTGTGGGCCCGGTCAAATTTGCCCTTCTTTATTCTATGTAAAAATAGTCATTTTCTGCATCTCCTAGCTACTTCCAGGAATAAATTTGGGTTATACCCTCTTAACTAATTCATATTTAGTCCAAACACTGTCTCTAGATCACCAGACAACAAGGTCAAGAACGTTGCCTTTTTTCGCTACACACAAAAGTATGTACACACCGTCTATTTTCGCTTTAAATTTTGGTCATTCTGACGCTCCACACACATATTTTGCAACGTCCACCAGAGGAAGTATTTCTGCATGAGAGTCACAAAAATGACCCCAACGGGCAGAGAATACACGCAATAACTTGAAAATATACAATTATTCAGCCTGTCAGGTTCTTAAGAGACACTTATCAGCTCATATTTAAAGCACTGCATTTCTAAAGAACTACTTCTTACTGTACTACGACCTCCGGAAGCAATTCCCCACCGGGGTCACACCAGACACGATGCTTCACAAATGCGTGTGCGTCATTGATAGCAGCAGAAGCAGCAGCAGTGCTTAGATTATCGACAAACTTTCAACAGCATATGTTTCATTTGATAGCTACTTGATTACTATTGCAAGCCTTATAATTACTACTACCAACACCACTACTACTATTTCTACTACTTCTGCGTCTACTACTACTACTACTACTTCTACTTGTTTCTAGTGTTGATCATTATTAGCATCATTATACACTGATGTGCAAGTAACACTTTTTCTTCTCACTTTACTGTGGTGAAATGTGCAAGTTGTCACCATAGTACATGTAGCTGAATGTTTCATCACGCACCTATTCTTAATAATTCGTATAATACACGTTCAGCCGTGTATTCACTATGTATGTATATAAGATAAACGTATGTAATACGTTTGCAACCTGGCATGTATTTCTTGCGTGTTTGAAGAACTCTAGGCATTTTTAAAGTTTCTAAAGGTGACATGCGTCTATATTTGTTGTGAATGTATCTTTATGTGACAAATGCAAGGTTATGTTTGTCTTTCATTTTTATTGAACACCAGCTCAACGTTTGTGCACTGTCGTACAAGTAGCCAGCCGAAAAGTGGACTGGCATCGCTTCTCGGCCTTTTGGCTAAGATCAAAGTGTAGTATCTGTTCTTATCAGCTTAATATCTGATATGTCCTCCATTGGAGGACTTCGATATTAAACTGATTTTTGAAAAACGGTGAGAAGTCTGGGGCTTGCTCCGCTCTCGCCACGGGTTGGCCCGGTATTGCAGTACCTCCGGGATCGGCCCACTTCCCCCTCGGGGGAAAACAAAAATAAAATAACAAAAAATAATTTTATTGAAATTTGAAACTTTCATTAGTGTAACATCCGACCCCCAAACCAGTTTAACTGGGTCTTCGTGTATTTCGACTTATGTCCAGCATCATCACAACGAAAATGAGAACAGACGGTGTGGGCCCGGTCAAATTTGCCCTTCTTTATTCTATGTAAAAATAGTCATTTTCTGCATCTCCTAGCTACTTCCAGGAATAAATTTGGGTTATACCCTCTTAACTAATTCATATTTAGTCCAAACACTGTCTCTAGATCACCAGACAACAAGGTCAAGAACGTTGCCTTTTTTCGCTACACACAAAAGTATGTACACACCGTCTATTTTCGCTTTAAATTTTGGTCATTCTGACGCTCCACACACATATTTTGCAACGTCCACCAGAGGAAGTATTTCTGCATGAGAGTCACAAAAATGACCCCAACGGGCAGAGAATACACGCAATAACTTGAAAATATACAATTATTCAGCCTGTCAGGTTCTTAAGAGACACTTATCAGCTCATATTTAAAGCACTGCATTTCTAAAGAACTACTTCTTACTGTACTACGACCTCCGGAAGCAATTCCCCACCGGGGTCACACCAGACACGATGCTTCACAAATGCGTGTGCGTCATTGATAGCAGCAGAAGCAGCAGCAGTGCTTAGATTATCGACAAACTTTCAACAGCATATGTTTCATTTGATAGCTACTTGATTACTATTGCAAGCCTTATAATTACTACTACCAACACCACTACTACTATTTCTACTACTTCTGCGTCTACTACTACTACTACTACTTCTACTTGTTTCTAGTGTTGATCATTATTAGCATCATTATACACTGATGTGCAAGTAACACTTTTTCTTCTCACTTTACTGTGGTGAAATGTGCAAGTTGTCACCATAGTACATGTAGCTGAATGTTTCATCACGCACCTATTCTTAATAATTCGTATAATACACGTTCAGCCGTGTATTCACTATGTATGTATATAAGATAAACGTATGTAATACGTTTGCAACCTGGCATGTATTTCTTGCGTGTTTGAAGAACTCTAGGCATTTTTAAAGTTTCTAAAGGTGACATGCGTCTATATTTGTTGTGAATGTATCTTTATGTGACAAATGCAAGGTTATGTTTGTCTTTCATTTTTATTGAACACCAGCTCAACGTTTGTGCACTGTCGTACAAGTAGCCAGCCGAAAAGTGGACTGGCATCGCTTCTCGGCCTTTTGGCTAAGATCAAAGTGTAGTATCTGTTCTTATCAGCTTAATATCTGATATGTCCTCCATTGGAGGACTTCGATATTAAACTGATTTTTGAAAAACGGTGAGAAGTCTGGGGCTTGCTCCGCTCTCGCCACGGGTTGGCCCGGTATTGCAGTACCTCCGGGATCGGCCCACTTCCCCCTCGGGGGAAAACAAAAATAAAATAACAAAAAATAATTTTATTGAAATTTGAAACTTTCATTAGTGTAACATCCGACCCCCAAACCAGTTTAACTGGGTCTTCGTGTATTTCGACTTATGTCCAGCATCATCACAACGAAAATGAGAACAGACGGTGTGGGCCCGGTCAAATTTGCCCTTCTTTATTCTATGTAAAAATAGTCATTTTCTGCATCTCCTAGCTACTTCCAGGAATAAATTTGGGTTATACCCTCTTAACTAATTCATATTTAGTCCAAACACTGTCTCTAGATCACCAGACAACAAGGTCAAGAACGTTGCCTTTTTTCGCTACACACAAAAGTATGTACACACCGTCTATTTTCGCTTTAAATTTTGGTCATTCTGACGCTCCACACACATATTTTCCAACGTCCACCAGAGGAAGTATTTCTGCATGAGAGTCACAAAAATGACCCCAACGGGCAGAGAATACACGCAATAACTTGAAAATATACAATTATTCAGCCTGTCAGGTTCTTAAGAGACACTTATCAGCTCATATTTAAAGCACTGCATTTCTAAAGAACTACTTCTTACTGTACTACGACCTCCGGAAGCAATTCCCCACCGGGGTCACACCAGACACGATGCTTCACAAATGCGTGTGCGTCATTGATAGCAGCAGAAGCAGCAGCAGTGCTTAGATTATCGACAAACTTTCAACAGCATATGTTTCATTTGATAGCTACTTGATTACTATTGCAAGCCTTATAATTACTACTACCAACACCACTACTACTATTTCTACTACTTCTGCGTCTACTACTACTACTACTACTTCTACTTGTTTCTAGTGTTGATCATTATTAGCATCATTATACACTGATGTGCAAGTAACACTTTTTCTTCTCACTTTACTGTGGTGAAATGTGCAAGTTGTCACCATAGTACATGTAGCTGAATGTTTCATCACGCACCTATTCTTAATAATTCGTATAATACACGTTCAGCCGTGTATTCACTATGTATGTATATAAGATAAACGTATGTAATACGTTTGCAACCTGGCATGTATTTCTTGCGTGTTTGAAGAACTCTAGGCATTTTTAAAGTTTCTAAAGGTGACATGCGTCTATATTTGTTGTGAATGTATCTTTATGTGACAAATGCAAGGTTATGTTTGTCTTTCATTTTTATTGAACACCAGCTCAACGTTTGTGCACTGTCGTACAAGTAGCCAGCCGAAAAGTGGACTGGCATCGCTTCTCGGCCTTTTGGCTAAGATCAAAGTGTAGTATCTGTTCTTATCAGCTTAATATCTGATATGTCCTCCATTGGAGGACTTCGATATTAAACTGATTTTTGAAAAACGGTGAGAAGTCTGGGGCTTGCTCCGCTCTCGCCACGGGTTGGCCCGGTATTGCAGTACCTCCGGGATCGGCCCACTTCCCCCTCGGGGGAAAACAAAAATAAAATAACAAAAAATAATTTTATTGAAATTTGAAACTTTCATTAGTGTAACATCCGACCCCCAAACCAGTTTAACTGGGTCTTCGTGTATTTCGACTTATGTCCAGCATCATCACAACGAAAATGAGAACAGACGGTGTGGGCCCGGTCAAATTTGCCCTTCTTTATTCTATGTAAAAATAGTCATTTTCTGCATCTCCTAGCTACTTCCAGGAATAAATTTGGGTTATACCCTCTTAACTAATTCATATTTAGTCCAAACACTGTCTCTAGATCACCAGACAACAAGGTCAAGAACGTTGCCTTTTTTCGCTACACACAAAAGTATGTACACACCGTCTATTTTCGCTTTAAATTTTGGTCATTCTGACGCTCCACACACATATTTTCCAACGTCCACCAGAGGAAGTATTTCTGCACGAGAGTCACAAAAATGACCCCAACGGGCAGAGAATACACGCAATAACTTGAAAATATACAATTATTCAGCCTGTCAGGTTCTTAAGAGACACTTATCAGCTCATATTTAAAGCACTGCATTTCTAAAGAACTACTTCTTACTGTACTACGACCTCCGGAAGCAATTCCCCACCGGGGTCACACCAGACACGATGCTTCACAAATGCGTGTGCGTCATTGATAGCAGCAGAAGCAGCAGCAGTGCTTAGATTATCGACAAACTTTCAACAGCATATGTTTCATTTGATAGCTACTTGATTACTATTGCAAGCCTTATAATTACTACTAGCAACACCACTACTACTATTTCTACTACTTCTGCGTCTACTACTACTACTACTACTTCTACTTGTCTCTAGTGTTGATCATTATTAGCATCATTATACACTGATGTGCAAGTAACACTTTTTCTTCTCACTTTACTGTGGTGAAATGTGCAAGTTGTCACCATAGTACATGTAGCTGAATGTTTCATCACGCACCTATTCTTAATAATTCGTATAATACACGTTCAGCCGTGTATTCACTATGTATGTATATAAGATAAACGTATGTAATACGTTTGCAACCTGGCATGTATTTCTTGCGTGTTTGAAGAACTCTAGGCATTTTTAAAGTTTCTAAAGGTGACATGCGTCTATATTTGTTGTGAATGTATCTTTATGTGACAAATGCAAGGTTATGTTTGTCTTTCATTTTTATTGAACACCAGCTCAACGTTTGTGCACTGTCGTACAAGTAGCCAGCCGAAAAGTGGACTGGCATCGCTTCTCGGCCTTTTGGCTAAGATCAAAGTGTAGTATCTGTTCTTATCAGCTTAATATCTGATATGTCCTCCATTGGAGGACTTCGATATTAAACTGATTTTTGAAAAACGGTGAGAAGTCTGGGGCTTGCTCCGCTCTCGCCACGGGTTGGCCCGGTATTGCAGTACCTCCGGGATCGGCCCACTTCCCCCTCGGGGGAAAACAAAAATAAAATAACAAAAAATAATTTTATTGAAATTTGAAACTTTCATTAGTGTAACATCCGACCCCCAAACCAGTTTAACTGGGTCTTCGTGTATTTCGACTTAAGTCCAGCATCATCACAACGAAAATGAGAACAGACGGTGTGGGCCCGGTCAAATTTGCCCTTCTTTATTCTATGTAAAAATAGTCATTTTCTGCATCTCCTAGCTACTTCCAGGAATAAATTTGGGTTATACCCTCTTAACTAATTCATATTTAGTCCAAACACTGTCTCTAGATCACCAGACAACAAGGTCAAGAACGTTGCCTTTTTTCGCTACACACAAAAGTATGTACACACCGTCTATTTTCGCTTTAAATTTTGGTCATTCTGACGCTCCACACACATATTTTCCAACGTCCACCAGAGGAAGTATTTCTGCATGAGAGTCACAAAAATGACCCCAACGGGCAGAGAATACACGCAATAACTTGAAAATATACAATTATTCAGCCTGTCAGGTTCTTAAGAGACACTTATCAGCTCATATTTAAAGCACTGCATTTCTAAAGAACTACTTCTTACTGTACTACGACCTCCGGAAGCAATTCCCCACCGGGGTCACACCAGACACGATGCTTCACAAATGCGTGTGCGTCATTGATAGCAGCAGAAGCAGCAGCAGTGCTTAGATTATCGACAAACTTTCAACAGCATATGTTTCATTTGATAGCTACTTGATTACTATTGCAAGCCTTATAATTACTACTACCAACACCACTACTACTATTTCTACTACTTCTGCGTCTACTACTACTACTACTACTTCTACTTGTTTCTAGTGTTGATCATTATTAGCATCATTATACACTGATGTGCAAGTAACACTTTTTCTTCTCACTTTACTGTGGTGAAATGTGCAAGTTGTCACCATAGTACATGTAGCTGAATGTTTCATCACGCACCTATTCTTAATAATTCGTATAATACACGTTCAGCCGTGTATTCACTATGTATGTATATAAGATAAACGTATGTAATACGTTTGCAACCTGGCATGTATTTCTTGCGTGTTTGAAGAACTCTAGGCATTTTTAAAGTTTCTAAAGGTGACATGCGTCTATATTTGTTGTGAATGTATCTTTATGTGACAAATGCAAGGTTATGTTTGTCTTTCATTTTTATTGAACACCAGCTCAACGTTTGTGCACTGTCGTACAAGTAGCCAGCCGAAAAGTGGACTGGCATCGCTTCTCGGCCTTTTGGCTAAGATCAAAGTGTAGTATCTGTTCTTATCAGCTTAATATCTGATATGTCCTCCATTGGAGGACTTCGATATTAAACTGATTTTTGGAAAACGGTGAGAAGTCTGGGGCTTGCTCCGCTCTCGCCACGGGTTGGCCCGGTATTGCAGTACCTCCGGGATCGGCCCACTTCCCCCTCGGGGGAAAACAAAAATAAAATAACAAAAAATAATTTTATTGAAATTTGAAACTTTCATTAGTGTAACATCCGACCCCCAAACCAGTTTAACTGGGTCTTCGTGTATTTCGACTTATGTCCAGCATCATCACAACGAAAATGAGAACAGACGGTGTGGGCCCGGTCAAATTTGCCCTTCTTTATTCTATGTAAAAATAGTCATTTTCTGCATCTCCTAGCTACTTCCAGGAATAAATTTGGGTTATACCCTCTTAACTAATTCATATTTAGTCCAAACACTGTCTCTAGATCACCAGACAACAAGGTCAAGAACGTTGCCTTTTTTCGCTACACACAAAAGTATGTACACACCGTCTATTTTCGCTTTAAATTTTGGTCATTCTGACGCTCCACACACATATTTTCCAACGTCCACCAGAGGAAGTATTTCTGCATGAGAGTCACAAAAATGACCCCAACGGGCAGAGAATACACGCAATAACTTGAAAATATACAATTATTCAGCCTGTCAGGTTCTTAAGAGACACTTATCAGCTCATATTTAAAGCACTGCATTTCTAAAGAACTACTTCTTACTGTACTACGACCTCCGGAAGCAATTCCCCACCGGGGTCACACCAGACACGATGCTTCACAAATTCGTGTGCGTCATTGATAGCAGCAGAAGCAGCAGCAGTGCTTAGATTATCGACAAACTTTCAACAGCATATGTTTCATTTTATAGCTACTTGATTACTATTGCAAGCCTTATAATTACTACTACCAACACCATTACTACTATTTCTACTACTTCTGCGTCTACTACTACTACTACTACTTCTACTTGTTTCTAGTGTTGATCATTATTAGCATCATTATACACTGATGTGCAAGTAACACTTTTTCTTCTCACTTTACTGTGGTGAAATGTGCAAGTTGTCACCATAGTACATGTAGCTGAATGTTTCATCACGCACCTATTCTTAATAATTCGTATAATACACGTTCAGCCGTGTATTCACTATGTATGTATATAAGATAAACGTATGTAATACCTTTGCAACCTGGCATGTATTTCTTGCGTGTTTGAAGAACTCTAGGCATTTTTAAAGTTTCTAAAGGTGACATGCGTCTATATTTGTTGTGAATGTATCTTTATGTGACAAATGCAAGGTTATGTTTCTCTTTCATTTTTATTGAACACCAGCTCAACGTTTGTGCACTGTCGTACAAGTAGCCAGCCGAAAAGTGGACTGGCATCGCTTCTCGGCCTTTTGGCTAAGATCAAAGTGTAGTATCTGTTCTTATCAGCTTAATATCTGATATGTCCTCCATTGGAGGACTTCGATATTAAACTGATTTTTGAAAAACGGTGAGAAGTCTGGGGCTTGCTCCGCTCTCGCCACGGGTTGGCCCGGTATTGCAGTACCTCCGGGATCGGCCCACTTCCCCCTCGGGGGAAAACAAAAATAAAATAACAAAAAATAATTTTATTGAAATTTGAAACTTTCATTAGTGTAACATCCGACCCCCAAACCAGTTTAACTGGGTCTTCGTGTATTTCGACTTATGTCCAGCATCATCACAACGAAAATGAGAACAGACGGTGTGGGCCCGGTCAAATTTGCCCTTCTTTATTCTATGTAAAAATAGTCATTTTCTGCATCTCCTAGCTACTTCCAGGAATAAATTTGGGTTATACCCTCTTAACTAATTCATATTTAGTCCAAACACTGTCTCTAGATCACCAGACAACAAGGTCAAGAACGTTGCCTTTTTTCGCTACACACAAAAGTATGTACACACCGTCTATTTTCGCTTTAAATTTTGGTCATTCTGATGCTCCACACACATATTTTCCAACGTCCACCAGAGGAAGTATTTCTGCATGAGAGTCACAAAAATGACCCCAACGGGCAGAGAATATACGCAATAACTTGAAAATATACAATTATTCAGCCTGTCAGGTTCTTAAGAGGCACTTATCAGCTCATATTTAAAGCACTGCATTTCTAAAGAACTACTTCTTACTGTACTACGACCTCCGGAAGCAATTCCCCACCGGGGTCACACCAGACGCGATGCTTCACAAATTCGTGTGCGTCATTGATAGCAGCAGAAGCAGCAGCAGTGCTTAGATTATCGACAAACTTTCAACAGCATATGTTTCATTTGATAGCTACTTGATTACTATTGCAAGCCTTATAATTACTACTACCAACACCATTACTACTATTTCTACTACTTCTGCGTCTACTTCTACTACTACTACTTCTACTTGTTTCTAGTGTTGATCATTATTAGCATCATTATACACTGATGTGCAAGTAACACTTTTTCTTCTCACTTTACTGTGGTGAAATGTGCAAGTTGTCACCATAGTACATGTAGCTGAATGTTTCATCACGCACCTATTCTTAATAATTCGTATAATACACGTTCAGCCGTGTATTCACTATGTATGTATATAAGATAAACGTATGTAATACGTTTGCAACCTGGCATGTATTTCTTGCGTGTTTGAAGAACTCTAGGCATTTTTAAAGTTTCTAAAGGTGACATGCGTCTATATTTGTTGTGAATGTGTCTTTATGTGAAAAATGCAAGGTTATGTTTGTCTTTCATTTTTATTGAACACCAGCTCAACGTTTGTGCACTGTCGTACAAGTAGCCAGCCGAAAAGTGGACTGGCATCGCTTCTCGGCCTTTTGGCTAAGATCAAAGTGTAGTATCTGTTCTTATCAGCTTAATATCTGATATGTCCTCCATTGGAGGACTTCGATATTAAACTGATTTTTGAAAAACGGTGAGAAGTCTGGGGCTTGCTCCGCTCTTGCCACGGGTTGGCCCGGTATTGCAGTACCTCCGGGATCGGCCCACTTCCCGCTCGGGGGAAAACAAAAATAAAATAACAAAAAATATTTCTATTGAAGTTTAAAACTTTCATTAGTGTAACATCCGACCCCCAAACCAGTTTAACTGGGTCTTCGTGTATTTCGACTTATGTCCAGCATCATTACAACGAAAATGAGAACAGACGGTGTGGGCCCGGTCAAATTTGCCCTTCTTTATTCTATGTAAAAATAGTCATTTTCTGCATCTCCTAGCTACTTCCAGGAATAAATTTGGGTTATACCCTCTTAACTAATTCATATTTAGTCCAAACACTGTCTCTAGATCACCAGACAACAAGGTCAAGAACGTTGCCTTTTTTCGCTACACACAAAAGTATGTACACACCGTCTATTTTCGATTTAAATTTTGGTCATTCTGACGCTCCACACACATATTTCCCAACGTCCACCAGAGGAAGTATTTCTGCACGAGAGTCACAAAAATGACCCCAACGGGCAGAGAATACACGCAATAACTTGAAAATATACAATTATTCAGCCTGTCAGGTTCTTAAGAGACACTTATCAGCTCATATTTAAAGCACTGCATTTCTAAAGAACTACTTCTTACTGTACTACGACCTCCGGAAGCAATTCCCCACCGGGGTCACACCAGACACGATGCTTCACAAATTCGTGTGCGTCATTGATAGCAGCAGAAGCAGCAGCAGTGCTTAGATTATCGACAAACTTTCAACAGCATATGTTTCATTTGATAGCTACTTGATTACTATTGCAAGCCTTATAATTACTACTAGCAACACCACTATTACTATTTCTACTACTTCTGCGTCTACTACTACTACTACTACTTCTACTTGTTTCTAGTGTTGATCATTATTAGCATCATTATACACTGATGTGCAAGTAACTTTTTCTTCTCACTTTACTGTGGTGAAATGTGCAAGTTGTCACCATAGTACATGCAGCTGAATGTTTCATCACGCACCTATTCTTAATAATTCGTATAATACACGTTCAGCCGTGTATTCACTATGTATGTATATAAGATAAACGTATGTAATACGTTTGCAACCTGGCATGTATTTCTTGCGTGTTTGAAGAACTCTAGGCATTTTTAAAGTTTCTAAAGGTGACATGCGTCTATATTTGTTGTGAATGTGTCTTTATGTGAAAAATACAAGGTTATGTTTGTCTTTCATTTTTATTGAACACCAGCTCAACGTTTGTGCACTGTCGTACAAGTAGCCAGCCGAAAAGTGGACTGGCATCGCTTCTCGGCCTTTTGGCTAAGATCAAAGTGTAGTATCTGTTCTTATCAGCTTAATATCTGATATGTCCTCCATTGGAGGACTTCGATATTAAACTGATTTTTGAAAAACGGTGAGAAGTCTGGGGCTTGTTCCGCTCTCGCCACGGGTTGGCCCGGTATTGCAGTACCTCCGGGATCGGCCCACTTCCCCCTCGGGGGAAAACAAAAATAAAATAACAAAAAATATTTTTATTGATATTTAAAACTTTCATTAGTGTAGCATCCGACCCCCAAACCAGTTTAACTGGGTCTTTGTGTATTTCGACATATGCCCAGCCGTGTATTCAGTATATAGGTATATAAGATAAACGTATGGAATACGTTTGCAACATGACATGTATTTCTTGCGTGTTTGAAGAACTCTAGGCATTTTTAAAGTTTCTAAAGGTGACATGCGTCTATATTTGTTGTGAATGTGTCTTTATGTGAAAAATGCAAGGTTATGTTTGTCTTTCATTTTTATTGAACACCAGCTCAACGTTTGTGCACTGTCGTACAAGTAGCCAGCCGAAAAGTGGACTGGCATCGCTTCTCGGCCTTTTGGCTAAGATCAAAGTGTAGTATCTGTTCTTATCAGCTTAATATCTGATATGTCCTCCATTGGAGGACTTCGATATTAAACTGATTTTTGAAAAACGGTGAGAAGTCTGGGGCTTGCTCCGCTCTTGCCACGGGTTGGCCCGGTATTGCAGTACCTCCGGGATCGGCCCACTTCCCGCTCGGGGGAAAACAAAAATAAAATAACAAAAAATATTTTTATTGAAGTTTAAAACTTTCATTAGTGTAACATCCGACCCCCAAACCAGTTTAACTGGGTCTTCGTGTATTTCGACTTATGTCCAGCATCATTACAACGAAAATGAGAACAGACGGTGTGGGCCCGGTCAAATTTGCCCTTCTTTATTCTATGTAAAAATAGTCATTTTCTGCATCTCCTAGCTACTTCCAGGAATAAATTTGGGTTATACCCTCTTAACTAATTCATATTTAGTCCAAACACTGTCTCTAGATCACCAGACAACAAGGTCAAGAACGTTGCCTTTTTTCGCTACACACAAAAGTATGTACACACCGTCTATTTTCGATTTAAATTTTGATCATTCTGACGCTCCACACACATATTTCCCAACGTCCACCAGAGGAAGTATTTCTGCACGAGAGTCACAAAAATGACCCCAACGGGCAGAGAATACACGCAATAACTTGAAAATATACAATTATTCAGCCTGTCAGGTTCTTAAGAGACACTTATCAGCTCATATTTAAAGCACTGCATTTCTAAAGAACTACTTCTTACTGTACTACGACCTCCGGAAGCAATTCCCCACCGGGGTCACACCAGACACGATGCTTCACAAATTCGTGTGCGTCATTGATAGCAGCAGAAGCAGCAGCAGTGCTTAGATTATCGACAAACTTTCAACAGCATATGTTTCATTTGATAGCTACTTGATTACTATTGCAAGCCTTATAATTACTACTAGCAACACCACTACTACTATTTCTACTACTTCTGCGTCTACTACTACTACTACTTCTACTTGTTTCTAGTGTTGATCATTATTAGCATCATTATACACTGATGTGCAAGTAACTTTTTCTTCTCACTTTACTGTGGTGAAATGTGCAAGTTGTCACCATAGTACATGTAGCTGAATGTTTCATCACGCACCTATTCTTAATAATTCGTATAATACACGTTCAGCCGTGTATTCACTATGTATGTATATAAGATAAACGTATGTAATACGTTTGCAACCTGGCATGTATTTCTTGCGTGTTTGAAGAACTCTAGGCATTTTTAAAGTTTCTAAAGGTGACATGCGTCTATATTTGTTGTGAATGTGTCTTTATGTGAAAAATGCAAGGTTATGTTTGTCTTTCATTTTTATTGAACACCAGCTCAACGTTTGTGCACTGTCGTACAAGTAGCCAGCCGAAAAGTGGACTGGCATCGCTTCTCGGCCTTTTGGCTAAGATCAAAGTGTAGTATCTGTTCTTATCAGCTTAATATCTGATATGTCCTCCATTGGAGGACTTCGATATTAAACTGATTTTTGAAAAACGGTGAGAAGTCTGGGGCTTGCTCCGCTCTTGCCACGGGTTGGCCCGGTATTGCAGTACCTCCGGGATCGGCCCACTTCCCGCTCGGGGGAAAACAAAAATAAAATAACAAAAAATATTTTTATTGAAGTTTAAAACTTTCATTAGTGTAACATCCGACCCCCAAACCAGTTTAACTGGGTCTTCGTGTATTTCGACTTATGTCCAGCATCATTACAACGAAAATGAGAACAGACGGTGTGGGCCCGGTCAAATTTGCCCTTCTTTATTCTATGTAAAAATAGTCATTTTCTGCATCTCCTAGCTACTTCCAGGAATAAATTTGGGTTATACCCTCTTAACTAATTCATATTTAGTCCAAACACTGTCTCTAGATCACCAGACAACAAGGTCAAGAACGTTGCCTTTTTTCGCTACACACAAAAGTATGTACACACCGTCTATTTTCGATTTAAATTTTGGTCATTCTGACGCTCCACACACATATTTCCCAACGTCCACCAGAGGAAGTATTTCTGCACGAGAGTCACAAAAATGACCCCAACGGGCAGAGAATACACGCAATAACTTGAAAATATACAATTATTCAGCCTGTCAGGTTCTTAAGAGACACTTATTAGCTCATATTTAAAGCACTGCATTTCTAAAGAACTACTTCTTACTGTACTACGACCTCCGGAAGCAATTCCCCACCGGGGTCACACCAGACACGATGCTTCACAAATTCGTGTGCGTCATTGATAGCAGCAGAAGCAGCAGCAGTGCTTAGATTATCGACAAACTTTCAACAGCATATGTTTCATTTGATAGCTACTTGATTACTATTGCAAGCCTTATAATTACTACTAGCAACACCACTACTACTATTTCTACTACTTCTGCGTCTACTACTACTACTACTACTTCTACTTGTTTCTAGTGTTGATCATTATTAGCATCATTATACACTGATGTGCAAGTAACTTTTTCTTCTCACTTTACTGTGGTGAAATGTGCAAGTTGTCACCATAGTACATGCAGCTGAATGTTTCATCACGCACCTATTCTTAATAATTCGTATAATACACGTTCAGCCGTGTATTCACTATGTATGTATATAAGATAAACGTATGTAATACGTTTGCAACCTGGCATGTATTTCTTGCGTGTTTGAAGAACTCTAGGCATTTTTAAAGTTTCTAAAGGTGACATGCGTCTATATTTGTTGTGAATGTGTCTTTATGTGAAAAATGCAAGGTTATGTTTGTCTTTCATTTTTATTGAACACCAGCTCAACGTTTGTGCACTGTCGTACAAGTAGCCAGCCGAAAAGTGGACTGGCATCGCTTCTCGGCCTTTTGGCTAAGATCAAAGTGTAGTATCTGTTCTTATCAGCTTAATATCTGATATGTCCTCCATTGGAGGACTTCGATATTAAACTGATTTTTGAAAAACGGTGAGAAGTCTGGGGCTTGCTCCGCTCTCGCCACGGGTTGGCCCGGTATTGCAGTACCTCCGGGATCGGCCCACTTCCCGCTCGGGGGAACACAAAAATAAAATAACAAAAAATATTTTTATTGAAGTTTAAAACTTTCATTAGTGTAACATCCGACCCCCAAACCAGTTTAACTGGGTCTTCGTGTATTTCGACTTATGTCCAGCATCATTACAACGAAAATGAGAACAGACGGTGTGGGCCCGGTCAAATTTGCCCTTCTTTATTCTATGTAAAAATAGTCATTTTCTGCATCTCCTAGCTACTTCCAGGAATAAATTTGGGTTATACCCTCTTAACTAATTCATATTTAGTCCAAACACTGTCTCTAGATCACCAGACAACAAGGTCAAGAACGTTGCCTTTTTTCGCTACACACAAAAGTATGTACACACCGTCTATTTTCGATTTAAATTTTGGTCATTCTGACGCTCCACACACATATTTCCCAACGTCCACCAGAGGAAGTATTTCTGCACGAGAGTCACAAAAATGACCCCAACGGGCAGAGAATACACGCAATAACTTGAAAATATACAATTATTCAGCCTGTCAGGTTCTTAAGAGACACTTATCAGCTCATATTTAAAGCACTGCATTTCTAAAGAACTACTTCTTACTGTACTACGACCTCCGGAAGCAATTCCCCACCGGGGTCACACCAGACACGATGCTTCACAAATTCGTGTGCGTCATTGATAGCAGCAGAAGCAGCAGCAGTGCTTAGATTATCGACAAACTTTCAACAGCATATGTTTCATTTGATAGCTACTTGATTACTATTGCAAGCCTTATAATTACTACTAGCAACACCACTACTACTATTTCTACTACTTCTGCGTCTACTACTACTACTACTACTTCTACTTGTTTCTAGTGTTGATCATTATTAGCATCATTATACACTGATGTGCAAGTAACTTTTTCTTCTCACTTTACTGTGGTGAAATGTGCAAGTTGTCACCATAGTACATGCAGCTGAATGTTTCATCACGCACCTATTCTTAATAATTCGTATAATACACGTTCAGCCGTGTATTCACTATGTATGTATATAAGATAAACGTATGTAATACGTTTGCAACCTGGCATGTATTTCTTGCGTGTTTGAAGAACTCTAGGCATTTTTAAAGTTTCTAAAGGTGACATGCGTCTATATTTGTTGTGAATGTGTCTTTATGTGAAAAATGCAAGGTTATGTTTGTCTTTCATTTTTATTGAACACCAGCTCAACGTTTGTGCACTGTCGTACAAGTAGCCAGCCGAAAAGTGGACTGGCATCGCTTCTCGGCCTTTTGGCTAAGATCAAAGTGTAGTATCTGTTCTTATCAGCTTAATATCTGATATGTCCTCCATTGGAGGACTTCGATATTAAACTGATTTTTGAAAAACGGTGAGAAGTCTGGGGCTTGCTCCGCTCTTGCCACGGGTTGGCCCGGTATTGCAGTACCTCCGGGATCGGCCCACTTCCCGCTCGGGGGAACACAAAAATAAAATAAAAAAAAATATTTTTATTGAAGTTTAAAACTTTCATTAGTGTAACATCCGACCCCCAAACCAGTTTAACTGGGTCTTCGTGTATTTCGACTTATGTCCAGCATCATTACAACGAAAATGAGAACAGACGGTGTGGGCCCGGTCAAATTTGCCCTTCTTTATTCTATGTAAAAATAGTCATTTTCTGCATCTCCTAGCTACTTCCAGGAATAAATTTGGGTTATACCCTCTTAACTAATTCATATTTAGTCCAAACACTGTCTCTAGATCACCAGACAACAAGGTCAAGAACGTTGCCTTTTTTCGCTACACACAAAAGTATGTACACACCGTCTATTTTCGATTTAAATTTTGGTCATTCTGACGCTCCACACACATATTTCCCAACGTCCACCAGAGGAAGTATTTCTGCACGAGAGTCACAAAAATGACCCCAACGGGCAGAGAATACACGCAATAACTTGAAAATATACAATTATTCAGCCTGTCAGGTTCTTAAGAGACACTTATCAGCTCATATTTAAAGCACTGCATTTCTAAAGAACTACTTCTTACTGTACTACGACCTCCGGAAGCAATTCCCCACCGGGGTCACACCAGACACGATGCTTCACAAATTCGTGTGCGTCATTGATAGCAGCAGAAGCAGCAGCAGTGCTTAGATTATCGACAAACTTTCAACAGCATATGTTTCATTTGATAGCTACTTGATTACTATTGCAAGCCTTATAATTACTACTAGCAACACCACTACTACTATTTCTACTACTTCTGCGTCTACTACTACTACTACTACTTCTACTTGTTTCTAGTGTTGATCATTATTAGCATCATTATACACTGATGTGCAAGTAACTTTTTCTTCTCACTTTACTGTGGTGAAATGTGCAAGTTGTCACCATAGTACATGCAGCTGAATGTTTCATCACGCACCTATTCTTAATAATTCGTATAATACACGTTCAGCCGTGTATTCACTATGTATGTATATAAGATAAACGTATGTAATACGTTTGCAACCTGGCATGTATTTCTTGCGTGTTTGAAGAACTCTAGGCATTTTTAAAGTTTCTAAAGGTGACATGCGTCTATATTTGTTGTGAATGTGTCTTTATGTGAAAAATGCAAGGTTATGTTTGTCTTTCATTTTTATTGAACACCAGCTCAACGTTTGTGCACTGTCGTACAAGTAGCCAGCCGAAAAGTGGACTGGCATCGCTTCTCGGCCTTTTGGCTAAGATCAAAGTGTAGTATCTGTTCTTATCAGCTTAATATCTGATATGTCCTCCATTGGAGGACTTCGATATTAAACTGATTTTTGAAAAACGGTGAGAAGTCTGGGGCTTGCTCCGCTCTTGCCACGGGTTGGCCCGGTATTGCAGTACCTCCGGGATCGGCCCACTTCCCGCTCGGGGGAAAACAAAAATAAAATAACAAAAAATATTTTTATTGAAGTTTAAAACTTTCATTAGTGTAACATCCGACCCCCAAACCAGTTTAACTGGGTCTTCGTGTATTTCGACTTATGTCCAGCATCATTACAACGAAAATGAGAACAGACGGTGTGGGCCCGGTCAAATTTGCCCTTCTTTATTCTATGTAAAAATAGTCATTTTCTGCATCTCCTAGCTACTTCCAGGAATAAATTTGGGTTATACCCTCTTAACTAATTCATATTTAGTCCAAACACTGTCTCTAGATCACCAGACAACAAGGTCAAGAACGTTGCCTTTTTTCGCTACACACAAAAGTATGTACACACCGTCTATTTTCGATTTAAATTTTGGTCATTCTGACGCTCCACACACATATTTCCCAACGTCCACCAGAGGAAGTATTTCTGCACGAGAGTCACAAAAATGACCCCAACGGGCAGAGAATACACGCAATAACTTGAAAATATACAATTATTCAGCCTGTCAGGTTCTTAAGAGACACTTATTAGCTCATATTTAAAGCACTGCATTTCTAAAGAACTACTTCTTACTGTACTACGACCTCCGGAAGCAATTCCCCACCGGGGTCACACCAGACACGATGCTTCACAAATTCGTGTGCGTCATTGATAGCAGCAGAAGCAGCAGCAGTGCTTAGATTATCGACAAACTTTCAACAGCATATGTTTCATTTGATAGCTACTTGATTACTATTGCAAGCCTTATAATTACTACTAGCAACACCACTACTACTATTTCTACTACTTCTGCGTCTACTACTACTACTACTACTTCTACTTGTTTCTAGTGTTGATCATTATTAGCATCATTATACACTGATGTGCAAGTAACTTTTTCTTCTCACTTTACTGTGGTGAAATGTGCAAGTTGTCACCATAGTACATGCAGCTGAATGTTTCATCACGCACCTATTCTTAATAATTCGTATAATACACGTTCAGCCGTGTATTCACTATGTATGTATATAAGATAAACGTATGTAATACGTTTGCAACCTGGCATGTATTTCTTGCGTGTTTGAAGAACTCTAGGCATTTTTAAAGTTTCTAAAGGTGACATGCGTCTATATTTGTTGTGAATGTGTCTTTATGTGAAAAATGCAAGGTTATGTTTGTCTTTCATTTTTATTGAACACCAGCTCAACGTTTGTGCACTGTCGTACAAGTAGCCAGCCGAAAAGTGGACTGGCATCGCTTCTCGGCCTTTTGGCTAAGATCAAAGTGTAGTATCTGTTCTTATCAGCTTAATATCTGATATGTCCTCCATTGGAGGACTTCGATATTAAACTGATTTTTGAAAAACGGTGAGAAGTCTGGGGCTTGCTCCGCTCTCGCCACGGGTTGGCCCGGTATTGCAGTACCTCCGGGATCGGCCCACTTCCCGCTCGGGGGAACACAAAAATAAAATAACAAAAAATATTTTTATTGAAGTTTAAAACTTTCATTAGTGTAACATCCGACCCCCAAACCAGTTTAACTGGGTCTTCGTGTATTTCGACTTATGTCCAGCATCATTACAACGAAAATGAGAACAGACGGTGTGGGCCCGGTCAAATTTGCCCTTCTTTATTCTATGTAAAAATAGTCATTTTCTGCATCTCCTAGCTACTTCCAGGAATAAATTTGGGTTATACCCTCTTAACTAATTCATATTTAGTCCAAACACTGTCTCTAGATCACCAGACAACAAGGTCAAGAACGTTGCCTTTTTTCGCTACACACAAAAGTATGTACACACCGTCTATTTTCGATTTAAATTTTGGTCATTCTGACGCTCCACACACATATTTCCCAACGTCCACCAGAGGAAGTATTTCTGCACGAGAGTCACAAAAATGACCCCAACGGGCAGAGAATACACGCAATAACTTGAAAATATACAATTATTCAGCCTGTCAGGTTCTTAAGAGACACTTATCAGCTCATATTTAAAGCACTGCATTTCTAAAGAACTACTTCTTACTGTACTACGACCTCCGGAAGCAATTCCCCACCGGGGTCACACCAGACACGATGCTTCACAAATTCGTGTGCGTCATTGATAGCAGCAGAAGCAGCAGCAGTGCTTAGATTATCGACAAACTTTCAACAGCATATGTTTCATTTGATAGCTACTTGATTACTATTGCAAGCCTTATAATTACTACTAGCAACACCACTACTACTATTTCTACTACTTCTGCGTCTACTACTACTACTACTACTTCTACTTGTTTCTAGTGTTGATCATTATTAGCATCATTATACACTGATGTGCAAGTAACTTTTTCTTCTCACTTTACTGTGGTGAAATGTGCAAGTTGTCACCATAGTACATGCAGCTGAATGTTTCATCACGCACCTATTCTTAATAATTCGTATAATACACGTTCAGCCGTGTATTCACTATGTATGTATATAAGATAAACGTATGTAATACGTTTGCAACCTGGCATGTATTTCTTGCGTGTTTGAAGAACTCTAGGCATTTTTAAAGTTTCTAAAGGTGACATGCGTCTATATTTGTTGTGAATGTGTCTTTATGTGAAAAATGCAAGGTTATGTTTGTCTTTCATTTTTATTGAACACCAGCTCAACGTTTGTGCACTGTCGTACAAGTAGCCAGCCGAAAAGTGGACTGGCATCGCTTCTCGGCCTTTTGGCTAAGATCAAAGTGTAGTATCTGTTCTTATCAGCTTAATATCTGATATGTCCTCCATTGGAGGACTTCGATATTAAACTGATTTTTGAAAAACGGTGAGAAGTCTGGGGCTTGCTCCGCTCTTGCCACGGGTTGGCCCGGTATTGCAGTACCTCCGGGATCGGCCCACTTCCCGCTCGGGGGAACACAAAAATAAAATAAAAAAAAATATTTTTATTGAAGTTTAAAACTTTCATTAGTGTAACATCCGACCCCCAAACCAGTTTAACTGGGTCTTCGTGTATTTCGACTTATGTCCAGCATCATTACAACGAAAATGAGAACAGACGGTGTGGGCCCGGTCAAATTTGCCCTTCTTTATTCTATGTAAAAATAGTCATTTTCTGCATCTCCTAGCTACTTCCAGGAATAAATTTGGGTTATACCCTCTTAACTAATTCATATTTAGTCCAAACACTGTCTCTAGATCACCAGACAACAAGGTCAAGAACGTTGCCTTTTTTCGCTACACACAAAAGTATGTACACACCGTCTATTTTCGATTTAAATTTTGGTCATTCTGACGCTCCACACACATATTTCCCAACGTCCACCAGAGGAAGTATTTCTGCACGAGAGTCACAAAAATGACCCCAACGGGCAGAGAATACACGCAATAACTTGAAAATATACAATTATTCAGCCTGTCAGGTTCTTAAGAGACACTTATCAGCTCATATTTAAAGCACTGCATTTCTAAAGAACTACTTCTTACTGTACTACGACCTCCGGAAGCAATTCCCCACCGGGGTCACACCAGACACGATGCTTCACAAATTCGTGTGCGTCATTGATAGCAGCAGAAGCAGCAGCAGTGCTTAGATTATCGACAAACTTTCAACAGCATATGTTTCATTTGATAGCTACTTGATTACTATTGCAAGCCTTATAATTACTACTAGCAACACCACTACTACTATTTCTACTACTTCTGCGTCTACTACTACTACTACTACTTCTACTTGTTTCTAGTGTTGATCATTATTAGCATCATTATACACTGATGTGCAAGTAACTTTTTCTTCTCACTTTACTGTGGTGAAATGTGCAAGTTGTCACCATAGTACATGCAGCTGAATGTTTCATCACGCACCTATTCTTAATAATTCGTATAATACACGTTCAGCCGTGTATTCACTATGTATGTATATAAGATAAACGTATGTAATACGTTTGCAACCTGGCATGTATTTCTTGCGTGTTTGAAGAACTCTAGGCATTTTTAAAGTTTCTAAAGGTGACATGCGTCTATATTTGTTGTGAATGTGTCTTTATGTGAAAAATGCAAGGTTATGTTTGTCTTTCATTTTTATTGAACACCAGCTCAACGTTTGTGCACTGTCGTACAAGTAGCCAGCCGAAAAGTGGACTGGCATCGCTTCTCGGCCTTTTGGCTAAGATCAAAGTGTAGTATCTGTTCTTATCAGCTTAATATCTGATATGTCCTCCATTGGAGGACTTCGATATTAAACTGATTTTTGAAAAACGGTGAGAAGTCTGGGGCTTGCTCCGCTCTTGCCACGGGTTGGCCCGGTATTGCAGTACCTCCGGGATCGGCCCACTTCCCGCTCGGGGGAAAACAAAAATAAAATAACAAAAAATATTTTTATTGAAGTTTAAAACTTTCATTAGTGTAACATCCGACCCCCAAACCAGTTTAACTGGGTCTTCGTGTATTTCGACTTATGTCCAGCATCATTACAACGAAAATGAGAACAGACGGTGTGGGCCCGGTCAAATTTGCCCTTCTTTATTCTATGTAAAAATAGTCATTTTCTGCATCTCCTAGCTACTTCCAGGAATAAATTTGGGTTATACCCTCTTAACTAATTCATATTTAGTCCAAACACTGTCTCTAGATCACCAGACAACAAGGTCAAGAACGTTGCCTTTTTTCGCTACACACAAAAGTATGTACACACCGTCTATTTTCGATTTAAATTTTGGTCATTCTGACGCTCCACACACATATTTCCCAACGTCCACCAGAGGAAGTATTTCTGCACGAGAGTCACAAAAATGACCCCAACGGGCAGAGAATACACGCAATAACTTGAAAATATACAATTATTCAGCCTGTCAGGTTCTTAAGAGACACTTATCAGCTCATATTTAAAGCACTGCATTTCTAAAGAACTACTTCTTACTGTACTACGACCTCCGGAAGCAATTCCCCACCGGGGTCACACCAGACACGATGCTTCACAAATTCGTGTGCGTCATTGATAGCAGCAGAAGCAGCAGCAGTGCTTAGATTATCGACAAACTTTCAACAGCATATGTTTCATTTGATAGCTACTTGATTACTATTGCAAGCCTTATAATTACTACTAGCAACACCACTACTACTATTTCTACTACTTCTGCGTCTACTACTACTACTACTACTTCTACTTGTTTCTAGTGTTGATCATTATTAGCATCATTATACACTGATGTGCAAGTAACTTTTTCTTCTCACTTTACTGTGGTGAAATGTGCAAGTTGTCACCATAGTACATGCAGCTGAATGTTTCATCACGCACCTATTCTTAATAATTCGTATAATACACGTTCAGCCGTGTATTCACTATGTATGTATATAAGATAAACGTATGTAATACGTTTGCAACCTGGCATGTATTTCTTGCGTGTTTGAAGAACTCTAGGCATTTTTAAAGTTTCTAAAGGTGACATGCGTCTATATTTGTTGTGAATGTGTCTTTATGTGAAAAATGCAAGGTTATGTTTGTCTTTCATTTTTATTGAACACCAGCTCAACGTTTGTGCACTGTCGTACAAGTAGCCAGCCGAAAAGTGGACTGGCATCGCTTCTCGGCCTTTTGGCTAAGATCAAAGTGTAGTATCTGTTCTTATCAGCTTAATATCTGATATGTCCTCCATTGGAGGACTTCGATATTAAACTGATTTTTGAAAAACGGTGAGAAGTCTGGGGCTTGTTCCGCTCTCGCCACGGGTTGGCCCGGTATTGCAGTACCTCCGGGATCGGCCCACTTCCCCCTCGGGGGAAAACAAAAATAAAATAACAAAAAATATTTTTATTGATATTTAAAACTTTCATTAGTGTAGCATCCGACCCCCAAACCAGTTTAACTGGGTCTTTGTGTATTTCGACATATGCCCAGCCGTGTATTCAGTATATAGGTATATAAGATAAACGTATGGAATACGTTTGCAACATGACATGTATTTCTTGCGTGTTTGAAGAACTCTAGGCATTTTTAAAGTTTCTAAAGGTGACATGCGTCTATATTTGTTGTGAATGTGTCTTTATGTGAAAAATGCAAGGTTATGTTTGTCTTTCATTTTTATTGAACACCAGCTCAACGTTTGTGCACTGTCGTACAAGTAGCCAGCCGAAAAGTGGACTGGCATCGCTTCTCGGCCTTTTGGCTAAGATCAAAGTGTAGTATCTGTTCTTATCAGCTTAATATCTGATATGTCCTCCATTGGAGGACTTCGATATTAAACTGATTTTTGAAAAACGGTGAGAAGTCTGGGGCTTGCTCCGCTCTTGCCACGGGTTGGCCCGGTATTGCAGTACCTCCGGGATCGGCCCACTTCCCGCTCGGGGGAAAACAAAAATAAAATAACAAAAAATATTTTTATTGAAGTTTAAAACTTTCATTAGTGTAACATCCGACCCCCAAACCAGTTTAACTGGGTCTTCGTGTATTTCGACTTATGTCCAGCATCATTACAACGAAAATGAGAACAGACGGTGTGGGCCCGGTCAAATTTGCCCTTCTTTATTCTATGTAAAAATAGTCATTTTCTGCATCTCCTAGCTACTTCCAGGAATAAATTTGGGTTATACCCTCTTAACTAATTCATATTTAGTCCAAACACTGTCTCTAGATCACCAGACAACAAGGTCAAGAACGTTGCCTTTTTTCGCTACACACAAAAGTATGTACACACCGTCTATTTTCGATTTAAATTTTGGTCATTCTGACGCTCCACACACATATTTCCCAACGTCCACCAGAGGAAGTATTTCTGCACGAGAGTCACAAAAATGACCCCAACGGGCAGAGAATACACGCAATAACTTGAAAATATACAATTATTCAGCCTGTCAGGTTCTTAAGAGACACTTATCAGCTCATATTTAAAGCACTGCATTTCTAAAGAACTACTTCTTACTGTACTACGACCTCCGGAAGCAATTCCCCACCGGGGTCACACCAGACACGATGCTTCACAAATTCGTGTGCGTCATTGATAGCAGCAGAAGCAGCAGCAGTGCTTAGATTATCGACAAACTTTCAACAGCATATGTTTCATTTGATAGCTACTTGATTACTATTGCAAGCCTTATAATTACTACTAGCAACACCACTACTACTATTTCTACTACTTCTGCGTCTACTACTACTACTACTACTTCTACTTGTTTCTAGTGTTGATCATTATTAGCATCATTATACACTGATGTGCAAGTAACTTTTTCTTCTCACTTTACTGTGGTGAAATGTGCAAGTTGTCACCATAGTACATGCAGCTGAATGTTTCATCACGCACCTATTCTTAATAATTCGTATAATACACGTTCAGCCGTGTATTCACTATGTATGTATATAAGATAAACGTATGTAATACGTTTGCAACCTGGCATGTATTTCTTGCGTGTTTGAAGAACTCTAGGCATTTTTAAAGTTTCTAAAGGTGACATGCGTCTATATTTGTTGTGAATGTGTCTTTATGTGAAAAATGCAAGGTTATGTTTGTCTTTCATTTTTATTGAACACCAGCTCAACGTTTGTGCACTGTCGTACAAGTAGCCAGCCGAAAAGTGGACTGGCATCGCTTCTCGGCCTTTTGGCTAAGATCAAAGTGTAGTATCTGTTCTTATCAGCTTAATATCTGATATGTCCTCCATTGGAGGACTTCGATATTAAACTGATTTTTGAAAAACGGTGAGAAGTCTGGGGCTTGCTCCGCTCTTGCCACGGGTTGGCCCGGTATTGCAGTACCTCCGGGATCGGCCCACTTCCCGCTCGGGGGAAAACAAAAATAAAATAACAAAAGATATTTTTATTGAATTTTAAAACTTTCATTAGTGTAACATCCGACCCCCAAACCAGTTTAACTGGGTCTTCGTGTATTTCGACTTATGTCCAGCATCATTACAACGAAAATGAGAACAGACGGTGTGGGCCCGGTCAAATTTGCCCTTCTTTATTCTATGTAAAAATAGTCATTTTCTGCATCTCCTAGCTACTTCCAGGAATAAATTTGGGTTATACCCTCTTAACTAATTCATATTTAGTCCAAACACTGTCTCTAGATCACCAGACAACAAGGTCAAGAACGTTGCCTTTTTTCGCTACACACAAAAGTATGTACACACCGTCTATTTTCGATTTAAATTTTGGTCATTCTGACGCTCCACACACATATTTCCCAACGTCCACCAGAGGAAGTATTTCTGCACGAGAGTCACAAAAATGACCCCAACGGGCAGAGAATACACGCAATAACTTGAAAATATACAATTATTCAGCCTGTCAGGTTCTTAAGAGACACTTATCAGCTCATATTTAAAGCACTGCATTTCTAAAGAACTACTTCTTACTGTACTACGACCTCCGGAAGCAATTCCCCACCGGGGTCACACCAGACACGATGCTTCACAAATTCGTGTGCGTCATTGATAGCAGCAGAAGCAGCAGCAGTGCTTAGATTATCGACAAACTTTCAACAGCATATGTTTCATTTGATAGCTACTTGATTACTATTGCAAGCCTTATAATTACTACTAGCAACACCACTACTACTATTTCTACTACTTCTGCGTCTACTACTACTACTACTACTTCTACTTGTTTCTAGTGTTGATCATTATTAGCATCATTATACACTGATGTGCAAGTAACTTTTTCTTCTCACTTTACTGTGGTGAAATGTGCAAGTTGTCACCATAGTACATGCAGCTGAATGTTTCATCACGCACCTATTCTTAATAATTCGTATAATACACGTTCAGCCGTGTATTCACTATGTATGTATATAAGATAAACGTATGTAATACGTTTGCAACCTGGCATGTATTTCTTGCGTGTTTGAAGAACTCTAGGCATTTTTAAAGTTTCTAAAGGTGACATGCGTCTATATTTGTTGTGAATGTGTCTTTATGTGAAAAATGCAAGGTTATGTTTGTCTTTCATTTTTATTGAACACCAGCTCAACGTTTGTGCACTGTCGTACAAGTAGCCAGCCGAAAAGTGGACTGGCATCGCTTCTCGGCCTTTTGGCTAAGATCAAAGTGTAGTATCTGTTCTTATCAGCTTAATATCTGATATGTCCTCCATTGGAGGACTTCGATATTAAACTGATTTTTGAAAAACGGTGAGAAGTCTGGGGCTTGTTCCGCTCTCGCCACGGGTTGGCCCGGTATTGCAGTACCTCCGGGATCGGCCCACTTCCCCCTCGGGGGAAAACAAAAATAAAATAACAAAAAATATTTTTATTGATATTTAAAACTTTCATTAGTGTAGCATCCGACCCCCAAACCAGTTTAACTGGGTCTTTGTGTATTTCGACATATGCCCAGCCGTGTATTCAGTATATAGGTATATAAGATAAACGTATGGAATACGTTTGCAACATGACATGTATTTCTTGCGTGTTTGAAGAACTCTAGGCATTTTTAAAGTTTCTAAAGGTGACATGCGTCTATATTTGTTGTGAATGTGTCTTTATGTGAAAAATGCAAGGTTATGTTTGTCTTTCATTTTTATTGAACACCAGCTCAACGTTTGTGCACTGTCGTACAAGTAGCCAGCCGAAAAGTGGACTGGCATCGCTTCTCGGCCTTTTGGCTAAGATCAAAGTGTAGTATCTGTTCTTATCAGCTTAATATCTGATATGTCCTCCATTGGAGGACTTCGATATTAAACTGATTTTTGAAAAACGGTGAGAAGTCTGGGGCTTGCTCCGCTCTTGCCACGGGTTGGCCCGGTATTGCAGTACCTCCGGGATCGGCCCACTTCCCGCTCGGGGGAAAACAAAAATAAAATAACAAAAAATATTTTTATTGAAGTTTAAAACTTTCATTAGTGTAACATCCGACCCCCAAACCAGTTTAACTGGGTCTTCGTGTATTTCGACTTATGTCCAGCATCATTACAACGAAAATGAGAACAGACGGTGTGGGCCCGGTCAAATTTGCCCTTCTTTATTCTATGTAAAAATAGTCATTTTCTGCATCTCCTAGCTACTTCCAGGAATAAATTTGGGTTATACCCTCTTAACTAATTCATATTTAGTCCAAACACTGTCTCTAGATCACCAGACAACAAGGTCAAGAACGTTGCCTTTTTTCGCTACACACAAAAGTATGTACACACCGTCTATTTTCGATTTAAATTTTGATCATTCTGACGCTCCACACACATATTTCCCAACGTCCACCAGAGGAAGTATTTCTGCACGAGAGTCACAAAAATGACCCCAACGGGCAGAGAATACACGCAATAACTTGAAAATATACAATTATTCAGCCTGTCAGGTTCTTAAGAGACACTTATCAGCTCATATTTAAAGCACTGCATTTCTAAAGAACTACTTCTTACTGTACTACGACCTCCGGAAGCAATTCCCCACCGGGGTCACACCAGACACGATGCTTCACAAATTCGTGTGCGTCATTGATAGCAGCAGAAGCAGCAGCAGTGCTTAGATTATCGACAAACTTTCAACAGCATATGTTTCATTTGATAGCTACTTGATTACTATTGCAAGCCTTATAATTACTACTAGCAACACCACTACTACTATTTCTACTACTTCTGCGTCTACTACTACTACTACTTCTACTTGTTTCTAGTGTTGATCATTATTAGCATCATTATACACTGATGTGCAAGTAACTTTTTCTTCTCACTTTACTGTGGTGAAATGTGCAAGTTGTCACCATAGTACATGTAGCTGAATGTTTCATCACGCACCTATTCTTAATAATTCGTATAATACACGTTCAGCCGTGTATTCACTATGTATGTATATAAGATAAACGTATGTAATACGTTTGCAACCTGGCATGTATTTCTTGCGTGTTTGAAGAACTCTAGGCATTTTTAAAGTTTCTAAAGGTGACATGCGTCTATATTTGTTGTGAATGTGTCTTTATGTGAAAAATGCAAGGTTATGTTTGTCTTTCATTTTTATTGAACACCAGCTCAACGTTTGTGCACTGTCGTACAAGTAGCCAGCCGAAAAGTGGACTGGCATCGCTTCTCGGCCTTTTGGCTAAGATCAAAGTGTAGTATCTGTTCTTATCAGCTTAATATCTGATATGTCCTCCATTGGAGGACTTCGATATTAAACTGATTTTTGAAAAACGGTGAGAAGTCTGGGGCTTGCTCCGCTCTTGCCACGGGTTGGCCCGGTATTGCAGTACCTCCGGGATCGGCCCACTTCCCGCTCGGGGGAAAACAAAAATAAAATAACAAAAAATATTTTTATTGAAGTTTAAAACTTTCATTAGTGTAACATCCGACCCCCAAACCAGTTTAACTGGGTCTTCGTGTATTTCGACTTATGTCCAGCATCATTACAACGAAAATGAGAACAGACGGTGTGGGCCCGGTCAAATTTGCCCTTCTTTATTCTATGTAAAAATAGTCATTTTCTGCATCTCCTAGCTACTTCCAGGAATAAATTTGGGTTATACCCTCTTAACTAATTCATATTTAGTCCAAACACTGTCTCTAGATCACCAGACAACAAGGTCAAGAACGTTGCCTTTTTTCGCTACACACAAAAGTATGTACACACCGTCTATTTTCGATTTAAATTTTGGTCATTCTGACGCTCCACACACATATTTCCCAACGTCCACCAGAGGAAGTATTTCTGCACGAGAGTCACAAAAATGACCCCAACGGGCAGAGAATACACGCAATAACTTGAAAATATACAATTATTCAGCCTGTCAGGTTCTTAAGAGACACTTATTAGCTCATATTTAAAGCACTGCATTTCTAAAGAACTACTTCTTACTGTACTACGACCTCCGGAAGCAATTCCCCACCGGGGTCACACCAGACACGATGCTTCACAAATTCGTGTGCGTCATTGATAGCAGCAGAAGCAGCAGCAGTGCTTAGATTATCGACAAACTTTCAACAGCATATGTTTCATTTGATAGCTACTTGATTACTATTGCAAGCCTTATAATTACTACTAGCAACACCACTACTACTATTTCTACTACTTCTGCGTCTACTACTACTACTACTACTTCTACTTGTTTCTAGTGTTGATCATTATTAGCATCATTATACACTGATGTGCAAGTAACTTTTTCTTCTCACTTTACTGTGGTGAAATGTGCAAGTTGTCACCATAGTACATGCAGCTGAATGTTTCATCACGCACCTATTCTTAATAATTCGTATAATACACGTTCAGCCGTGTATTCACTATGTATGTATATAAGATAAACGTATGTAATACGTTTGCAACCTGGCATGTATTTCTTGCGTGTTTGAAGAACTCTAGGCATTTTTAAAGTTTCTAAAGGTGACATGCGTCTATATTTGTTGTGAATGTGTCTTTATGTGAAAAATGCAAGGTTATGTTTGTCTTTCATTTTTATTGAACACCAGCTCAACGTTTGTGCACTGTCGTACAAGTAGCCAGCCGAAAAGTGGACTGGCATCGCTTCTCGGCCTTTTGGCTAAGATCAAAGTGTAGTATCTGTTCTTATCAGCTTAATATCTGATATGTCCTCCATTGGAGGACTTCGATATTAAACTGATTTTTGAAAAACGGTGAGAAGTCTGGGGCTTGCTCCGCTCTCGCCACGGGTTGGCCCGGTATTGCAGTACCTCCGGGATCGGCCCACTTCCCGCTCGGGGGAACACAAAAATAAAATAACAAAAAATATTTTTATTGAAGTTTAAAACTTTCATTAGTGTAACATCCGACCCCCAAACCAGTTTAACTGGGTCTTCGTGTATTTCGACTTATGTCCAGCATCATTACAACGAAAATGAGAACAGACGGTGTGGGCCCGGTCAAATTTGCCCTTCTTTATTCTATGTAAAAATAGTCATTTTCTGCATCTCCTAGCTACTTCCAGGAATAAATTTGGGTTATACCCTCTTAACTAATTCATATTTAGTCCAAACACTGTCTCTAGATCACCAGACAACAAGGTCAAGAACGTTGCCTTTTTTCGCTACATACAAAAGTATGTACACACCGTCTATTTTCGATTTAAATTTTGGTCATTCTGACGCTCCACACACATATTTCCCAACGTCCACCAGAGGAAGTATTTCTGCACGAGAGTCACAAAAATGACCCCAACGGGCAGAGAATACACGCAATAACTTGAAAATATACAATTATTCAGCCTGTCAGGTTCTTAAGAGACACTTATCAGCTCATATTTAAAGCACTGCATTTCTAAAGAACTACTTCTTACTGTACTACGACCTCCGGAAGCAATTCCCCACCGGGGTCACACCAGACACGATGCTTCACAAATTCGTGTGCGTCATTGATAGCAGCAGAAGCAGCAGCAGTGCTTAGATTATCGACAAACTTTCAACAGCATATGTTTCATTTGATAGCTACTTGATTACTATTGCAAGCCTTATAATTACTACTAGCAACACCACTACTACTATTTCTACTACTTCTGCGTCTACTACTACTACTACTACTTCTACTTGTTTCTAGTGTTGATCATTATTAGCATCATTATACACTGATGTGCAAGTAACTTTTTCTTCTCACTTTACTGTGGTGAAATGTGCAAGTTGTCACCATAGTACATGCAGCTGAATGTTTCATCACGCACCTATTCTTAATAATTCGTATAATACACGTTCAGCCGTGTATTCACTATGTATGTATATAAGATAAACGTATGTAATACGTTTGCAACCTGGCATGTATTTCTTGCGT
This sequence comes from Azorinus chamasolen, assembly GCA_963576725.1. NCBI lineage: Eukaryota > Metazoa > Mollusca > Bivalvia > Cardiida > Solecurtidae > Azorinus > Azorinus chamasolen. The sequence goes on along the minus strand of OY755236.1, from coordinate 64,654,141 downwards.
GTTTGAAGAACTCTAGGCATTTTTAAAGTTTCTAAAGGTGACATGCGTCTATATTTGTTGTGAATGTGTCTTTATGTGAAAAATGCAAGGTTATGTTTGTCTTTCATTTTTATTGAACACCAGCTCAACGTTTGTGCACTGTCGTACAAGTAGCCAGCCGAAAAGTGGACTGGCATCGCTTCTCGGCCTTTTGGCTAAGATCAAAGTGTAGTATCTGTTCTTATCAGCTTAATATCTGATATGTCCTCCATTGGAGGACTTCGATATTAAACTGATTTTTGAAAAACGGTGAGAAGTCTGGGGCTTGCTCCGCTCTTGCCACGGGTTGGCCCGGTATTGCAGTACCTCCGGGATCGGCCCACTTCCCGCTCGGGGGAACACAAAAATAAAATAAAAAAAATATTTTTATTGAAGTTTAAAACTTTCATTAGTGTAACATCCGACCCCCAAACCAGTTTAACTGGGTCTTCGTGTATTTCGACTTATGTCCAGCATCATTACAACGAAAATGAGAACAGACGGTGTGGGCCCGGTCAAATTTGCCCTTCTTTATTCTATGTAAAAATAGTCATTTTCTGCATCTCCTAGCTACTTCCAGGAATAAATTTGGGTTATACCCTCTTAACTAATTCATATTTAGTCCAAACACTGTCTCTAGATCACCAGACAACAAGGTCAAGAACGTTGCCTTTTTTCGCTACACACAAAAGTATGTACACACCGTCTATTTTCGATTTAAATTTTGGTCATTCTGACGCTCCACACACATATTTCCCAACGTCCACCAGAGGAAGTATTTCTGCACGAGAGTCACAAAAATGACCCCAACGGGCAGAGAATACACGCAATAACTTGAAAATATACAATTATTCAGCCTGTCAGGTTCTTAAGAGACACTTATCAGCTCATATTTAAAGCACTGCATTTCTAAAGAACTACTTCTTACTGTACTACGACCTCCGGAAGCAATTCCCCACCGGGGTCACACCAGACACGATGCTTCACAAATTCGTGTGCGTCATTGATAGCAGCAGAAGCAGCAGCAGTGCTTAGATTATCAACAAACTTTCAACAGCATATGTTTCATTTGATAGCTACTTGATTACTATTGCAATCCTTATAATTACTACTAGCAACACCACTACTACTATTTCTACTACTTCTGCGTCTACTACTACTACTACTACAACTACTACTTCTACTTGTTTCTAGTGTTGATCATTATTAGCATCATTATACACTGATGTGCAAGTAACACTTTTTCTTCTCACTTTACTGTGGTGAAATGTGCAAGTTGTCACCATAGTACATGTAACTGAATGTTTCATCACGCACCTATTCGTAACTGATTTTTGAAAAACGGTGAGAAGTCTGGGGCTTGTTCCGCTCTCGCCACGTGTTGGCCCGGTATTGCAGTACCTCCGGGATCGGCCCACTTCCCCCTCGGGGGAAAACAAAAATAAAATAACAAAAAATATTTTTATTGATATTTAAAACTTTCATTAGTGTAGCATCCGACCCCCAAACCAGTTTAACTGGGTCTTTGTGTATTTCGACATATGCCCAGCCGTGTATTCAGTATATAGGTATATAAGATAAACGTATGGAATACGTTTGCAACATGACATGTATTTCTTGCGTGTTTGAAGAACTCTAGGCATTTTTAAAGTTTCTAAAGGTGACAGGCGTCTATATTTGTTGTGAATGTGTCTTCATGTGAAAAATGCAAGGTTATATTTGCCTTTCATTTTTATTGAACACCAGCTCGACTGTAATAATGTTGCTCGCTTGGCTTGAGAGTAAATGAAACATATCGTCACTTCTGTGTTATTCTATTTTATTATAACAATTAACTTTTATTAAGAGCAGAAAATATTTCGATGTTAACGTTTCGTTTTACAGAGGAAAAGAGCGGCTAGATGCTTTTAAAAATAAACTACAAGTAGGGGAAAATTCAGCAGACATCAACTTTACTTGTTTTCGTTTCATGAAACATTAAATTTTAAGTCAGATACTATCGAAACAGGATTGCAACAAATATCAAATATGCGGTCAAAACACAAATCAATTAACCCTTTACTTCATAGATACGCATGAATGCAACCATAGTAGATCCAGGTCAGATCACTCCTGTCTGAATCGCATGATGATGGTCTGCTATCTAAATGTGATTATACAGTTTCTGTCGTATACCATAAAAAGATATACAGAAAACAGATATGCATGATGCACAGTAAAACCTCTCTATAACGACCACTAAATTGTGTTAATTAACTGGCATTTTGGGCAGGTGGTTGCTTAAAGCAAGGTGAAAGTAAAACAGAACGCTCCTATAGAAGCGTTCTGTTTTACTTTCACCTTGCTTTAAGCATCCACCTGCCTTTAACACAAAATACTTGATGTAATTTAGTGGTCGTTATAGAGAGGTTTTACTGTAAATTATTTCTTACATGAAAAGGGTTTTAATTCAGAGCCAGCAACATTTCCAACAAATGTGTACGTAGGTTGTATGTTTATTGCCCCAGGAAGCTTGCGTCGATCTATACGCATTAATTCAAACATAAAAAAATAGCAGACGACATACTTGTAGCATACTGCGCTCTGACTGCTGACAACCTTAACACGCTCGAGTAAAAATATCGCCTTCAAATATCGTCTGCTTGAATTATCAAGGCAGACGCTCTTAAAAAAACTTAACCAAATTCCAAACAGTACTACTACAATGAGACGCTGGGTTTCTTTGTCGTTGATCTGGATCCAGATTGTTTGTAAGGGCTACCACGAGTTCTCTCTTGGCAAAGGTATTACATGTATTGCCATTTACCTCTATAGTTATTTTTGTATATTATTCATGTACATCCGGGTGTATAAATTGTTTTACCTTTCCGAGTAGTTAAACCATATTTCACGTGATAGACTTCTTTGTGACACGTAAATTGGGGGGTGTCGCTGTCGATTGTCTTACATATAAATGCAGATATTCTATTGACTTTCCCATTTATCATAAGAGCGCGTGGACAAAACAATAGCTTTGACATCTCGGCTTTTGGTTATTCAGTATGGATATTACATTTGAAATGGTGGATAAGAATTAAGCGTCTTAAAACGAGCAAGGGTTTTATACCACTGGCTGTGTTTACTTCCTCAATTAGTCTGAACAGGAAAACAATATTGTTGCTAAAATGTTTTGGGGAAATAAAAACAATAAATCTGACTTCGTTAGAAGACTGGAAGCTGTTCGGAAAGATTCGATAAAACATGGAGTTACCGCTGAACAGTTTAGGAAGATTTTCTTAAGTGACCTTAGTGAAAACTCTGCAGATGGACCAACAGAAAAGACTGTCAAACGTGCTCGGAGCACGAGCAGAAGGGTTGTTACAGGTGTAATACTTATTGCAATCGTGGCCTTTTTAATTGGTTACTACTCCGAAATAAGAACTTACAGCGATATTAGATGGCTTGTACAGACATCACGATGCGTTATTTCAAATAATGAGCTTGTGATCGAGATGTGTAGACCCAAAATTAATTGCCGAATGTGTACAAATCTTCACGAAGTTCCGATGGAGACGAATATTACCCAGGATATTTTCAGGGAGCTATACGCGTACACAGCGGTCCCAGTGCTCATCAAGAACGCGACAAGTGACTGGACAGCCATGTCGAACTTCAGCTTCCAGTTTTTCAAGGATCTGTATCAGAACACTGATGGTGCTCTCCAGTCGGTAGAGGAGGAGTGTCAGTTTTTCCCGTACAAGACAGACTTCCAAAGCCTCGGGGAAGTGTTCAATATGTCAGACGACAGGGCAAACTTCAAAGATGGCGAGAGCACCTGGTATATTGGATGGTAAATGTGTTTTTTTCTGTACAGTACAGTAAACATTTCTAACCATTTACCTGATGAATATTCTTGTAAGAAATAATGACATCATAAATAATTATTAGATGAAATTTACTATTCAATAATTGATATATGAAAACAGGATAATTTGGCCATTGCAGGAACTATAGAGTCAGATCTACAAAATCCAAAGAGCACACATAGGAGCCGTCTGATCTGGGTCTACTTTGTTTGCAAAGACATCAAAAGGCGCGTCTGCTATCGAAAGAATTAAACGACCACTTAGATCTACTGGTTAACCCTTTCGCTGCCAATGCCGGATATGTGATTACCTATGCAAACAGTTTGGATCCAGATGAGACACCGAGTAACTCGGCGTCTGATCAGGATCCAAACTGTTTGTTACTGTTACTATGTTTTTGAAACAAAATGTAGAAAAATAAAAAAAAATGAAAATTTGTAGCAGACGACAAAGTTAACAGATGACAGAGTTTTGCAGCGAAAGGGTTAAACACATGAGCATTTGCAAACAGAGTAGACCCAGATCAGACGGCTCTTATAGGATTGGTCTGATCAGAGTCTGCTCTGTTTGCTTATGGAATAACATACAGCTGATTCTACAGTTTCTGCCATGGCCAAAAGTCCTGTATCCACGAGTCATTATTATAACTAACAAATATTCGTGATGTCATTATTGCTTGCATAAATATTCATAGAGTAAAGGGTGGGTGCTTAATGCATGGTTATGAATAATAGAAGACAGCTTGTTTGTGAGTTGTCTGTATTACTTTATTTGTCATGCATTAAGGTACCATTTTGAAGATTTTTGTGTCAACTTAAGACATAGTTCATTTTAAATTGAATGAATTTTTGCAATGTAAGAAAATACGTTTTCCGAGACAGTTAATAGTAAGTCATGTGACCGCGGCCGCATGAAAACGTCAACATGCACCAACAACTTCGGTAATTTAACTCATTCTCTCCTAGACTATTTTTAGACTCAACCTCTTTGAATAAATCTACTGAATAGGAGCATTGACGAGGGTAAAGGGAACTTATAACAGTATGTAGTTCAGAAAACATTGTGATAGAAAGTGCAAATCACAATGGTCTTTAAAAAAAGACTTTTACGGAGGCGCCAAAATGCGCTAGTAGGAGATAATAGGTAAAGTGACATCGCGGCAATAAGTGCAGACCCTGGTCACCCCGTCCCGCCCAACAACAACAACAACAACAACAACAACAACAATAAAACCTCTCTAATAAGACTTTTAAACACAAATCTAATTTTGTGTCTTAAACCTTTCCCTCATATGTTTTCACGCCTTTGCAAACAGAGTAGACCCAGATCAGACGGCTCCTATACGAGCCGTCTGATCAGGGTCTGCTTTGTTTGCTAGTGGAATTTGAAATATCTGGATCTTTACATCCTAAAATGACTACATTACTCCACCTTCAATATTTTCTTATAACTCTTTTGTCCATGGATATTCAGAAGGTATTGAAATTTTGAATAAATATAGAACAGGGAAAGGGTTAAATGTAGATGGTATCTTCATCTACGACCAAAGCTATGCAGCAAACTCATACTGGAGCTGTCTGAATTACTTTCATCCTACATTAAGCAACAACCTGCTTTTAGAGACATCTATGTCTATTCATAATGTGGTCGCTTTAGAGGGGTCTTTACTGGATATATACATGCATATCAAATGTACCATGCAATACACATATACACTCATGCTCTACGTCGTTAATATTTTGTTGGCTAGGTAAATATTGTGACATAAACAACATGTCGTCTGCTACAATTCGCAGTTGCGAAAAAAGGTCGTCTGCTGCACTTCGAAAAGTTATTTTATCTTCATTTTCAAAATCAAATACAAACCACTTGTTGAGACGCCGAGTTAACTAGGTGTTACATTAGGATCTAAACTGTTTCCATGGGTACACGTAATCCAACATTCGCCGCTTTCATTCGCAAAGTAAATGTCGTCTGCAAAAAGAATCGTCTGCCTAAGTTATCAAAGTCAGCCTTTTTTGTCTGTTTTGGTGCGGGTTGGTCACCGCTTTACTTGGCGTAACAGGATCTAAACCACTTGCATGAATTGAATTCGCTGTTGAAGTGCAAACAGTACATATCTTGGTCATTACTTGTGATTTAGTCCAATATTAAAATATACAGCAGACAATCCTCTCTAGTACATTGGCGCAAAGTGCAACAAATGAGGTCTGCATCAAGTTTCAAAATGGACTTTCCTTCAGTTTGTGTCAACCAGTCTGGTTTCTGATGAGACCCCGAGTTACTCGGCGTCTCATCTGGTCCCCATCTGTTTGCAAAGATATTCACATAGTCGCCCATGGCATCACGCTTTATGATTCGCTCTCAGGTGACTTCGGTGACAGGGTTAACCCACTCTCTCCTAGACTATTTTTAGACCCAACTTCTTTGAATAAATATACCGAACTTACTAGAGAAAAGGAAAAGCTTAGCAAATGCTCAATTTATCACAACGGTTTCAAAAATGGCCTCCACAGAGGCATCAAAAGGCGCCAGTAGGAGGGAATGGTTTAAACTATTAATAATTACACCTGACTTCAAATATTGCTTAATTTTCCTTTTACCATTGCCTTGTTTTAAGGAGAGCGTTCTGGGTTTAGAGTGCACAACATATTACTGCAATTATTGCTTAAGATTAGATAATTGTCATATGGCCGGAATTCCAATTATCTTCTCTGATATAGCCCTTTGTCTATTACATGAACATCAGCACTCGAGAATACCACGACACTTCAAAGAATATAATCATAATATGCAAAGTAGAAAATATGGACAACATACAATTGAATCTCTCTCGAGCGAACACTTAGAATGAATTACCATGGCTGTTTTAAAATCAGGCGGCTACTTAACAATTTACCATCATTAAGGCGCCTTTGCAAACAGAGTAGTTCCAGGACAGACGACTCATGTAGGAACCGCCTGATCAGGGTCTACTCTGTTTACTTAAGGAATAATAAAGCTCTGATTCTAAAGTTTTTTCCATATCTTTTCATATACCATCAATGATAGTATTATTTCTTACACGGATATTCATCATGTAAGGGATGAATACAGAAGCAATGCAGAAAGGGAGCTTACCGCATCACTTCCGCTCTGTATTAAGCCCCCCCCCCCCCCCCCCCCCACGTCTTAAAGACTCAGAGTTAGACCTCCTTATAGGCTCGTTGTAGATAATTATTATTATTCTTCCGACAAATGTACCGTAATATTAGACCACCGTCACGAGAAACCACGCCTTCGAGTTTTGTAAGTGCACTAGGCTCAGACCAACCGCCACGCTTGAGCGTGATGTAGACTCTAGATCAATTTTATATTCCAAAACTTACATGTGATCTCTTTCTTTTATGTTAGTTATAACAATTTATATGAATCATTGCTAATGTATAATAATACCATTTCCTACTAGACTTTATGGCGCCGCGTTTAATGCGTTTAATTCAAATGCGTTGGATCTTCAACCCTATGCTTGTGTTTTATCGTAGCCTTTCCAAACCAAAAGAAACGCTGAGTTTCTCAAAATCTTTCCTGGCCCCGAGGTTATAAAAGTTTTTGTTAGTCTGCTCGAGATCATTCTCAAGCATCTGACCAATCAGCTACTTGAGAATGATCTCGGACTCGGACTCAGAAGTTTAACCTTGGACCAATTCATCACGCTAATAGTGTTTCTGACAAGAAATGTAAGAATATATTGAGCAACGTATCTGGCGACATCAGTTGCAGAACAGAACGACAATTGGAGACGACAATTGGATGCTCAATGACAAGCTGCTATTACGCAATAATAAATTAGTTGAAAGCCCCTTCCATCAAAATATGTTTTGCCCATCATTAACATACGTTAACCACAACCACAAGGATATTGTCTTCTTAGAATTTGAATTGTTTTTGTGTTTGTTCACCTGTCACTAAACCCCCATTCGACGTTACCGTTGTACAGATAAGTCCCTCTAATACGATCATTCAAAAGGTGTATAATTGTGGACTTCTGATACAGGTTATAGCTTATTGCAGGACTTAAGTTATGCAGAAAGTCCTTATAGGGTCTGGATCAAAACAGTTTGAAAATGTTTAACAAGTTTATCCATGGTGTATAACGTAAAATCCGACCGTATACATTTTTTTTTCGTTCGTCATGAACATAACACGGTCGCAAATGTAACACTTGTTTGTAAGTACACGTGTTTCTACTTGTAGTTACACATGCTGTTGTCTACCTGTATTTGATTCGTTATATCTCCTGTGTCGTTTTGTCCCATTTTTCTTTATCTGAATCACTCTTGTCCTATTTCCAATCCTTATTTGATAGAAACATAGTTTCGTATTTGCAGAGTAGTTCCAGATCAGATAATGTCTTGTTCATGTGTCATTATAAATGTTCAGTTGTTTGATATTAATAAAGTCATTCATTCTTAAATATGAATATTCGCCAGGTAAAGGATTAAGTATTAAGTATTAACTTTTGTCACGCTAAGGACCAACCCATGATTAAGTATTAACCTTTGTCACGTTATAGACCAACCCATGGTTAAGTTTTAATCTTTGTCACGCTAAGGACTAACCCGTGGTTAAGTTTTAATCTTTGTCACGCTAAGGACCAACCCTTGGTTAAGTTTTAATCTTTGTCACGTAATAGAACAACCCTTGGTTAAGTTTTAATCTTTGTCACGTTATAGACCAACCTATGGTTAAGTATTAATCGTTGTCACGTTATAGACCAACCCTTGGTTAAGTTTTAATCTTTGTCACGTAATAGAACAACCCTTGGTTAAGTTTTAATCTTTGTCACGTTATAGACCAACCCATGGTTAAGTATAAATCGTTGTCACGTTATAGACCAACCCATGGTTAAGTTTTAATCTTTGTCACGTAATAGAACAACCCTTGGTTAAGTTTTAATCTTTGTCACGTAATAGAACAACCCTTGGTTAAGTTTTAATCTTTGTCACGTTATAGACCAACCTATGGTTAAGTATTAATCGTTGTCACGTTATAGACCAACCCTTGGTTAAGTTTTAATCTTTGTCACGTAATAGAACAACCCTTGGTTAAGTTTTAATCTTTGTCACGTTATAGACCAACCCATGGTTAAGTATTAATCGTTGTCACGTTATATGTTTGGCAATCAATTTAATATGTTAGTCGACTATAGTATTATAAATAGAGGTTTTTAGATATATATTATCAAAGCTGGCATAGTACTACATTTTTCTGCCATGGCCAAACATTCCTGTGTTCATATGCCAGATAAAAACTAATTCTAATTGATATTTATGAAGTCTTGACTGGATGTATACATACTCACTGGATAGAGGGTTAAGACTGTGTATGCCTACATGCGGACGTGAATACAAAACACCTCATTACACACTTAAATTTCTGTCACCACGTGACTGGACTTACAATTACAGTAAAACTCCATACTAAGAAATTTTAGTAATGACGAATTTATGTCTTCGTAGGCAGTTGGCTGCTTAAAGCAGGACGACAGTCATACTGAAGGCTCATAGAGGAGCTTTCTGTATTACTTTCAGTCTGCATTAAGCTACCATCTGTCTTAAAAGATATATAATGATACTTGTGTTAGTGTTCGAACTATCGGGGTTTTACTGGACATTCAAATTAGAGTTCGAATTAGACTGTCATGTCGAGTATATCGAAATCACATATGAACAACTAGTCCGTTATAGTTCGTTATATCATTTCAACCACGAAACAATAACTTAATGAAAGCATAACACTAGTGACAACGATTTTGTAGCGGACACTGTTATTTCAGTTTATCGCTTAATTTAAACAATACGAACACTCAAAGTAGTGACTGTGATCATTTTACATCTTTAGGGCACTCTTAATACATCTCTGAATCTAAAAGCAACCCATTAGCTTTTATCCTTTAACATTATTCAAACTGACTGGCAATTTAAGTAGGTTACACTTATTTCCAGATTAAATATGAAATTGAGGACTGTAAGTCAATAGTATCCTACTTAACCATTTACCCCATGAATATTCATGTAAAAATTAATGACGTCATGGTTATCTATTAGTTTAATATGGTATATAAACCAAGAGTTTTATTACTTTGGCGGAAACTGTAAAATCAAATCTATATAATTTCATACGTAAACAGAGCAGAACTCAGCTAACTGTTACTTGAGATTTTTGATCTGACAGAGAGAGAGAGAGAGAGAGAGAGAGAGACAGACAGAGAGAGAGAGAGAGAGAGACAGAGATACAGAGACAGAGACAGAGAGACAGAGACAAAGAGAGAGACAGAGACAGAGAGAGAGAGAGACAGAGAGAGAGACACACACAGAGAGACACAGAGAGAGAGAGAGAGAGAGACAGACAGACAGACAGCCAGACAGACAGACAGACAGACAGACAGACAGACAGACAGACAGCCAGCCAGACAGACAGACAGACAGCCAGACAGACAGACAGACAGAGACAGTCAGACAGACAGAGACAGACAGAGACAGAGAGATAGACAGACAGACAGACATACAGACCGACAGACATACAGAGACATACAGAGACAGACAGAGGCAGAGACAGAGGCAGAGACAGACAGAGGAAGAGACAGACAGAGAAAGAAAGACAGACAGACAGACAGAGACACACACAGACAGAGACACTGACAGACAGATTTATGTTAGGCGATACCCTGTCTGATTATGATCTAGTTTGTTTTCATATACTAAATAAATAACAAACGTTTGTGATAATAATAGGCTATTGGGCTTGCGTTTAAAAGATACTATCTATACGTAGGCCTAAATATGATTCACTCTACGCCTCATGGAGCAGTATCGTGGGAAAAGACTCTAGTAAAACAATGTCATTTATAAGTATTATTTACCTCATTAATATTTTAAACAAGACTTCATGAATATAAATTAGAATGAATTTTAGTTTTTGCATATTAACACAGGAATATTTTGCCATTGCAGGATCATATATATTACAGTAAAACCTCTCTATAACGACCACTAAATTACATCAAGTATTTTGTGTACATCAAGTATTTTGTGTTAAAGGCAGGTGACTGCTTAAAGCAAGGTGAAAGTAAAACAGAACGCTCCTATAGGAGCGTTCTGTTTTACTTTCACCTTGCTTTAAGCAGCCACCTGCTCTAAATATTAACGCAATTTAGTGGCCGTTATAGAGAGGTTTTACTGTATTTTATCACCAGACAGAGCAGACGGTATCCTACAGAAGCCGTCTGATCTGAGTCTACAAAATATGCAAAGGCGTGATAAAAACAATACATTAGTTACCCGAACTGCAGTAAAAAGTCTCTATAGCGACACTACCTACAAGAAGCATAATTCTGGGTGTTAACTTTGGATCCGGATGAGCCACCGAATAACTCTACCTCTCACCATGATCCAAATGTACTAATGTTTTATTTAAAGGAAGGGGCGGACAAATTAAACGAATGAAATTGTTGCAGACAACACGTTTGCAGAAGACATTTTTGGCGGTGAAAGAGTTAGAGCCAGGAGGTAGATTGGTGCAGTAATAGAAACACCTACAGGAGCTTTCTGCAATATCTTTGTCGTGCATTAACCAACCATCTGATTTTAACCATTTTCTCCATAAATACGCCTTTGCAAACAGAATAGACCCAGATCAGACGGCTTCACTAATGAGCGACAAATAGTGTATATATTGATCAGGCTCCGGGACTGCATGGTCTGGGTCTACATTGTTTGCAAATATCTCTGTGTCGTGTTTTCCACGATGCCGACCATATGGCCAATGTAACGTTTATCATGTTTACAAATAGTTGGTTAATTTGTTACAATGTGTACGAGTCTCCTCTTAATGAAGCGACTGGGTATTTCTATATTGACAGTGTTATGGCTCACGCTGTGAGTCTGTCCTTTCTATCTCCTGTTGTATGTATTAGCAGGCTGCAGGGCGCATTTCTAATCACGTTTACAAACCGTCTTGATCCAAATAAGATGCCGAGTAGTCCGACACCTCGACAGGATTCAAACTGTTTGACTGTCTTATGGCATTAACCCATTACCTCATAGGCTATTTTTAGATACAACCTCTTTGAATAAATCTACCGAAAAGGAGCATTAACTAGAGAAAAGGAAACAATTTAAATTTTGTAGTTTGAAACCATTCTGATAAATAGAGCATTTGCTCCTATAGGAGCAAATGCTTTATTCATCACGATGGTTTCACAAAGTGACTTTTACAGAGTCGTCAACAGTTGGGTGAATGCTCCGTTGGCACTGTCTGATCAGGGTCTGTCCCGTTTGTTTATGAAATACTTTAGATCAGATTCTGTTTCAACCACAGTAAATCTTATCTTGTTCATAACATTATATATGATCCAGTTAATTTATATTCATACAGTTCTACATGAATATCAATCAGATAATGGATTAATTTGTTTGACGTACACGACATATGATAGTATCATGATTACAGTATCACCTGTTATCATTACAGGTAACGGCGAATTGTATCAACCGCTAATTTCAACCTGTCAGGCAATATTTCAACCAACTGTTACAATGTTTTCGCTCCAACTACCGCATATCACGTAAAAGTACCGAATGCCACTGCCAGACTTCCTGACAACTATTTCAGGCAATAAATTTATAGAACGTTTTAGGATGATTGTATGTTTAATTGCTACTAATTACTTCGTCATTTATAAATCCTTTTAGACGAATTCTTTGAATGTTTTAAACATGCGTTCAATTATAAAAATTCAATTATAAAACAAGACATAAAAAAAATACTAAACTCACGCCATTTTAGTTTCGAATACAGCAGAACATCTCTTTATCTATTTAGAATAAACAATGATGGCATTAACACAGGTGACTGCTAAATGTGGAATGAAAGCAAATCAGACAGTTCCCATGGGAACTTTCGGAGTAACGTTTGTCCTGCAGTTCAGGTGGTCCATGTCCCAATTTCAAGATTCCATATGAATTATTGTTGTACAGAAGTTTTACAATAGGTCTATTTGCATAATATAAGTACATGTAGACATTGTCTCTTACACAGAGAGTTGAGCGCAAAACTGTCGTAACTACAATCTATGAGATGTGTCTCTTACACAGAGAGTTGAGCGCAAAACTGTCGTAACTACAATCTATGAGATGTGTCTCTTACACAGAGTGTTGAGCGCAAAACTGTCGTAACTACAATCTATGAGATGAACTCGTGATGACGTTTGTAAGCAGTTTGGATCGAGATGAGACGCAGAGTAACACGGTATCCATCAAGATCTACACTGTTTGACACTCTGAATGCACTTTTAATGGAAATGATATAAAAATCAACTTCGACCATATTTGGAATTTTTTCTTAAACACTTATAAAAAAGTAGATGCTGTATTTACTGGTCTTACACTCAACCTTCGACATACAGTAAAACTTCCCTAAAGCAACACCTTCGTGAATAAACTAAGGTATCTTTAAAACAGGCAGTTAATACCGGACGACGGGGATGCAGAACTCGCATGCACTTATCTACCACCTGTCCTTGTGACCCAGAAGTATGCCTCTTTCTGTGGTCGTTGAAGGATTTATTTTACTGTACATACCTGTTCCAATAGGTGACTGCAACCTTTCTTTCTTAGCTTACTCACAAGGCATTTATTTAATGGCTCTAACAGAAAGAAATACCATACAGGCAACATTGTTGGTTTTGTTGATTAACGTCCGTTTCTGTTTCTAGATATCTGTAGCGATACAATTTATAGCAATTCTGTATTGTAAGTTTTGTAAGGACTGTGAGTTATCCGAAATTCGAGTTATCCGAGTTCGAGATATCGAAGTTCAACTGTTGAATCATTGATGATGGCGTTATCTCATACATGTATATTCAAGAGTTAATGCAAACACAATCTGAATACATGCGTTTCAGAAAAGACCGTGAATAGTTTACGTTCAGGGAATAAACAGTTGAGAAGGCGTAATTTTCCTGATAAAGAATGACTATACCCCACACTGTGATACATTTTGGAAAAGATTGGTCGCCACACTGGATAATATCGTGACAAAAGTACACGCTTTCGAGGACATAGTCTTTAGTTTTTAAGAACACTCTGCCAGACGTGTGTAACACCAGTCTGCTACACGTATGTAACACCAGTCCTTGACTACAGTAAACCCTCGTTAATAGTTATTAGTAAGACAAAATGGTAACTTTAAAAAAAAGATGGCAGCTTTATGCAGGTTTAAAATCATACAGAACGCTCCAAGAAGACATTCATCCTACATTAAGCTGCCACCTGCCTGACGTACCGATAATGATACATGTACATGTATCTGAATGTTCAGACCAGCGAGATTTTACTGTTACTTACAGATGTCAAGTATCAAGGGTATTAAACAGCTATTAACCATTTCCTTCTTATAAACGTGTTTTCACACATTTTCAAACAGAGTAGACCCAGGTCAGACTACTCCTATAGGAGCCGTCTGATCAGGACCTGCTCTGTTCGCAAGTGGACTTTGAAAGATCTGTTTCTTTGGTTTGTAAATTGGCTATAATAATCCAACTTCCATATTTCATTATACATGTAACTGTTTTGTCCATGAATATGCAGTAGGTATTGAACGTTTGAATAAACATAGAGAGGGTTAAACTATTGAAGACAGAGATGCCCGATATTTGTGGTTTAACTTAATTCTATTGTTTATTAACCATTTACCTGACAGAAACGCTTTTTTACGTTTTATGTAAATAGAGTAGACCCAGACCGGGCGACTGCTGTACGAACCGTCTGATCAGGGACTGTTCTGTTTACGCATGGAATGATATTCATCTGATTCTACAGTTTCTGCCATAGCCAAGTATGCTGTCAAAAAATGAACCTAACAAATAGTCATGTTTTTATTATTTCTAACATGAATATCCATCGAGTAAAATGGTAATGTATCTATTTCAGGAGTAACTGTCACCCGACAGTGCAGACAGCGTTAACTTATCTATTTCAGGAGTAACTGTCATCCTACAGTGCAGACAGCGTTAACTTATCTATTTCAGGAGTAACTGTCACCCGACAGTGCAGACAGTGTTAACTTATCTATTTCAGGAGTAACTGTCACCCGACAGTGCAGACAGAGTTACGCCACCATTACCAGAAACCTTACTTCCTCCCCAATGATTCAGAGTCCAGTTTCCTCGACTGGATGTTCATGGGTGGATCCGGGCCCGGGGCCTTCGTCCATGTGAGTAGAATTAGCCCGTACCCTCTCCACAAGAGCTTTTTGTAGATCCTCATAAGAGGAATCGACGTAACCATCTCCTTCATATAAACGCCATTTCAAGCATTTGCAAACAGAATACACCCGGGTTAGACGGCTCCTATAGGAGCCGTCTGATCAGTGTCTGCTCTGCTTGCTTATGACCAGATATAGGTCTGAATCTACAGGTATTTTTTTTCAAAGTAAGAAATTCTATTAAAAATCATACTTTATAAAAAAAAAAAGCTAATAAATATTCATGATGTCATTATTTGTTACATAAATATTGAAGAGGGAAATGGTTACTGGCAAACATTAGATCTTTATACACTTAACCCTTACATCGTGAAAAAATAATGACTCCGCGAATTTGGATCTGTTCATTTTTTACTACTTCTAATTCGACCAAGCTGTTGAAAAAAAACCTATTGACCAAGTGTCAATCCTGATCCTGATGCGACCACATATTGATCCAAGTCGTTTGCATGTGCGACCAAACAACAAATTGAGAAAAAAATCAAGCACCCCGCCCGTTAAGGAACCACTGTCTCTCTTGTTCTTTTCTATTCTCCTCTGAAACCGGATTCATTGTGCGTGTCATTCGTTTCTTGTTAGTCGTCATTTTTTTGCTTATTTTCTTCGATCGCAGGCGTCACGTGACGCTCACGTTACAGTAGATCATTTGCATTTAATGGACACCTCGTTAATGTCTCCGAAATAAAACAAATTTCGAGCATCATTACTCTTTTTGCTAGTGTTTCAAAAATCATCTTTGAACAAAAAATCGACCTTTTCAATTTTTCACAAGGAAAAGTGGTGATACAGTATAATGGCACTTGAACCGACATCGCCTCTTTGTATAGAAATGTATTTTTTACAACAGTTGTTTCGATATGAAACAATAAGATTCTTTGCGCAGGATAATATTTGCAGTGGACAGCATTTGGAAGCCAACGAAGGAGTTAATATTGCATTGATATTTTGATGTTTTGAAACCACTGTGATAAATAGAGCATTTTATATGGAGCCAATGCTCGGTTTAAGACAATGTTTTAAACAAATGACTTTTACAGAGGCATCAAAAGGCGACAGTAATGGGAAATGTGTTAAGATATCGCTTTAAATAGTGTGAAATGAAGGCAACTGTGATTGTATTGTCGTTGTTGCTGTTGTTGTTGTTGTTCAGTGTGTCATCGCCACAACTCTCGATCTCAAGCCCATTACAACTGATGGCGTCTTCTGTATACTACAAATGCAGGAGTAAGGTGATGCGGAAATGCATATAATAAGCGATAACCAGTATAGACCCAGACCAGCCACAAGACGGGTCCTACATATTATCAGCTCTATAACTAATATAGACTTAGATCAGTCACAAGACATACTCTGTATATTATCAGTTCGATAACCAGTGTAGACCCAGATCAACCTCAAGACAGGTCCTACATATTAACAGGATATCCATAGTATTGTGTTCATCCGTGTCGACAAGATTTTGTCATCCATCGTAAATCTTCTTCATAGACATGATACGTATTTAACGCCTTTGCAAACAGAGTAGATGCAGAACAGACGATGATTCCTAGCGGTAGGAACTGTCTGTCCAGGGTCTGTTATGTTTGCTTATGGAATAATATAAATCTGACTAGCTGTGACCAAAATTCCTATGTTCATAAACAATTATACAACTTTATCTTATTGATATCTATGATGCCATTTTACCTGAATATTTGTCAAAGGGTTTTAATGTATAACAGGGACACTGGGTGTTGATTTTCCACCGGAGTTTATGTTAGACTATGTTATTGTCTAAGTATATTTTTGCGAAAACTGGGAATAAAATCCTCTCATATTTCTAGGGAAAATGACAATTTTCTCAGATGTTATAGATTTTTAGGAGTTGTATTACATTTAAATGTCTGAAATTTGACGCTGTTTGGCCCTCGTTGTCACTGCGTTAGAAAGGAAATTCTACATGGTTTTATAAATATGTAAGCATCGATTTGTATTGGAACCTATAATTTTATCTATTTCTGTCTTACACACACACAACCGGTCATTGACATAAAAAACAACAACAACAAAACAAAGCGAAAAAAAACTTTCTAAACTAATATTTCATTTTTACACAGTGATTTCCCAAATGGTCGGTGCAATAATATGGAAACTACATTCATAACCTTTAATGATTTAATATTGTTTATTTTCATTACTTCTAGTGAGCTGTGATTGGCTTTAATTTTTTCATACCCCCGTGAAAAAAAATAGCCTACGCCTTGCCGGGACTACTTTATATTCGTCCGCAGTTATATGGATCGGTATTAAATATTGAAAATAAACAAACGATTTGTAAATATTGTTTTCAATTTCTTTCTTACATTCATAATGGTATTGTATTATAAGTAATAAATGGAATCTTTTTGGTTTTCATGGAGGTATAAAAAGATCCTTGGTCACACTTTGTAACCAAGTTTCTTTTTCATACCTCCATGCAAACAAAAAGTATTCTATATATTCCCTAAGTAATATAAAATACACAATAAAACCCACCAATCGTTTTATTCATGTGTAAACCAACTTGAATGATGTTGAGACATCGAGTGTCCCATCTCGGTCCAACCGTTTTGAAAGATACTCATGTTTCTGAAACTATTTGTTACGATAGTATTGTACTTAACTCTCAATTTACTTTCACTCTTTCCCTCATATAGACGTGTTTTCACGCATTTGCAAACAGAGCATACAAAGAACAGAGGCTCCTATAGGAGCAGTCTGATATGGGTCTAATCTATTTGCTTTGAAATAATATAGATCTGATTCTACAGATGTGTTTTAACGCATTTGCAAACGTAGTAGATCCAGATCAGACGGCTTCTATAGGTGACAGAAAGATGAGATAATATTCCTTTATGCTTTAGAAAGATGACATTTTTATTACAGTAAGTTTATACTTTTCAATTTCTCACACAAATATAAAGCTAACCTTGGGAGCTTTCATCCATGTACTATGGACTTCATCAGCCAACTGATCTTTTCACTGTGTCTGGGGATTAGGCTTAACACCACTCGAGGGCATGAGTGATGTTAAAGCTTTGTCCCAGATGTGCGGTAACTGGAAAGCTCCCAAGGTTAGCTTTATATTTGTGTGAGAAATTGAAAAGTATAAACTTACTGTAATGTCTACTACCACACAGTTCAACTTCCATCAGGACATTTTTATTATATACAATAGTCCTTGATGCTTTAGAAAGATGACATTTTTATATATAAATTAATATAATACGCATTGGTGATGTAGAAAGATGACATTTTTATTATATATAAAATTCATTGATGCTTTAGAAAGATGATATTTTTATTATATATATAATATTCATTGGTTCTTTAGAAATATGACATGTTTATTATATATAATATTCATTGATGCTTTAGAAATATGACATTTTTATTATATATTGTATTCATTGATGCTTTAGAAAGATGACATTTTAGATATGATACTCATTGGTTATGTAGAAAGATGACATTTTTTATAATATATGATATTCATTGATGCTTTAGAAAGATGACATTTTTATTATATATATGCATTGATTCTTTAGAATGATGACATTTTTAATATATATGATATTCATTGATTAATTTTTATTCAGATGGCATGCCATTATCAACACCTGATTTATATTCATGGTGTTATTGTTTCTTATAGAAATACCAAAGAGGTAAATTGTTAAACGGCAGACGAGTGACAAATATGCAAACAGTTTGGATCTAGATGAGACACCGGGTAACTCGCCATCTCATCATTGGAGTCCCCTTTGTTAGACGCCAAGAAACTAAATGCAAATTTAACGTTGTGTGCAGATGTACCGATGATGCTCTCTGCCAGAAAAAAATATCAGTTTAATACTGTTTGGTTTGCAGATCGACTTTGTTCAGCGCCCATCGTGGCAAGCCCAGATAGTAGGGAAGAAGACATGGCGCCTCATCCCCTCCCCGGAATGTGAGGACGTGTGTAGTGAGATGAACGTCACCGTACACAAAGGCGACATATGTATGTACATGTACATGTTGATGATGATTATTATAATGATAATGATAACATTAGTGATTATAATGATAAAATAATAATAACATTGATTATTATAGCGATAACAATGCTAATTATAACGATAATAGTTGCAATGATGATTATAACGATAATAATAACAACAACAATGATGATTATAACATTATAGTGATACTGATAACAATGCTGATTAAACATTAACAATACATGTAGTAGCTATAATGATACTATTAATAACTGATGATTACAGCATTAATCATTAATCATAACAGCTATGATTATAATGATGATAATAATAATAATAGTGATAATAACGATACAAATAATAATTACACGGATTATCATAAGGATAATTATAACAACGTTTATTACAGTGATAATAATAACAATTACACTGAAATAATGAATATTGCAACGATAATAACAGCAATGATGATTTTAACGATCATGACAATACAATGATGAAAGGTGATGATAACAATACTAATTAAAAATGGTGTTTGTATTGATGATAATAAAACAACACTGTTTATTATAATGATAATGGTAAAAATGATCATTATAACGATAATAATAAAAGATAACAATAATGTTTATAGCATAATGATAACAATGGTGATAATAACGATAATAACGACAATAACAATGCCATGCTTTATTTATCTTAGTTTTCTTTTTTTACTGATGCAAAGTTTAAACATGGCAACTATTTATATACACATCAGGCATTATGTGTGTAAAATCAATAATATAATGTTGCAGATCTAGACAGTATATTTGTACGCTCATGATTGCACCTCATAATTCTAGAAACAATCATCCCTTCCCTAGCATTGGTGCTATCCAAGAATTAAGACCAGACACGTCTGCCAAAGCAATGATGATTATAAACATGTAATCAAATCTTATTTCTAGTCTGCTGTCCATTGTATGTACATCATACTCGCCATTGTTGCTACATTTGGTGCCGATGTCGCCATTCCAATTAATTATTAAATAATGTGTACCTCCGATTTTTTTCAGCCTTCTGCCTTTGCTTTTCATTCAATATACATATGTACAATGTATACACAAAAACCTCTTTTCAGTTGTTGTTGATACCAATAAATGGTTTCATTCTACCTTCATCCATCCCGGAGAGATCAGCATCACTATTGGATCGGAGTACGACTGATGCAACCGGAACACATTGGGGATGTGTACGATTATGCCGAAAACCACCGAACAGTTACGATTGTGATTGATGATGTACTACACGCCTCTTCATATCACTCACTAAATACTTCACGCACCACAAAAGTTTTGTTTATCAATGTTCAATGTTCGCGAATGAAATTGCCAATTTGCCCATAACAGTTAATTGGTAAACAAATGGTTCGCCACTGTGATCAACCTTTCTCTAGAGGGAGTAATTTAGAGCATTGCTGTCGTTTTCATTTCACTTTTGACCTGATGAATATTAATTTAGGAATTATTGAGATCATGAATTAAGATTTTATTGTGACGTATGAGAACATGCTTTTTTGAAAATTGCAGAAACTGTAGAATCATATGTATACAATTCCATAAACAACCAGGGCAGGTGCTGAACAGACGGCTCCTACGGCGCTATTTTGTTTGCAAAGGCGTCAAAGACAAAAAGAACCACAAAAAACATTCCTTATGGGCTCATACAGTTTATAAACTACTATATGCGTCGCAAAACCAACTAAACAGCCAATGGCGTACTATGATGACGTCATGGATGGACATCATGTTGAAGGCGAATCCGTAAGAGCTTTTGCAAACAGTTTGGATCCAGATGAGACGCCAAGTAACACGGCGTCTCATCAGGACAAAATTGTTTTACAAATTAATTGCGTTATTGATAAGAGAATATTTACTACCGACCAAAATTTACTTCGCTCGGTAAAAGTTAGAAGTCTTAACCCTTTCCTTAATATAAACGCAATTGCACGCATTTGCAAACAGAGCAGACAGGATATGCTCTGTTTGCGTTTGACATTAAGATAGAGCTGATTCTACAGTTGTTGTAAAAGCAAAAAATAACCTTGAAAATGTTATATTTATAAAACTTCAGCTAACATATAAATATTGATGATGTCGTCATTTTTTACATGAATACTGAACAGGGATAGGATCAATTTGAGACAGTTACAAATGTACATAATACTGAAAAAGAACGATAACTCTGAAAAGAATTTAAAGTGAACAAGATACATGAAGATCGATGTTCGTATATCTTGTTCAGATCTGAAGGCTCCCGAAGGAGTCAGTGTCTACACTGTTTGCTGAAGACCTATTTATGTCAATGGCTTTTATCAGCAACATGAAACTTTAGGCGTGCCAAAATAAGATATGGACGAGTAATATGGGAATAAATGGGTTAAAATGTAACTACTGTGAAGTTATAAAAATGGTGCCAGAATGCATTAATTAACCATTTACTCCGTGAATACGCCCTTCTACGCCTTTGCAAACAGAATAGACCCAGTAGAGGAGCCGTCTGATCAAGGTCTGTATTATTTGCTTTTGATACAGATAATATAGATATGATTCTACAGTTTCTACCGGGGGCCAAACATTTCTGTATTCTTGTGCTACTATAACCTAATGGTTATAATTAATATTCATAGATTAAAGGGTTATTGAGCCTTTCAAACAGCTGGAGAGCGGTATTTGGTGTCCGAATACTTAGGGGAATTATGGAAACATATTGTATGACAGGTTGTCGTGAGAAAACATTTATCTTTGTATAGTGTTTCTTCTCGCCTGTATGTATTATTAATAGAGACGACCTTTGACGCCTTTACAAACAGAGCAGAGCAAGATCAGAAAGGGAGCCGCCTGATCTGGGTCTGCTCCTGTTTGCTTATTGTGTAAATAACCAATGTGCAAAAACACGTGTTGTCAATACATTTCATTTTGTTACTTCTAGTTGCTTATGACATTATAATATATTTGATTCTACAGTTTCTGTTACGACCAAACCTTCACATTTTGTTAATGCCATTACAAATAATCAGCAATTTAAAATTCGTGATGTCATTATTTCTTACATGAATAGGGGTGAAGGGTTATCCCTATCCTTCATACAAATTCATTATTACACCTTTGCAAACAGAGTAAACTCGAATTAGACGGCTCATGTAGTAGCCGTTTGATCAGCTCTGCTCTGTTTGATTATGAAATTATAATAGATCTAGCTGACTCTACAGTTTCTACCAATACCAAAACTCATGTGCACATATGACATTATAAAAAATTCTGTTAATGAATATTTGTGATGTCGATTATACTTTACATGAATTTTGAACAACGCACTTGCTAACCGTGTCTTTCATATAAACGCACTTACATGCAATTGCAAAGAGAACATACCTACATCAGATGGCTCCTAGAGGAGCCGTCTGATCAGGGTCTGCTCTTTTGCTAATGGAATTTAATAGATCTGTTTCTTTGGTTTCTAAAATGGCTACAATGTTCCACTTTCCATATTTCATTATAACTATTTTGTCCATGAATACTCAGTAAGTATTGAAATTTTGACTAAATAAAGAATTGGGAAAGGGTTAAGCTAAAACACCCTTCAACAAAATAAAATATAAAAGACAAATTGGAATTAGATTAGATGAAAACCAATATCAATTTGGCTGCTAAATATTCTTTGAAACATTTCAATTGCTGAAATTGTTAAATTGCCGCATGCGATCTTTTGTTTTAGAAAAATGCTTCTGTCTGTTCACGCAGGAAATGGCGTTAGCATTAGTAAAATTCCAATTTAACCATTCAGTCGACAAAACTATATTGCTTCAGGAGCTTAGTCCCTTATTCTGCAACGAAGCCTTCATGTACTTCGCCCAAACGCATGTCTGCTTCATATGGGACATCAAGCGATTGATTCAATTTCTTGAAAAAGTATTGGCCGTGTGTTCTACAGTTTGGATCCTAATTATGCAATTAGTTGTTTAACCTGTAGTGTTTTTTTCAGTTTATATTTGTTAATGGCAATTATATATTGAATACCAGGATAATGATTAATATGAATCGACAAGCGTGGAAATTAATATCTGCAATGCCATATAAAACCAATGGCATTTTGGCGTGAGCGGATCATTGTACCATACTACTTTAGTTATCAATACATTCTAGAGAAGAACAGATCGGGTCATATTGGTAAACCTGCTAAGAACTTGTCGTCTGCTAGTATTGCCGTTTGTCTCAATTTTGACATTGCATTTTTCTTCCATTTTTTAAAAAAAGTGTCAGCGTGTAAAACTTATGGATCCAGATGAGTCACCGAAATGCCTCGTGTCTCATCTGGATCCAAACTGTTTGCATTGGTGATCATAAATTCGCAAGTACAGTAGAACTCCTCTAATGCGACCACTTAATAAATAAATATGTGTGTCTTTATAAGCAGGTGGTTGCTTAATGCAGTACAAAAGTAATGCAGAAAGCTCCTCTAGGAGCTTTCTGCATTACTTTGTCATGCATTTAGCTACCACCTGCATGTAGCACCCAGAATTATACCTCTTTTAAGTGGTCGCATTAGCGGGGTTTTACTGTATAGTGCTGATGAATAACACAGTTGATTCTACACGTGAGCAAAACACTTATTTGTTTTATTATATTTTGAGGTTGAGTATCGGAGAACTCGTTGACCTGAAGCACGCCAAGGGCGAATCGATGAATAGGCGTGTTTGCATTAACCTTTTACCTCATGAATATTAATGAAATAAATAATAACTCTATGAATATTTATTAGCTGAAATTTTGTAACGGTAAACGGACACAGGGATTTTTGGCTTGGCAGAAACTTTAGAATCAGACCTAAATAATGCCATTGGCAAAATGAGCAGACTCTGATCAGACAGCTCATACAGGAGGTAATGACCTAATTGTTTGTAATGGTATATGGACA
The DNA here is from genome assembly GCA_963576725.1 of Azorinus chamasolen. Lineage (NCBI taxonomy): Eukaryota > Metazoa > Mollusca > Bivalvia > Cardiida > Solecurtidae > Azorinus > Azorinus chamasolen. Next base: position 64,630,014 of record OY755236.1, on the reverse strand, counting down.
CGGGTTATTCTGGCCCGAATCTGCAGAATCAGATATAATCCATAAGCGAACAGAGCAGATCATGATCAGGACCGTCAGATCCTAGCGGGTCTCTATCAGGTAGATCGATGTATATATTCTCACCATGCATGGTCGAATTGTTTGACAACCTGTATGAAATTAATTTTACAAGAATGGAAAAAAGTTTAAGAAATGAAGAATAAATTTAGCTCGGAGAAAACCGTTCAGCATGATAAAGACTGTTAGTATTTATAGCTTTAACAGTTGCTCTCCCAATCTAACGTGTGTGTGTGTTTTTTCTATTCTTGATAACCTTTGATCATATCCCATATGGATCTAGATGAAACGAAGAGTAACTCGGCACATCACCAGGATCCAAACTGTGTAACAATTTCATTATGTTTTTGAAAAGAAATTGAACAAAATTCTACGTTTAAATATACAGTAGAATAATTATTTGCCCGCGAAAGATATGTCTATTTCTAAGGTGTTACAAGATTGGCATCAACTTATTGTCTCTCAAAAGAAATTACACGCATGTAAAGTACTGGATATTTTGGTTTACAGTGTATCATGTCACTGTCAAATGAATTTTGTCTGTGAAGATTTTTGTCTGCTTCACGTTTCCAACTGGAGTTTTCTCCAGTTTCTTTACAAAACTATTGAGTGACAAATAGTTTGAATCCTGCTAAAACACCATGTTACCAGGCGTGTCTCGTCTGGATGCAACATGTGTCGCCTGTTTCCCGGTATAAGTCGGATTCAGCCTGTTGTAGACATTCGCCTTTGATAACGAATGTACTTACATGCGTGGTATTCTGGAATGAGATAAATCTTAATTGAGCACTTACAGGTTACATGCGACTGTCCCCTGTGGTAGAGCTATAATGTGATATTAGTCTTTTTGTAGTCTAGAACTTGGTTTTATGATTTGATAAAGCACCTCGCATCTAGTCGACATTTATCAACTCTTAGCCAGCTGTAGAACTCATCATGTCTGCTTGAACTACTACAACGTCTACTTACTTTCGATGTGTTATAACTGATAAGAAACTATTGACGTGTTATATCAGTTTGGATCCTGATGAGGCACGGGTTACTCAGCGTCTCATCTTTATCCAAACTGTTTTCGAATGCCGGTTAGGTTGTTTAAACTAAACCAGCCGTCTTAGACAAGAAAATTGATTAAAAAATATCAGCTCGAAATGCATATTACAACGGACACAATGCTTGTTTATCAGCGGGTATTTTACAGTGTTATATTAACGCAGGAGTGTTGGCTATGGTAGAAACTGTAGAATCAGGTCTACATGTCTACTATTTCGGATGCGAAAATAAAAGACCGTGATCAGAGAGCTTCTATATGAACCGTCTGGTCTGGGTATCTCTCAGTTTACGTAGGCTTGAAAAGACCTTGAGTCAGGAGCACTGTCTGGTAAAGGTCGATAACATTGACTGTATCTGACGGTGTTTTCTGGCAGTGTTATCTGGAAGTGTTGTCCAATCTAGCAGTGTTATCTGGCAGCGTTATCTGACAGTGTTATCATGTAGTGTTATCTAGCAATGTTATCTGGCAGTGTTATGTGGAAGTGTTATCTAGCAATGTTATCTGTCAGTGTTATTTGGCAGTGTTATCTAGCAATGTTGTCTGCCAGTGTTATCTGGCAGTGTTATGTGGAAGTTTTATCTGGCAGTGTTATCTAGCAACGTTATCTGTCAGTGTTGCTTTTCGGTCGTTGTATGCAGTTTTGTTTATTAACCTTTAGCTCATGAATATTCGTGTAAGAAATAATGACTGTGTGAATATTTATTGACATATGAACATATATGTATTGACCTTCAGTACGATATAGGGCGAATGATCACATATGTATTGACCTTCAGTACGATAAAGGGGGAATGAACACATGTGCAGTGACCTTGAGTACGATAAAAGGCGAATCGATGATGTTTGCATTTTCATTAACCCTTTACCTGATGAATATTCATGCAAGACATAATGACACCATGAATATTTATTAGCTGAACTTTAGTAGTAGTATGTGGACACAAGAACTGTAGAAGCATATCTAAATAATTCCATAGGCAAACAGAGCTGACAATGATCTCTTGCAGGAGTTGTCTCATCTGAATCCACTCTGTTTGCAAAGGCGTTAAAACAGCCAATAAAGTAAAGGATTTCTCTTGTCAAAAGGGCGATAACTTCTATTTCTAACCCTGTGTTGTTTTACAAGTTCCACTAGTCTCGAATATGAATACACCCCTATTAGACATGTATACTCAATTGCTGATAGTCACCACAACGTCATAGCATTATTCATGACGTGTGCGTTATTTCATTCCAATTTTAATTTATAAATGCATGTGCTTTTACAATATCTGTCTCATGTATGTCATTTATAAACCACACACCGGTATACAGTTAAACCTGTCTAAACCGGACTAATATCGGTCTTGGAGAAATGCAGAAAGTTTCTGCACGACTTTCACCCTGAATTAAACAGCCACCTGTCTAAAAGTATTCCGGTTTAACGGGTTTTTACTGTACCGAATACATACAACAACTTATACAATTGTATTCTGTATGTTGTGCAGTGCCATGTGTGCAATTTCATGTTTGTTAGCTTTAGTCATTCTTTTTTAACCTTTTACTCCATACTCTCGCCGTGTTTACCTTTGCAAACGAAGTAGACCCAGATGAGACAGTTCCTGAATATGCTGCCTGGTCAGAGTCTGTTCTGTTGTGCTTATATTACACAGATTCTCTGCTGGTTGTCATGGCAATAAATTCTCATCACGGTATAATACGTCAACCAGTAGGACATATATAACACGACAACCAGTAACACATGTACAACTCGACAACCAGTGGCACATACATAACACGAAAACCAGTGGCATATATATATATAGAACACGACAACCAGTGACACATATATAACACGCCAACAGTAGTACATGTATACATAACACGAAAACCAGTGGCATATATATATATATATATATATATAAAACACAACAAGTGACACATATATAACACGACAACCAGTAACACATATATAACTCGATAACCAGTGACACATATATAACACGACAACCTTTATCACATATATTACACGACAACCAGTAGTACATATATAACACGATAACCAGTGACACCTATATAACAAGACAACCTGTAAAACATATATTACACGACAACCAGTAGTACATATATAACACGAAACCAGTAACACATGTGTACCTTGGCAATATAAATATATCTAATGCAATTCAAAAACAAGTTGGTCGGTTGTACTGTTTGTATTGTTTATACAATATCTTAATATCTGCCTTTCAGTCATTTGCTCCATTGGTATTCATGTTAGAAATAATGGCACCATGGGTATACAGTAAAACCGCTATACACCGGACACTCAATTTAGATTAAATATCGGTCTTGGAGACAGGTGGTCTTAATGCAAGATGAAAGTCCTGCAGAAAGTTCCTTTTGAAGCTTTCTGAATGAATATAATCCTTAAGTATATGTCACACCTTACCCGATAGCGTAAACGGATGTCAAACAGATAAAAAAAAATTGGGACAGATACCCGGTGAAAGTCATCCCCACTGCAGCTTGAGCTTCTCGCGATCTGTGTATGGAGTGCATAAAACGAACAATGACCGCACGATTACCGGACATGTACAGGAAAATCAATGGCTAATTAACGGACATCACCGTACGAGTAACGGACAAATACCGGATAAACGAAAGTGCAACGTATTCTCATACTGACAATACGATCATCAAATGACGTAGTCACTAACACCTTCGGTTGACCCGTTATATGTCAGGTAGTAGTCCGGCCGCGAATCGGGACCACCGGGCATCAACGGATGCTATCCGGAAAAGTCCAGGAGAAGGAACGCACGTCCAGGAGACGGAACGCACGAGTTCCGAACAAACCGCATGCCAGCGCAAAGGTACCGTACGTTCAGTGGGCGCCTTTGTCCGGGGGTGTCCGTTCTGAGTTTTGTGCATGTTCAAAACTTTCCGCCGGACTGAACGGACCTTGCCGGACAAGAAGCGCACACGTCGATTGAGAAACAGACAAGGAACGCATGCGAACGGAGACGTACGGATTAAAAAATCTGTTATTCGTTTGACGTCCGTTAATGCTATCCGGTATGGTGCGACAGACGCTTTAATGTGTCACGTGTCTAATAAACATTAATTGGCCCTATATTGAACGTCCGATTTAGAGGGATATATACAGGTGCTGGGAGACACAATTACAATGATTTTCAACTTTTGCTTTGTGTATATTGTGAATACAATAAGCATGTACAGTAAAACTCATCTATACCAGACTTTTAGTAAAACGGAATTGAGATGTGTTCAGACAGGTGATTGCTTAAGGCAGGGCAGGTTTCTGTCACACAGAAAGCTCCTTTAAGACTGATAGTTATAGTATCTTAAATGTCCGGTTAGAGAGGTTTTACTGTAAATAATTAGAAAGTAAAATATATTAGAACCATGTGTATATCTATCTAAATACATATTTTTGTATAAGTGAAACCCATTTACAGAGGTCAACATAATAATGTTTAATGAACGTCAGGGTTGGTTCAAAGGAGAATATTCCTTTTTGTTTTACATTCTACTCGTAATGTCACCCGTCTATTAGATATGAAGAGCATTTACCATTATTTATATCAATAAAGTTATATTATTTCAAGGTTCTTTGTTTTTGCTCTATTCGCCATTTACTCGGAAGACAAATGAATGAACCAGATTTATAGATCAGAGGAGTATTTAGTTATCTAGGTACATATTTATATTTCTCCTTCAAATACTAGCTTGCTGGTACTCAACAAAATCGCATTTCGCCGACCTAATGAGAATCAGCTCTGAGAAATAATGGATTCATATATATAAGTACGCCTCTTATGTGTGTATTGTGTTATGTATGTATAAGCAACACATACCTTCATATTGACCATATATGATAAAAGTTGGTTTTAAAATAATAGAAAATCCAATGTTTTCAGGTTTTCGTGTTGAAGGCATTATTACAATACACACCTTTTGTGCTTAGTTTTCGTGTTTAATAAGTAATGTTGTCTTATTGCAGAATGGTATAATTACAGGACGTTTTCTGTCATTAAATGTTTGGTAACTGGGCGACAATTGTAAACCCTATTACATGATAGAGACACCTTTATGACGCCTCTGTAAACAGAGAAGACCCAGATCACTCAGCTCATACAGGAGCTGTCTGATCAGGGTCTGCTCTGATTGCTGATGGATTTTGTAAGTCTGATTCTAGAGTTCAGTTTTTTCTTTTGTTTACGAGCAAATGGGTTTTCCGCAATACTTTAATATATTTCAATATTAACTCTTTAGGCACCAACTATTTCTCGTCTGCAAACAATGTCGTCTGCTGTAAGTTTCAGTGTAGACTTTCCTTCAATTTTTTGTCTAAGACAGATTTGATCGTAATGAGACGCTCTATAATTCGACTCCTCAACAGGATCATAACTGCTTGCAAAGGAATCACAGTTTGCAGCAAACCCTATAAGCCAGGAGGAGTTAAATGGTTAGTGACAGAGTGTAACCAGTTACAGAGTGACTAGTTACAGAGTGATTAGTTACAGAGTGACTAGTTACAGAGTGATTAGTTACAGAGTGACCAGTTACAGAGTGATTAGTTACAGAGTGATTAGTTACAGAGTGATTAGTTACAGAGTGATTAGTTACAGAGTGATTAGTTACAGAGTGACTAGTTACAGAGTGATTAGTTACAGAGTGATTAGTTACAGAGTGACCAGTTACAGAGTGACTAGTTACAGAGTGATTAGTTACAGAGTGATTAGTTACAGAGTGACTAGTTACAGAGTGATTAGTTACAGCGTGATTAGTTACAGAGTGACTAGTTACAGAGTGACTAGTTACAGAGTGACTAGTTACAGAGTGACTAGTTACAGAGTGATTAGTTACAGCGTGATTAGTTACAGAGTGACTAGTTACAGAGTGATTAGTTACAGCGTGACTAGTTACAGAGTGACTAGTTACAGAGTGATTAGTTACAGAGTGACTAGTTACAGAGTGACTAGTTACAGAGTGACTAGTTACAGAGTGATTAGTTACAGATTGACTAGTTACAGAGTGATTAGTTACAGAGTGACTAGTTACAGAGTGATTAGTTACAGAGTGACTAGTTACAGGGAGTGACCAGTTACAGACTGACCAGTTACAGAGTGACAGAGTGTAACCAGTTACAGAGTGATTAGTTACAGAGTGATTAGTTACAGAGTGACTAGTTACAGAGTGACTAGTTACAGAGTGACTAGTTACAGAGTGATTAGTTACAGAGTGATTAGTTACAGAGTGATTAGTTACAGAGTGACTAGTTACAGAGTGATTAGTTACAGCGTGATTAGTTACAGCGTGATTAGTTACAGAGTGACTAGTTACAGAGTGACTAGTTACAGAGTGACTAGTTACAGAGTGATTAGTTACAGCGTGATTAGTTACAGAGTGACTAGTTACAGAGTGACTAGTTACAGAGTGATTAGTTACAGAGTGATTAGTTACAGAGTGATTAGTTACAGAGTGATTAGTTACAGCGTGATTAGTTACAGAGTGACTAGTTACAGAGTGACTAGTTACAGAGTGATTAGTTACAGAGTGATTAGTTACAGAGTGATTAGTTACAGAGTGATTAGTAACAGAGTGATTAGTTACAGAGTGACTAGTTACAGAGTGATTAGTTACAGAGTGACTAGTTACAGAGTGACTAGTTACAGAGTGACTAGTTACAGAGTGACTAGTTACAGAGTGATTAGTTACAGAGTGATTAGTTACAGAGTGATTAGTAACAGAGTGATTAGTTACAGAGTGATTAGTTACAGAGTGACTAGTTACAGAGTGATTAGTTACAGAGTGATTAGTTACAGAGTGATTAGTTACAGCGTGACTAGTTACAGAGTGATTAGTTACAGAGTGATTAGTTACAGAGTGATTAGTTACAGCGTGACTAGTTACAGAGTGATTAGTTACAGCGTGACTAGTTACAGAGTGACTAGTTACAGAGTGACTAGTTACAGAGTGATTAGTTACAGAGTGATTAGTAACAGAGTGATTAGTTACAGCGTGATTAGTTACAGAGTGACTAGTTACAGAGTGACTAGTTACAGAGTGATTAGTTACAGAGTGATTAGTTACAGAGTGATTAGTTACAGAGTGATTAGTTACAGAGTGATTAGTTACAGAGTGACTAGTTACAGAGTGATTAGTTACAGAGTGACTAGTTACAGAGTGATTAGTTACAGAGTGATTAGTTACAGAGTGATTAGTTACAGAGTGATTAGTAACAGAGTGATTAGTTACAGAGTGACTAGTTACAGAGTGACCAGTTACAGAGTGACTAGTTACAGAGTGACTAGTTACAGCGTGACTAGTTACAGAGTGACCAGTTACAGAGTTACAGAGTGACTAGTTACAGAGTGATTAGTTACAGAGTGACTAGTTACAGAGTGATTAGTTACAGAGTGATTAGTTACAGAGTGATTAGTTACAGAGTGATTAGTTACAGAGTGACTAGTTACAGAGTGACTAGTTACAGAGTGATTAGTTACAGAGTGATTAGTTACAGAGTGATTAGTTACAGAGTGACCAGTTACAGAGTTACAGAGTGATTAGTTACAGAGTGACCAGTTACAGAGTGACTAGTTACAGAGTGACTAGTTACAGCGTGACTAGTTACAGAGTGACTAGTTACAGAGTGACCAGTTACAGAGTGACTAGTTACAGAGTGACTAGTTACAGCGTGACTAGTTACAGAGTGACCAGTTACAGAGTTACAGAGTGACTAGTTACAGAGTGATTAGTTACAGAGTGACTAGTTACAGAGTGATTAGTTACAGAGTGATTAGTTACAGAGTGATTAGTTACAGAGTGATTAGTTACAGAGTGACTAGTTACAGAGTGACTAGTTACAGAGTGATTAGTTACAGAGTGATTAGTTACAGAGTGACTAGTTACAGAGTGATTAGTTACAGAGTGATTAGTTACAGCGTGACTAGTTACAGAGTGACTAGTTACAGAGTGACTAGTTACAGAGTGATTAGTTACAGAGTGATTAGTTACAGAGTGACTAGTTACAGAGTGATTAGTTACAGAGTGACTAGTTACAGAGTGATTAGTTACAGCGTGGTTAGTTACAGAGTGACTAGTTACAGAGTGATTAGTTACAGAGTGATTAGTTACAGAGTGATTAGTTACAGAGTGACTAGTTACAGAGTGACTAGTTACAGAGTGATTAGTTACAGCGTGATTAGTTACAGAGTGACTAGTTACAGAGTGATTAGTTACAGAGTGATTAGTTACAGAGTGACTAGTTACAGAGTGATTAGTTACAGAGTGATTAGTTACAGCGTGACTAGTTACAGAGTGACTAGTTACAGAGTGACTAGTTACAGCGTGATTAGTTACAGAGTGATTAGTTACAGAGTGACTAGTTACAGAGTGACTAGTTACAGAGTGATTAGTTACAGAGTGATTAGTTACAGAGTGATTAGTTACAGAGTGATTAGTTACAGAGTGATTAGTTACAGAGTGACCAGTTACAGAGTGACTAGTTACAGCGTGACTAGTTACAGAGTGACTAGTTACAGAGTGACCAGTTACAGAGTGATTAGTTACAGAGTGACTAGTTACAGAGTGACTAGTTACAGAGTGATTAGTTACAGAGTGATTAGTTACAGAGTGATTAGTTACAGAGTGATTAGTTACAGAGTGATTAGTTACAGAGTGATTAGTTACAGAGTGATTAGTTACAGAGTGATTAGTTACAGAGTGATTAGTTACAGAGTGACCAGTTACAGAGTGATTAGTTACAGAGTGATTAGTTACAGAGTGACCAGTTACAGAGTGACTAGTTACAGCGTGATTAGTTACAGAGTGACTAGTTACAGAGTGATTAGTTACAGAGTGATTAGTTACAGAGTGACTAGTTACAGAGTGATTAGTTACAGAGTGATTAGTTACAGAGTGATTAGTTACAGAGTGATTAGTTACAGAGTTACAGAGTGATTAGTTACAGAGTGATTAGTTACAGAGTGATTAGTTACAGAGTGACTAGTTACAGAGTGATTAGTTACAGAGTGATTAGTTACAGAGTGATTAGTTACAGCGTGATTAGTTACAGCGTGATTAGTTACAGAGTGACTAGTTACAGAGTGACTAGTTACAGAGTGATTAGTTACAGAGTGACTAGTTACAGAGTGACTAGTTAAAGAGTGATTAGTTACAGAGTTACAGAGTGATTAGTTACAGAGTGACTAGTTACAGAGTGATTAGTTACAGAGTGATTAGTTACAGAGTGATTAGTTACAGAGTGATTAGTTACAGAGTGATTAGTTACAGAGTGACTAGTAACAGAGTGATTAGTTACAGAGTGATTAGTTACAGAGTGACTAGTAACAGAGTGATTAGTTACAGAGTGACTAGTTACAGAGTGATTAGTTACAGAGTGATTAGTTACAGAGTGATTAGTTACAGAGTGATTAGTTACAGAGTGACTAGTTACAGAGTGATTAGTTACAGAGTGACTAGTTACAGAGTGATTAGTTACAGAGTGACCAGTTACAGAGTGACTAGTTACAGAGTGACTAGTTACAGAGTGACCAGTTACAGAGTGATTAGTTACAGAGTGATTAGTTACAGAGTTACAGAGTGATTAGTAACAGAGTGATTAGTTACAGAGTGACCAGTTACAGAGTGACTAGTTACAGAGTGACCAGTTACAGAGTGACTAGTTACAGAGTGACTAGTTACAGAGTGACCAGTTACAGAGTGATTAGTAACAGAGTGATTAGTTACAGAGTGATTAGTTACAGAGTGACTAGTTACAGAGTGATTAGTTACAGAGTGACTAGTTACAGAGTTACAGAGTGATTAGTAACAGAGTGATTAGTTACAGAGTGATTAGTTACAGAGTGACTAGTTACAGAGTGACTAGTTACAGAGTGACTAGTTACAGAGTGACTAGTTACAGAGTGATTAGTTACAGAGTGATTAGTTACAGAGTGATTAGTTACAGAGTGACTAGTTACAGAGTGATTAGTTACAGAGTGATTAGTTACAGAGTGATTAGTTACAGAGTGATTAGTTACAGAGTGACCAGTTACAGAGTTACAGAGTGATTAGTTACAGAGTGATTAGTTACAGAGTGATTAGTTACAGAGTTACAGAGTGATTAGTTACAGAGTGATTAGTTACAGAGTGATTAGTTACAGAGTGACCAGTTACAGAGTGATTAGTTACAGAGTTACAGAGTGATTAGTTACAGAGTGATTAGTTACAGAGTTACAGAGTGATTAGTTACAGAGTTACAGAGTGACCAGTTACAGAGTGACCAGTTACAGAGTTACAGAGTGATTAGTTACAGAGTGATTAGTTACAGAGTGATTAGTTACAGAGTTACAGAGTGATTAGTTACAGAGTGATTAGTTACAGAGTGATTAGTTACAGAGTGACTAGTTACAGAGTGATTAGTTACAGAGTGACTAGTTACAGAGTGATTAGTTACAGAGTGACCAGTTACAGAGTGACTAGTTACAGAGTGACTAGTTACAGAGTGACCAGTTACATAGTGATTAGTTACAGAGTGATTAGTTACAGAGTTACAGAGTGATTAGTAACAGAGTGATTAGTTACAGAGTGACCAGTTACAGAGTGACTAGTTACAGAGTGACCAGTTACAGAGTGACTAGTTACAGAGTGACTAGTTACAGAGTTACAGAGTGATTAGTAACAGAGTGATTAGTTACAGAGTGATTAGTTACAGAGTGACTAGTTACAGAGTGACTAGTTACAGAGTGACTAGTTACAGAGTGACTAGTTACAGAGTGATTAGTTACAGAGTGATTAGTTACAGAGTGATTAGTTACAGAGTGACTAGTTACAGAGTGATTAGTTACAGAGTGATTAGTTACAGAGTGATTAGTTACAGAGTGATTAGTTACAGAGTGACCAGTTACAGAGTTACAGAGTGATTAGTTACAGAGTGATTAGTTACAGAGTGATTAGTTACAGAGTGATTAGTTACAGAGTGACTAGTTACAGAGTGATTAGTTACAGAGTGATTAGTTACAGAGTGATTAGTTACAGAGTGACTAGTTACAGAGTGATTAGTTACAGAGTGACTAGTTACAGAGTGACTAGTTACAGAGTTACAGAGTGATTAGTAACAGAGTGATTAGTTACAGAGTGATTAGTTACAGAGTGACCAGTTACAGAGTGACTAGTTACAGAGTGATTAGTTACAGAGTGATTAGTTACAGAGTGATTAGTAACAGAGTGATTAGTTACAGCGTGATTAGTTACAGAGTGACTAGTTACAGAGTGATTAGTTACAGAGTGATTAGTAACAGAGTGATTAGTTACAGCGTGATTAGTTACAGAGTGACTAGTTACAGAGTGACTAGTTACAGAGTGATTAGTTACAGAGTGATTAGTTACAGAGTGATTAGTTACAGAGTGATTAGTTACAGAGTGATTAGTTACAGAGTGACTAGTTACAGAGTGATTAGTTACAGAGTGACTAGTTACAGAGTGATTAGTTACAGAGTGATTAGTTACAGAGTGATTAGTTACAGAGTGATTAGTAACAGAGTGATTAGTTACAGAGTGACTAGTTACAGAGTGACCAGTTACAGAGTGACTAGTTACAGAGTGACTAGTTACAGCGTGACTAGTTACAGAGTGACCAGTTACAGAGTTACAGAGTGACTAGTTACAGAGTGATTAGTTACAGAGTGACTAGTTACAGAGTGATTAGTTACAGAGTGATTAGTTACAGAGTGATTAGTTACAGAGTGATTAGTTACAGAGTGACTAGTTACAGAGTGACTAGTTACAGAGTGATTAGTTACAGAGTGATTAGTTACAGAGTGACTAGTTACAGAGTGATTAGTTACAGAGTGATTAGTTACAGAGTGATTAGTTACAGAGTGACCAGTTACAGAGTTACAGAGTGATTAGTTACAGAGTGACCAGTTACAGAGTGACTAGTTACAGAGTGACTAGTTACAGCGTGACTAGTTACAGAGTGACTAGTTACAGAGTGACCAGTTACAGAGTGACTAGTTACAGAGTGACTAGTTACAGCGTGACTAGTTACAGAGTGACCAGTTACAGAGTTACAGAGTGACTAGTTACAGAGTGATTAGTTACAGAGTGACTAGTTACAGAGTGATTAGTTACAGAGTGATTAGTTACAGAGTGATTAGTTACAGAGTGATTAGTTACAGAGTGACTAGTTACAGAGTGACTAGTTACAGAGTGATTAGTTACAGAGTGATTAGTTACAGAGTGACTAGTTACAGAGTGATTAGTTACAGAGTGATTAGTTACAGCGTGACTAGTTACAGAGTGACTAGTTACAGAGTGACTAGTTACAGAGTGATTAGTTACAGAGTGATTAGTTACAGAGTGACTAGTTACAGAGTGATTAGTTACAGAGTGACTAGTTACAGAGTGATTAGTTACAGAGTGACTAGTTACAGAGTGATTAGTTACAGAGTGACTAGTTACAGAGTTACAGAGTGATTAGTTACAGAGTGACTAGTTACAGAGTGATTAGTTACAGAGTGACTAGTTACAGAGTGATTAGTTACAGCGTGATTAGTTACAGAGTGACTAGTTACAGAGTGATTAGTTACAGAGTGATTAGTTACAGAGTGATTAGTTACAGAGTGACTAGTTACAGAGTGACTAGTTACAGAGTGATTAGTTACAGCGTGATTAGTTACAGAGTGACTAGTTACAGAGTGATTAGTTACAGAGTGATTAGTTACAGAGTGACTAGTTACAGAGTGACTAGTTACAGAGTGATTAGTTACAGAGTGATTAGTTACAGAGTGACTAGTTACAGAGTGACTAGTTACAGAGTGATTAGTTACAGAGTGATTAGTTACAGAGTGATTAGTTACAGAGTGATTAGTTACAGAGTGATTAGTTACAGAGTGACCAGTTACAGAGTGACTAGTTACAGCGTGACTAGTTACAGAGTGACTAGTTACAGAGTGACCAGTTACAGAGTGACTAGTTACAGAGTGACTAGTTACAGCGTGACTAGTTACAGAGTGACCAGTTACAGAGTTACAGAGTGACTAGTTACAGAGTGATTAGTTACAGAGTGACTAGTTACAGAGTGATTAGTTACAGAGTGATTAGTTACAGAGTGATTAGTTACAGAGTGATTAGTTACAGAGTGACTAGTTACAGAGTGACTAGTTACAGAGTGATTAGTTACAGAGTGATTAGTTACAGAGTGACTAGTTACAGAGTGATTAGTTACAGAGTGATTAGTTACAGAGTGATTAGTTACAGAGTGACTAGTTACAGAGTGACTAGTTACAGAGTGATTAGTTACAGAGTGATTAGTTACAGAGTGATTAGTTACAGAGTGACCAGTTACAGAGTTACAGAGTGATTAGTTACAGAGTGACCAGTTACAGAGTGACTAGTTACAGAGTGACTAGTTACAGCGTGACTAGTTACAGAGTGACTAGTTACAGAGTGACCAGTTACAGAGTGACTAGTTACAGAGTGACTAGTTACAGCGTGACTAGTTACAGAGTGACCAGTTACAGAGTTACAGAGTGACTAGTTACAGAGTGATTAGTTACAGAGTGATTAGTTACAGAGTGACTAGTTACAGAGTGATTAGTTACAGAGTGATTAGTTACAGCGTGACTAGTTACAGAGTGATTAGTTACAGAGTGATTAGTTACAGAGTGATTAGTTACAGAGTGACTAGTTACAGAGTGACTAGTTACAGAGTGACTAGTTACAGAGTGATTAGTTACAGAGTGACTAGTTACAGAGTGACTAGTTACAGAGTGACTAGTTACAGCGTGATTAGTTACAGAGTGATTAGTTACAGAGTGATTAGTTACAGCGTGACTAGTTACAGAGTGACTAGTTACAGAGTGATTAGTTACAGAGTGATTAGTTACAGAGTGATTAGTTACAGCGTGACTAGTTACAGAGTGACTAGTTACAGAGTGACTAGTTACAGAGTGATTAGTTACAGAGTGATTAGTTACAGAGTGATTAGTTACAGAGTGATTAGTTACAGAGTGATTAGTTACAGAGTGATTAGTTACAGAGTGATTAGTTACAGAGTGACTAGTTACAGAGTGATTAGTTACAGAGTGACCAGTTACAGAGTGATTAGTTACAGAGTGACCAGTTACAGAGTGATTAGTTACAGAGTGACCAGTTACAGAGTGACCAGTTACAGAGTGACCAGTTACAGAATGACTAGTTACAGAGTGACCAGTTACAGAATGACTAGTTACAGAGTGACTAGTTACAAATTGACCGGTTAAAGAGTGACTAGTTACAGAGTGACTAGTTACTTGTTACAGAGTGACTAGTTACATATTGACTAGTTACAGAGTGACTAGTTACTTGTTACAGAGTGACTAGTTACATATTGACTAGTTACTTGTTACAGAGTAACAAGTTACAGAGTGACCAGTTACAGAGAGACTAGTTACAGAGTGACTAGTTACATATTGACTAGTTACTTGTTACAGAGTGACTAGTTACAGAGTGACTAGTTACAGAGTGACTAGTTACAGAGTGACTAGTTACAGATTGACTAGTTACTTGTTACAGAGTGACTAGTTACAGAGTGACTAGTTACAGAGTGACTAGTTACAGATTGACTAGTTACTTGTTACAGAGTGACTAGTTACAGAGTGACTAGTTACAGAGTGACTAGTTACAGATTGACTAGTTACTTGTTACAGAGTGACTAGTTACAGAGTGGCCTCTTTCACCCTTCACCTTATAGAGACGCATTTTCATGCATTTCCAAACAGCGTAGGCCCAGATCAGACGAGTCATATAGCAGTCATCTGATTAGGGTCCGCACTGTTTGCTAATAGAATCATACAGACTGTATATTTTCTGCCATTGTGAAACATTCGCTTGGTCAAATACATTTATAAAACTTCAACTTATTAATTTCAAACATTCATTCTTCTTACATGAATATTCATTAGGTAAATAGTTAAAGATGTTCTGATGTACGAGTACATGCCACTGTGTATCTGGGGATAACGGTTACATTACTGGAATAGATAATTAGTCAAACAGCTGAACATTTTATTTCATCGTCGGTTTAATAACCGCAAAATGATTCAAGTTTCAACCGGCTACAATCCTTATTGATTTAACCATCAAGAATAGTGTATAATTTATTGGCGAAAGTTTTACAAATTAACGTTTGATCAGGGTTTAACCCTGTACTGACATTCCAAACAGTGTAGACACAGACAAGATGGCTCCTCTATGGGCCCTCCGATCAGACTCTACGCTGTTTGTATTTTAGCCGAGTATACCTTATGGTACTGAATGGGCTCTATTGTTAAACGTTGATGGACTGATCCGTTTTGCAAATTTAGCATTCAAAGAGTTAAACAGTGTTCACTATAATCAATTATTTACACAATTGGCCCTTTCCTTCATATATATAAACGCATGTTCACGCATTTGCAAGCGGTAGACTCAGATAAGACTAGGGTCTGTCCTGTTTGCTTTTGACATGATAGATTATCTTATCTAATACATATTCAGACCCCATTATTTCTTACATGACTATTTAACAGTTAAAGGGTTAAATTACTGTAGCGCAGACATAATTTACATGGAAAGATGGAATCAAAACACACCACCAGTCAATTCTCTTGATACATACAATAAATCAAATATAATGTTCATGACGTCGCCAGTGTCTGCACGCAGCCATGAAGATATGTATTTATTGTTATTGTTGTTTCAGAACTACTGATGCTACTGTGTTGTATATCATGACTTTGAGTTCGACCTGTACTCTTTAACTTATGGATATTCAAGTAAGAAATAATGACATCATAAATATTTATTATGATAACAAATGTATTTTGTAATTATATTTTTTGGACAAGTACCAAATGATACTGAAGTATGTGTATCCTCATATAAAAGTTTGGCCAAGAGAATGAAGAAAATTAAATCAGGGATAAATTTCAAAATATGTGATGCTAGAGTTAATGCTCTTGTATTTGATACACTGTCTACAGTCTTATGACTAAACCATGGGCCAAATTATACTGAGATTATTTGATGTAAAATAATGGCATCATCGCATGGCTCTGACAAAATCCGATGGACAAACGGACAGAAATACATGTGTTTGCAGTTTGAACATCATCTGTGACGTTTCTTGTCCGCAGACAAATATCAATATTAGCACCCAGGTAATTATTATGTGCATATATTGATAAGAACAATGGTCCTTCTCATTGCTCTTTCATAATATGTTAATATATGCAGTCGCATTTTCGTATAAAGCTTTACGGTGTTTGAATGATTGTGACAGAGCTCCGATTAATCGGTTAATCGCGGTTAATACTCCCGATTAAACGGTTACACGTTTCCAGTAACCGTTTCAGCACTATAGTTCAAAGGAACGCGTGACATTTGGCAGCAGAAATGAGACCAAGGAAAGGTACCATGCAAAAATAATCCTTATCTTTCAACCTGTTTTAACAAATGACACAATTTGAGACAATATCATACAAATTGTTTGGGACAATTACTTTTGTCTGTTTAAAGGTTTTCTATAGTATTGAAACTGACTCCAAAAACCTTTCCAATAGGCAGTGCTAGGATCTGAACCTAGACTTCCCTCTAAGCCAAGAAGGTGTTCTTCCATTAAATTACACAGACAGCATGTATGGAAGTTGTTCAGGTCGTCTGTTTGATTGCATCCCTTGTGACGGTGAACACGTTTGTGACGTTTCATAAAATAAGCATGTATGGTAAAGACGTCATAGCCAATGTTAAAGATTGCAGACGACGGTGACCCAGACGCCGGAGTTACGACAATAGCTCGTATTTTTTCTTCGAAAAGCAGACAAGCAAAAAATGACTGCCATACATTGGGCTAATTTTCCTTATATAACTATAGGGAACATTAAGCGTTATTCTCTAAAACCATGGATCAGAGTTTTATGTAATTTTGTAGGAATAATAAGTGTACCTTTGTCAAGTATTCATTTTATTTCCTCAAGAAAAAATACTGGTGCAGTGTACATTTTTACTATATTTTAAATAATAATTTGACATACACAATGTAACATTATAGGTTTCTTGACATTGTGCCTTAGATGAACGATACTGGATCCTTTTATTTGTTATTTTTTCCTATGGTTTGTCCGGATTAAAGCTTTCTCTGGCAGATTTCATATTTAATTTTGCACGCATCTTAATCATGTGTAGACAGTGTACAATGTACGAGATTTAGAACTCTTGTTTTTGCATTATCTCCCATTTCCCTTTTCTGTGTTTCCTAAGTAATGCGTGACATGCATCTATTTTCTTTAGATTTCTTTGGATTTGTTTGACTTTTCATTTCCCAGGCATTACAAATTCCTGTGCTCATATGTAACACGTCGATGGGCGATTCCCGGTTGATGCAGTGCCTTGGTTTATATTAGTAACATTGTATTCATATGGTCACAGTGTCTTACACTGTGAACCCATTCCCGTGTATTGAGGCCTTTTGACGTTTCTGTCCCTTTATGAAACCATTGTGATAAATAGAGCATTTGCTCCATATATAGGAGCAAATGCTCTATTTATCACAATGCTTTCAAAACTACATAATTCTAAAATTGTCCCTTTCTCTAGTACATGCTCCTTTTCGGTAGATTTATTCAACGAGGTTGGATCTAAAGATAGCCTATGAGGGAAAGGATTCATATTCATAAGTGTTTAAGTAATTTAGCAAAATCAAACTCCAATGCCTTCCGTTAATCATTCTCGTATTTAAATTGAGTAGTATTTTAACAAAAACAGTTTGGATTCAAAGAGCCAAGCTGTTTGGCATTTGGTCAATGTTAACTGATCGAATAGGAAATCAGTGAGCATTTTCACCAAACAGTGATTGAGCGGGCATGGTTCTTTAACATGAGCGGTGGAGAGTGTATTAGTACGTGTAGCTATAAAAGCGTCTCTCTGTTCGTTTTACATGTAGGTGTCTTCTTCTTATTATTTTACAACGGTTTATTCTAATATAAAGTGCATGGGAATAAATTTCGATTGCAAATGAGAACACATGAGAAGCAGACTTTGGCCTATCAAGTGAACAATGAAACACAGTCGAAGATCACATTTATTCAACCCTTTACATGCTAAACGAATTGTCTAAGATAAAATATTTTAAAATCTTTACTATTTTCTCGCTTTCTACAAAAATACATTCTGTGTGTAGTAATAATAATAATAATAATAATAGTAATAAGAATAGTAATAATAATCATGATAATTCAAATATAACGAGAGTATTTCATTGGGTTACACATAAAGAAAGCTCAGCCTTCCTTAAAAGCCCAGCCTCGGTATAACGTATATACAAAGCAACAGTCTTTATCGAGGGCTTGGTGCAAAACTATTGTAACTCCATCACAAAGCGAAGGAGTTACAATAGTTTTGCACCAAGCCCTCGGTATGTACTCTGGTGAGCCAATCATCTGGATCAAAGTAGCGCAGAATAGCCCATTGTAAACATACGGCATCCTATAACGCTTCTGTTTCGCTCGGTATGTATTCATCCAGGTACATACATGTACTTAAATTTAACACATGTATTTAACAACAACTATAAATATGAATAATCTCTCTCTCTCTTTCTCTCTCCCCTCTGTCTCTCTCTCTGTCCCTCTCTCTGATATGTTTTGGTAATGTAAATACAATAAAGTCTCACTAATGCGACCACATATTTTATTAACAATCTATAAAAGCAGATGGTTGCTTAATGTAAACAGTAATGCAGGATAAAAATAATGCAGACAGCCCCTTTTATATTAACAGTCTATAAAGCAAGTGGTTGTCTAATGCAGGGCAAACGTAATGCAGAGAGTTCCTATATGAAAAACTACATAATATATTAACAGTCTGTAAAACCAGGCGGTTGCTTAAGGCAGGACAAAAGTAATGCACACAACTCATATAGGAGATACCAAAAGGTTTATTAACAGTATGTAAAGACATGTGGCTGTCTAACGCAGGGCAAAAGTGATGCAGAAACCCCCTGCATTAAGCATGTTGTAAAAATCCAGAATCCTATTTCATTTTAGTGGTACTTTACTGTATACGTCGCATCTTGAGCTGATTTAATATTTACAGCGGGTTTAAAAATGTTTTGAAGGAAATATAGTTGACTTGGTTCACTGGCACTAGATAAAAAAACTATACATGTAATTTATTTGTAGCACCGGTGTATCAATGTACTGAGTGCTAGAAATAAACTATAGTTTTTTTCTCGATCTGGTGCCAGTGACTTGGTTTTGAGGTGTTCGTGTCCTAGACAGCTTGTCTTATCTGCCACAGCTTACACATCGCCTCTCCCTCATCATGAAGCAACAGATGAGCCCCCATGGGAAACAGCAGAGGGCGAGGATTATCCCCGCAACTGTGAATCTCTCCTGTAGGAAGCCCTGTAGAGAAGTAAAATAGAAAGGTAATTACGTTACACGTGATATATATAAGAGCATGGTGGTTGCGTAATGCAAGCCCGAAGTAATTCCAAACAGCTCATTGGGGAGTTATCGGCATAACTTTCGCTCGTCTCTATATGTCTATCTTTAACAATTTACTCATGAATATTCATGTAAGGAACAATGCCATTATGAATTTTAATTAGATTAATTGTTATAACACTACATGGGCACGTGAATGTTTGGCCATGTCAGAAACTATTAGAATCAGATCTATATTATATCATAAGCCAACAAAGCAGACCCTGTTTAGACGACTCCGTCTGATCTGGGTCTACTCTGTTTGCAAAGGCATAGAAAGGCGTATTAAATGGTTAAACCCCAGAATTATTCATTGCTGTCGGTGGCTGTACACATAATTTATTCTAAAATAGATCCCGTCTTAAGCAAACCACAGGATAAGTAAGCATGGCAGTCCATAATAGCATATGGTTGCTTAATGCAGGTCGAACTTAATGCAGAAAGCTCCCAGAAAAAAAAGAGATTTTCGTATTGCTTTCGTCATGCAGTAAGCTTGTCGTCGCTGTGGGCAAGGTATATTGACATATTGTCTAAAGAAACCACTTAGTGGGTAAATATTGCGGTCTATAAGAGCAGGTGGTTACTTAATGCATAAAGGAAGTAATGCAGAAAGGTCCTGGAGGAGTTTTCTGTATTACTTTAGTCCTGCATTAAACTATCACATGTTTTTTTTAAAAAAAAACCAGGAATTGGATTTGTTTTGCGTTGTCGCTGTGGACAGGTTTTACTGAAGACTGGATCGTCTTTGAAGCGGCCACTGGATGAGTAAATATAGCTTTCTATAGGAGCAGATGGCTGATTAATGTATTTCGAACGCAATGCAGATACCTCTTTTAGAATATTTCAGTATTATTTTCGTCCTGCATAAAATCTTAAACCCCAAGAATGTTGAGTGGTCGCCGTGGACATGTTTTATTGAACATTAGATCGCCCTCTGATGCGATCACTGGATGAGTAACCATGGATGTCTATAAGAGCAGGCGGTTGCTTAATACAGTGCGAAGGTAACGTAGAAAGCCCATAAAGGAACAGTCTGCATACCTTTCGTCTTGCATTTAGCTACTACCTGCTCTTAAAATCCAAGAATTAGTCTTATTTTGCGTGGCCGCTGTAGAGATGTGTTAGTGTACATTGTTCTGTAAAGCGACCACTGAGTGAGTAAACATTGATGACTTCAACCTTGAACTTGATAACTATTCATGCATGACTACCCATTAGGATTATTGAATATACATGTAGTTGAACTTCGGCATCATCCTATTTCTAATCTTAACAATTTCTCAAGTTCGCTGTTTAATGCAGGTTTAAAGTAAAGCTGAACGCTCCTATATGTCACGAGTGTTTCTAGATATACTGTAAATTTTTGAAGGGCCTACCTTTACTTCGAGTTATCCGAATTCGAAATATCGAAGTTCAGCTGTATTTTGATTATTGCTTTAAAACTGTAGGATAAGAAAATGTATGTGATCGGATCTGCAACATATAAGCAGAAAAGTAGACCCTGGTGAAACAGTTCCTTCATAAGCTGTTTTATCTGGGTCTACTCTGTTGGAAAAGGAATGAAAAAAGCAGAAATATCTTGCAAATAGATATGTAGCAAGTAGCTGTTTAATGCAGAAAAGATACAAAAAAGTTGTTTTTTTCCTGCATGATATAAAGCTATCATTTGTTTTAAATCTTCCTCCACTGAATATGTATGCATGAACTGGTCACTTCATGAATATTCCATAAGCAAACAGAGTAGACCCTGACCAGACAGCTCCTACAGGAACTGTCTTATCTGGGTCTGCTCTGTTTGCAATAACGTTAAACTGAACGAAGTACTTAAGGTCCCCAAATGGTCTTTTGAATGGTTGCTGTAATATTGTACAGTAAAACCCCGCTAATGCGACCACCTAAAAGGTGTACACTTCTGGTTGCTAGATGCAGGTGGTAGTTTAATGCAGGACAAAAGTAATACAGAGACCTTTCTGCATTACTTTGTCCTGCATTTAGCTACCACCTGCTTATAAAGACATCCATGCTTATTCATTAAGTGGTCGCATTAGAGGGGTTCTATTGTATATACTGTATATTTAGTTCAAGACAGGACCTGTATTCATACTATCTACTCTGTTCTTGCTGAGTGGCATATATATAGTGTTGATCCTGGTCGAACGCCCAGTCAGGGTAGATCCTGATCAGACGGCTCCTATAAGAGAACTCTAATCTGTGTCTACTCTGTTTGCAAAGGTGGCGTATTTAATTGAGTAAGAGGTTTAAAGGCGACAACAAAACAACACTCGTACAAATCTATAACATTCAGTTAAACCTGTATAAAGTGACCGCCTGAATAGGTCTAATTCTGATTTCGTAAGACGGGTGGTGCAACAATGTGAAGAAAGCTCGTCTATGAAGTGTCTGCATTACTTTTGACCTGCATTTAGCTAATATCGCTGTTAAATGTTCCTAATGTTGTCATTATATATTCGCTATAGGCGGGTTAAACAGTATATAGAGAAATCAATAACCATACCTCTGGATCACTGCATTTGAACGGAGAACGCCATTTCTTCATATAAATTATGCAAATACATGTACTACATGTGCTACAAAACACGGACTTGTTAGTCAGATACAGTAGAACCTGATTTAACCCATTACCTCATTGGCTATTTTTAGATACAACCTCTTTGAATAAATCTACCGAAAAGGGGCATTAACTAGAGAAACGGAAAATTTTAGATTTTTTTAGTTTGAAACCATTGTGATAAATAGAGCATTTGCTCCTATAGGAGCAAATGCTCTATTTATCACAATGGTTTCACAAAGTGACTTCTACAGAGTCGTCAAAAGTCGTCACTATCAGGGAACGGGTTAAGCAACCGTCAAAAAGAGGAGGTCTAATAATGGGTCTATAACGCAGATGGAAGCTTATCGTAGGTCAAAAGTAATGCAGAAAACTCCTATAGGAACTTTCTGTATTACTTTTGCCCTGCATTAAGCAACCCTCTGCTTTTTAAGACTCGTATTTGAAATAAATGAATGGCCGCCTTGGAAGGTTCTACTGCACTTTATTTTGAAAGGAGTGGTAGGTAAAAGGAATACTGACTCCGGCTTCATAAACTTCTGAGTTATAAACTCCTGAGTTATGCACTTCTGAATTATAAAATTCTGAGTCACTCTCAAACGTCTGATTGGTCATAATTTGAACTAAGCTTTGAATTTTGGCTAAATTTTGGCCGCATACATGCGCATTAATTCAGACTCAAGTTAAAAAGACTCAGATTCAAGTAAAAAAGACTCGGATTCAAGTTAAAAGATTCAGGTCCATCGAAGACTTTTAATCCTCTCATTATGGTAGACTACTTCCAATTTGAACAGGCTTTTGGGACATTATTATCATTTTCCCTTATGAACATGTGTGTAAAATGGTTACCTCATAAATACGCATTAAATAAATTTTTCAAGGCATGTTTTGCTTTGACAAAAATTATAGGATCAGATTATATAATGTCATAAGCAAACATAGCATACCCTGATCAGACGGCCCTTACCGGGGCCGTCTGGTTTGGGTCTACTGTGTTTGCCCGAAAATGTGATTGTATGGGATAAAGGGTTAACCGGGTGTCAAACAGTTTGGATCATGATCAGACGCCGAAGTATTCCAATCTATTTGCAACTATGAGTCGAGTTGGTCAGGGTCTGCACTGCTGGCAGTTTTTTTGGGTCAAATTACAGTAGAACCCCTCTATAGTGACCACCATAAAGATGGCTAATTCTGGGCCGTAGAGGCAAGGTGGTAGCGAATACAGATTTTTTTTGAATAACTTTAGCCCTACAGGTATTAAAGAATCACGTGTTTTAAATAAACACGTCTTGGTTTCCAAACTTCGCTTAACCCTTTACTCCATAAACACGCTTGTCTACTCCTTTGAAAACAGAGTAGACCCAGATCAGGAGGCTCCCATAGGAGTAGTCTGATCAGGGTCTGCTATTTGTTTATGATATAGTATAGATATGATTCTACATTGTCTTTCATGGCCAAAACGTCCTGTGTTAATGTGCTATTATAACAACTAATTTAATTAATATCCATAACGTCATTATTTCTTATATGAATATTCATGGAGGAAAGGATTAAAAGGACATACACATATTTACGTCTTTTTACGCATTTTCAGAGCAGATCCGGATCAGACTACAATAAACCTCTTTAAACCGGACGTTAATTATAGTATAAATATCGGCCTTGGAGACAGGTTACAGCTTAATGCAGGGTGAAAGTCATGCAGAAAGCTCCTCTGGGATGACTATCACCCTGCATTAAGCAGCCACCTGCCTAAAAGTATCTAAATTCTTCTCTACTAGAACTCCGGTTTAGAGGGGGTTTACTATACTCTGATCAGGGTCTACTGTTTACTTATGGAATACTATAGCTCTGAGTCTACAGTTTCTGCATTGACCAAAGGCTCCTGTGTTCAAATGTCTGTCTAAAATTCATATAGATAACATTTATTATATGTAATGTTTTACTTAAATGTTCATGAAATAAAGAGATAAAGGTATTTATCACATAACCTGCCTTGTGGTAGTACGGTAACTGAGTGCCGTGAATCACTAGTTTTTTTATGCAAAATAGCAATCGTTAGCCATTTCGTAGTGCTTCATGTGCGTCGTCCGTTGTATTACTACGCTGTTTGTAAGGAATGTACGAAACAGCCGTCAGTAATAGCGTGTTTCATTTTCTATGGCATTTTTAAGGCTTATATGATAAAAAGAATCTTACATCCGTGTCCATTACACATTGTTTTTATGAAACGAGTTTACTAAAATGATATGACACGAGCTTTAGCGAGTGTCATATTCATAATAGTAAACGAGAATTTGTAATGAACACTCATGTAAGATCCTCTATCCATGTTTATTCATTCGGTTGTCTCTATAGAGAGGTTCTACTGTAACACCGATTAGGAATACAAATGCCTTGTATTACCCCACAATAAGCACATGATCCTATCGCTCTGACATGCGGCTGAGCTACCACAACGGTGGTGGTGCCGGTTGGTTGTCCGTATGCTGGTTGTCCGTATGCTGGTGCTGGTTGTCCGTATGCTGGTTGTCCGTAGGCTGGAGGCGGGTAGCTATAGCCGGGCTGCGCTGGCTGAGTCGGGTTGTAGGCAACAGCGTTAGGGTTATATGCTAGAAAAGACAAATACAATACTTAAATCTTTATATGCACGTTTATGTGGACTAGTCAGGTTATTTCAACTTTTAGCGGCTAAATATTTGGTGTTAAAGAAATAAGAAAAAAATACACTTAGAAATTAAGCAGACGCCTTTTTCAGACGAATGCTAAGTGATGTTCAAGTGGTTAAATATAGTTACACCTCTCTAAACCGGACGTTAAAATTAGCGTAAATATCGGTCTGGGAGACAGGTGGCAGATTATTGCAGGGTGAAAGTCAAGCAGAAAGCTCCTCTAGGAGTCCACATGCATTTAGCTGCTACCTGCCTAAAAGCATCTAAATGTGTGGTGCGCGGTGGTCTAGTAGTAACGCACTTGACTACCAATATAATAAAATAATAATGATAAAACATTACTATAACACTTTAAAGTTTATTATAAAATGAAAGACTGTTCAGTATACTACATGTCAATATTTGGCTTTGTAATTTTTTTTTATCTCGCTAAAAAAATTAAGGACGGGGAAATCTGACAGGAACTAGATAATGTGTTATAATATAGCACTCGGAACACCTCGGCTATTTCTATCGAAACTCTGACGGAATACGGCGAGTAGTTACGATTGATAATATAGCCAACTACGAGTTTCCTCGCTAGACTTCCCGCGTCTGATTTTATGACCGAAACCAGATGTAAGGAGCCACCTATTGATATGTATGTACGTATACAGTTATAAAGTATTGTTCTTTGTCATACAATGTCTGTGATCATATAGAAATGTTTAAGAATGCAAAGACAATTCATTAACATATTCCCTCATAGACTCTATTTATCACAATGGTTTCTAAAATTGATTTCTACAGAGGTGTCAAAAGGCGTTAGTAGGAGAGAATGGGTAAATAAATATTGCAAAATGAAATTCCGATGTCTGTCTTTAACCCTTATCAGGCTAAAATCAACTGGGCCCGATGTTATGAAACCTTCTGATCCCTAGTCTGACTTCATGTTCACGTATCTGATTGGTCACATTTTGAGCTGACCAGTCAGATGTTTGAGAATGATCTCAGACTCAAGCAAGATGTTTTATAATCTCGTACCTGTGGCCTTCACCAGGTACAACGTTCATTCTCCCCAATTTATTCAAGCCTATGAGGAACTATTTTCCAAGCTTGCATCCTCAGAGCTCTACCCGCCCTTTAATCTGAACCATCCTCAGCTACCCACCCTTTAACCTGAATCATCCTCAGCTACCCGCCCTTTAACCTGAATCATCCTCAGCTACTCGCTCTTTAACCTGAATCCAAACTGTTAGCATTAATGTAATCGCACGAGGCATGATACGAGTTAACCGTTTTCATGGGCTGTGTTTATTCTAAATTTCAATACCTACTGAAAACTCATGGACAAAATAGTTATAATGAAATATGGGAGGTGGAGCATCGTAGCCATTTTAGAAACTAAAGAAACATGTCTATAAATTCCAATAGCAAACAGACCAGACTCTGATCAGACGGCCCCTATAGTATATCTGGGTCTACTCTGTTTGCAAATGCGAGAAAACACGTTTATATGAAGGAATGGTGAAACCGGTTGTATTGTTAAAAGTCACCATAGCGAAACTAAACAAACACCTGAAGGATATGGATATTTCAAAATGTTCATCGATTTACTTGTACATTGATACGTCACTACATAGTGGTCTTTATTGTTTAGCGTGTTGTGAAGACTTTATGATACAGTCGAATCTGTTTTAACAGTTTTAAACCTCATTTATGGTCATGTAGATGAATTTCTTACAGCATGTGGATACGGGAGTTAAAAAGTTTTGTCTTTGTACAGACAGTATAATCAGATCTATATTACTCCATAAGCAAACATAACAAACCATGAAAGGAGCTGTCTGATCTGAGTCTATCCTGTTTGAAAAGGCGCCATAGATGTGTCAGTGAGATAAAAGGTTAGAAAGACTAGTTTAAACAAGAGATGTTTGTAAAACATGTATACCCCCCAGACCCCCTGACCTTTGATCTAGTGACCTCAACTATAGAGGTCATCTAGCGGTCATGACTAATCACCACAGCAACTTTGAAAATCCTAAGCCAAACCACTGATCATTTATTGATCTGAAAACATTTCACAAGTTAAGGTCATGGTGACCTTGACCTTTGACCTAGTGACCTCAACAACTATAGGGGTTATCTAGTGGTCACGACCAACTACCACAGCAAGTTTGAAGATCCCGAACCAAACCATTGAGCAGTTATTAATGGGAAACCATTTCATCAGTTAAGGTCATGATGACCTTGACCTTTGACCTAGTGACCTCAAAATCAACAGGGGTCATCTAGTTGTCATGACCAAACACCACAGCAAGTTTGAAGATCCTAAGCCAAACCCTTGAGCAGTTATTGATCGCAAACCATTTCACAAGTTAAGGTCAGGGTGACCTTGACCTTTGACCTAGTGACCTAAAAACAACAGGGCTCATCTAGTTGTCATGACCAACCACCACAGCCAATTGAAGATCCTAAGCCAAACCCATGAGCAGTTATTGATCAGAAACCGTTTTATAAGTTAAGGTCATGGTGACCTTGACGTTTGACCTAGTGACCTAAAAACAATAGGGGTCATCCAGTTGTCATGACCAACTACCGCAGCAAGTTTGAAGATTCTAAGCCAAACCCTTGAGCAGTTATTGATCGGAAACCATTTAACCAGTTAAGGGCATGGTGACCTTGACCTTTGACTTAGTGACCTAAAAAACAATAGGGGTCATCTAGTGGTCATTACCAACCACCACAGCAAATTTGAAGATCCTAAGCCAAACCCTTAGGCAATTATTGATCGCAAACCATTTCACCAGTTAAGGTCACGGTGACCTTGACCTTTGACCTAGTGACCTAAAACAATAGGAGGACTCATCTAGTTGTCATGACCAACCACCTAAGCAAATTTGAAGATCCTAAGTCAAACCCTTGAGCAGTTATTGATCAGAAACCATTTTACTAGTTAAGGTCATGGTAACCTTGACCTTTGACCTAGTGACCTCAAAAACAATAGGGGTCATCCAGTGGTCATGACCAACTACCACAGCAAGTTTGAAGACTCTAAGCTAAACCCTTGAGCAGTTATTGATCGGAAACCATTTAACCAGTTGAGGTCATGGTGACCTTGACCTTTGACCTTGTGGCCTCAAAATCAATAGGGGTTATCTAGTGGTCATTACCAATCACCACAGCAAGTTTGAAGATCCCAACCCAAACCCTTGAGCAGTTATTGATCGGAAACTATTTTACCATCTTAGGTCATGGTGATCTTGACCTTTGACCTAGTGACCTTAAAAACAATAGGGGTCATCTACTTGTCATGAGCAACCACCACAGCAAGTTTGAAGATTCTAGGCCAAGTCGTTTATTAGTTATCGTTCGGAAACCATCGATCTACCGACCGACCGACCGACCGACAGACCGACCGACCGACCGACCGACCGACCGACATGTGCAAAGCAATATACCCCCATTTTTCCAAAAGGGGGGTATAAAAATAAACATAGAAATCTTTAACCCTTTACCAATATACATGTTGCATATGCACGTAAGATGTAAGGCCATCGTGAATATGTACAAGCTGAATTTTTATAATTTAAACTTTCTGACTGTAGAATCAGATCTATATCATGTAAAAGAGGTTTACACTTCAATTTAAAATATCCAACATGTAGTGTCTCCAATTTATTCTTCCATGACATCAAGTACAGTGGATATTGAGTTACCGAGATGCGATATAATGTTTGTGAAGCAATTCACAATGTCACAAACAAAGCATGTCACGTCCAGTCAAACAGGTCATTAACTTCCTAGACACTACTCTGAAATATATACATATGAGTATGAACCCCAATAGAAAACATCGTGTGAATGGGCGAATGATTTATGAGGTTAACTGTTCTTGTTTATCACTCCAAACGATAGCAATACCCTTTCAGTGAAGTAAGACAGTGATTGGTGATATACCCTTTCAGTGAGGTAAGACAGTAACTGGTGGTAATACAGTGACTGGTGATATACCCTTTCAGTGAGGTAAGACAGTGACTGGTGGTAATACAGTGACTGGTGATATACCCTTTCAGTGAGGTAAGACAGTGACTGGTGGTAATACAGTGACTGGTGATATACCCTTTCAGTGAGGTAAGACAGTGACTGGTGGTAATACAGTGACTGGTGATATACCCTTTCAGTGAGGTAAGACAGTAACTGGTGATATACCCTTTCAGTGAGGTAAGACAGTAACTGGTGATATACCCTTTCAGTGAGGTAAGACAGTGGCTGGTGATATACCCTTTCAGTGAGGTAAGACAGTGATTGGTGATATACCCTTTCAGTGAGGTAAGACAGTGATTGGTGATGTACCCTTTCAGTGAGGTAAGACAGTGATTGGTGATATACCCTTTCAGTGAGGTAAGACAGTAACTGGTGATATACCCTTTCAGTGAGGTAAGACAGTAACTGGTGATATACCGTTTCAGTGAGGTAAGACAGTGATTGGTGATATACCCTTTCAGTGAGGTAAGACAGTGATTGGTGATATACCCTTTCAGTGAGATAAGACAGTGGCTGGTGATATACCCTTTCAGTGAGTTAAGACAGTGGCTGGTGATATTACCTTTCATTGAGGTAAGACAGTGGCTGGTGATATACCCTTTCAGTGAGGTAAAACAGTAACTGGTGATACACCCTTTCAGTGAGGTAAGACAGTGATTGGTGATATACCCTTTCAGTGAGGTAAGACAGTGGCTGGTGATATACCCTTTCAGTGAGGTAAGACAGTGATTGGTGATATACCCTTTCAGTGAGGTAAGACAGTGGCTGGTGATATACCCTTTCAGTGAGGTAAGACAGTGGCTGGTGGTAATACAGTGACTGGTGATATACTCTTTCAGTGAGGTAAGACAGTGACTGGTGGCAATACAGTGACTGGTGATATACCCTTTCAGTGAGGTAAGACAGTGACTGGTGGTAATACAGTGACTGGTGATATACCCTTTCAGTGAGGTAAGACGGTGACTGGTGATATACCCTTTCAGTGAGGTAAGACAGTGACTGGTGGTAATACAGTGACTGGTGATATACCCTTTCAGTGAGGTAAGACAGTGACTGGTGGTAATACAGTGACTGGTGATATACCCTTTCAGTGAGGTAAGACGGTGACTGGTGATATACCCTTTCAGTGAGGTAAGACAGTAACTGGTGATATACCCTTTTAAGTTTAAGTTTAACCAGTTCCCTGTTGAATGTAAATGTAAAGAATGACATCATGAATATTCATTAGCTGGGGTTTTTATATATTGGCATATGCAGACTGATGTGTTAGTACAGGTAAAAGTTATTCTAATTCCGTAAGCAAACAGAGCAGACCCTGATCAGACGGCTAATTTGGGTCTACTCTGTTTGCGATGACATGAAAAGGGGTGTATATGAGGGAAAGGGTTAAAAGAAAAATGTTTAGTATATAACTGACCCCATTCAGCCCTTTATCTCATGAATAATCATGTCAGAAATAATGACTGTATGATCTGGGTCTGTAAAAACTGTTTTATCCCTTTATCTGATCGCTGGGAAACAAATGACCGGATTAAAGAACAGTTTAGATCCTAATGAGACACATGCTTCTTTAAGTCGCTTTTAGTCAGAAAAGCAGTTACACTATCAATCGTAACACCTCTGTGATTTGTACGAACACTGTGGGGCCGTCTTGACGGTATACATACACTTTCAACAGAATCACAAAGTGTTCTAGAAACTATTGTGGGACATTTTGAAACGTAAAGATGCCTGTAAAGTTGGAACTTGTTTCATATTCGTTGACATTGTTTTCTGTTTGTCTTATTGGGTTATTACTTGCATAAACCGAGAATGCGACGTTCGTCAGGACAAATTACACACATCAAGTGATTGTATTATAGAACTAGTAAGTGATTTCCCATGTGAAACGCTTTTGAACGCACATATTCTGTGTGAAAAGAGCGCTATATAAATGTTGTAGTATAATAATAATAACTAATGCATACAAGGTACCTTTTCCGAGCTTGTCGGAAACCACCAAGTAGTGACGATGAATATAGATTTATGCACCTTACTGGTATTATTTACAATGTCAAGATATTAGGAAATGGCACACAAAAATCGATTATTCGTGTGATTTTGTTTTAGTTTTAGTGAACAACACCCGATAGCTCGCTTGGTTAACCATTTCCCTGTCCTATGTTTATTCCAAATGTCGATACCTACCGAGTGTTCATGGACAAATAGTTATAATGAAATATGGAAGATAGAAAAATTGAGCAATTTTAGAAAGTAAAGACACAGATCTATCAAATTATATGAGCAAACAGAGCAGACTTTGATCAGATGGCTCCAATAGGAGCCGTTTGATCTTGGTCTTCTCTGTTTGAAAATGCGTGAAAACACGTTTATATGAAGAAAAGGGTTAATGTCGCCCACTGCTGTTCCGAACAGTACATGTATACTGTAAAACCTGGATACTCCCAACAATGGTCTTAATCTTTTTACTGTTTAACCCTTCTCTTGCTGAATTTTAAAATACATTTCTCCTTCTTTACCCATGCCCTGTTGTATAATTACATATATCTCCACTGTGTACAAGTATTTCGCTGTGCAATCACTGCTGTGGAGTGCACTGGTTGCACAATCATCTTGTAAATAGTGCAGACCCTGATGAGCAAACCCCTGCAGGAGCTGTCTCATCTGGGTCTTCACTATTTACAGGTAGGTATATTGACGTGAATAGCAAGCGAATTGTTAATATTCACGAGAAGGAATAATGACATTGTCAATATTTACAAGCCGAATATTTATGATGGCATATGTACACACGATGTTTTGGCTCAGACACAAACTGTAGACTCAGGTCTATATTATGCCATACTAGCTCCTATAGGAGCAGTCTGATCTGGGTCTACTTTGTTTGCAAATGCGCAAAAGGCGTGTATACGAGGGAAAGGGTTAAGGCAGATGACAGGTGCTTAACTTGCATTAGGCACCCACATGACTGAAATGTTTTCAATTCCGCTCTTCTAAACTTCGGATTAGCGAGGTTTTACTGTACCATTCAAGACTATGACATTTTTGCAGGCAATTTAGTTCTAGCGATAATTCCAAAAGAAACTCTCATCTTACCTGGACCTGGTTGAGGAAAAACCGGCGGCGGCGCTGCTGGAGCTGTTGTTTTGTCATTTGTTTCCATCCTTTAAAAATCCACAACTTGAAAACAGTCCTTACGAACTCACAATAATTACGTTTTCACTTTTTGCTTCCGTTTTTTTAAACTCAGCCTATGTACAACTAGGTCATCTGTATCGGGTTGGTTTATCGATCACTGACCGAGCTTGAACAAATATATAGTGAAAAGAGTCAATATCTCCTATTACTTTTGCAAACAGAATGGGTCGAGATGACACGCTGAGTGATTGTGTGTCTCATTAGGATCCACACTGTTTGCCACTTGATGGTTGTTTTTTAACCCCTTCCGTCAAATAAACGCCTTTTCATACCGTTTAAAATAGACAAGACCCAGATCAAATGCTTCTGTAGGAGACGTCTGATCAGGGTCTGCTCTGTTTTCTTACGAAACTACATTTATAATTGTTTTTATTCTACAGTTTCTACCAATACCAAAACATTGTAAAATTTTCCCTCATATAAACACTTTTTCATGCCTCTGCAAACAGAGTAGACCCAGATCAGGTGACTTTTGTAGGAAACGCTTGACTGGGGTCTGCTCTGTTTGCTTAAGGCATTATAACAGAATCGACTCTAAAGATATCTAACAATCGTGTGTACATATGCCATTATTAAAAAAGGCTGACAAATATTAATGATGTAGTTATTTCTTACATGAATATTTAACAGGAAAAGGGTTAATAAATATTCATTTTATTATTATTTCTTACATTATTGTTCAACAGGGAAAAGGTTAAAATCAGCAGACGACAGCTCTCTAGCGGACAAAGTTATAACTAATGCTTTGGTATACTGGTCTATTTGTATAATACGGAATACGAAACGGATATGGTTCGGCATATTCCATAATGTATCCTATAACAGTATGCCAGTATGATATAATAAATATTCTGTACAATATGCTTGTCCGACTATTACATTGTACAGTGGAAAGTGGAAACATTACGATTTGTGCCGAAATAATAAATCCGATGCACACTGCGGATGTCCGTAAATTGCAGAAGTATACTTCCCAATTTTAGGACAGTTATATTGTGAATCGGAATGCAAAACATATCTCGATGTTCAGATTTTGTGTTTTGAATGGGGATTCCGTTATCCTTTATTAATAGAGACTCATATCAGAAGACAATTCATTGTATTTCTACCATTGTACTTTTTTAACCATTTACTTTACAGATACGCATTTGCAAGTAGAATAGGGACAAATCAAACGGGTCCTGTTGGAACAGTTTGACCAGGGCCTGCTCTTTTACTTCTGAAATAATTGGAGAGGTCATCAGATCTCTCCATAGTGTTGCAATTGGATGTCTGCGTATTCTGGAATAGTTTACATTTCATATCGAAGAGTTTTGAATGGGGGTAGTAATAAAAGGTATCACCGTCTATCGTCGTGGCTATATGCATGCGCGAGTTTTGTTTGAATAAAAAATACGCAGTCATAACTTTCACTGACCAATTAGGAGTTTGAAGATTAAAGTATTTATACATACACGCTTGTTTTCTTTTCTTTAGAAATACATATGTGCTTATACTAATAGCATTGGTCTAAATCAACTGCAATATGCATAAAAATATTGTAATACTTTGTAGTTTCGTTAAGTAAAACGTTGACGTGTGTCGGTCCGGTGAGATTTCGCCTTCTACCGCGAAGGAAAATAGTTTCGATACTTACAGTACAAGAGGCAAAAACGTAGTTGAAATTGAAAAATAAGATCATTTGAATCGAGAATGTCAATATGTTAATTCATATAGACATGATTATTTTCTCCTGGACGCTCTCTGAACAAAATTCGAATTACGGTCGACTCAGTTTCTAGTTTTAGATAGGCCTACTCATAAATCGATTGAGCTGAACTGACTATTTAGATCTATGACAATTCATGAGAGTGAAAAGAAAATATCTACTATGTGTCCTTTAATCTTTGCTCCCTGACTTGATTCTTATTCAAAATGCGTTTCCCCAGCGGTGAATTAAGTTAATAAAACTAATACATTAGCAGTGATTAACGCCGTATACAATGTGGCACAGTAGGTTAGTCCGAAGACTGATGTATTTTAAATTCACTTTTGTATGATCCGGCGTGTGTTCGAATCCACCAATTGCCAAAAAAGTTATTCTCCTTTTTCCTTCTCTTATTTGTATATTTTATTGGTGAATTTTCTGTTATTCTGTCACAAAGTAGACCCTTGTAAAACAGTGCCTGTATATAGCAATTGTTTGATAAGAAAATGCTGCAGACCCCTCTTTGGATTCTTTATAAAGGGAGCCACAGTGTCGTATGACAAAATCATAGGAACAAACGGACAGACACATGCACGCACATACACATCTGTCACTTTGGCAAATGTTGAGCTGACCACAAGCAGGCTAGACAAAAATCAAATCATTCATTTTAAAAGTAAATACAAAAAACAGTTGCAAAAAATAATCCCTGTCTTTAACCCTGCTAAAGCAGTTGACACAAAAATTGGAGTATCGTACAACTAACCTAGACTCTCCTCAAAATCTCTTTAACCCTTTACTCCATAAATATGCCTTTCTATACCTTTGCAAACACAGTATACCCAGATCGGACGGTTCCTA